>CM040118.1:17167159-17633615 GCA_022559845.1 Amorphophallus konjac | reverse complement strand
TGATCCATCACCTCCCCTTAGCAATCTTTTAGTCCCCGGGCTCGTGTGTGTGCGACGGCGAATTGGCCGATCTGCCAACTGAATTGCTATGTGGTTGTGATTGCGGAATAGTCCTAAGTTTCTATTTGCTTGTTGCATACCCCGTGGTCGTTTCACATCAACCACGGAGGGAGTTCTTTGTCACCTACAAGGCTGGAAACTTTGGTGTCGTCAAGATGGGCAACCATTGGGACGGCAGACATCATTGGCATGGGCGACATTCATATAAAGACCAATCTTGGTTGCAAGTTGGTACTTAAGGATGTGAGGCATGTGGTTGATTTGAGGCTGAATTTAATTTCAGTTGGAAAGCTAGATGATGAAGACTATGATAGTAGATTTCATAAGGGCATATGGAAGCTTAGCAAGGGTTCTCTTGTTGTCGCTACGAAGAAATGTCACACCTTATACAGGTTGCAGGTTCAAGCTTGTGGTGATCAGTTGAATGCTACTGAGAAAGATTCTAGTATGGAGTTGTGGCATAGGAGACTGGGACACATGAGTGAGAAGTGATTGCAGGTTCTTTCCAAGAAAGAAGTCTTACCAGACTTCAGAGGTACATGCATCTGTATTGATTGTTTGGCTGGAAAAACACATAGAGTTTCCTTTACTAGTCCTGCATTGTCTAGAAAGATGCATGCCTTGGATCGTGTCTATACAGATGTATGTGGCTCTTTAAAAACAAAAACTCCTGGTGGATCAGTTAATGTTCCAGGTATCAGTGGTGCACTTTATTTTGTCACCTTTATAGATGATTTTTCAAAGAAAGTTTGGACTTATGCTTTGAAGACTAAAGATCAAGTTATTGATGTTTTCAATGAGTTTCATGCCAGGGTTGAAAGGGAGACAGAGAGAGACAGCTGAAATGCATAAAGTCAGATAATGGTGGTGAGTATACAGGGTCGTTTAATGCTTATTGCAGGTCACATGCATTCAGCATGTGATGACAGTTCCTGGTACACCTCAGCACAATGCAATTGCAGAGAGGATGAACCGCACCATCATGGAAAAGATCAGATGCATGCTTTCACAAGTCAAGCTACCCAAAAGATTTTGGGATGAGGCATTGTGGACTGCAGTTGATGTTATCAACTTGTCACCCTGTACAGCTCTAGATGGTGATGTCGCTGAACACGTATGGTCAGGAAAAGATGTCTTCTACAAGCATCTGAGAGTGTTTGGCTGCCGTGCATTTGCCATGTCCCAGACATTGAAGGTCCAATTGGATGGTAAGACAAAAGAATGTATTTTTCTTGGGTTACTCACGTGAGGCTTTGGGATCCTGTAAAGCAGAAAGTATTCAGAAGCAGAGATGTGATTTTCTTTGAAGATCAAACATTTGAAGATTTCAAGAAAAAGGTACCAGCCAAGGCTTCTGAAGAAGGCTTAGCAGATTGTGATCCAATTTCCCCTCCAGTATGTCAGGGTGATGGGGGAGATCAGCAGGAAGATGATGCAGAGGCAGATGCTGACTTACCTGCAGAACATGTTACAACAGGAAGCAGATGAGGAGCAACTCCTATAGAACCTCAGCTGAGAAGATCTTCCAGAGAACATCAGCCTTCAAAGGTATCCTACAGATGAGTATGTAATGCTTACTGATGCAGGTGAACGGAGTGTTACCAAGAAGCAATGCAAAGTGAGCAGAAGAATGAGTGGTTAGAAGAAGCTATGCAGGAAGAGATGGATGCTCTGCAGAAGAACACACCTATGATTTGGTGCAACTACCAAAGGGGAGAAGCATTGAGAACAAATGAGTTTTCAAATTGAAGACTCAGGAGCATTGTTCTCAACCAAAATATAAGGCCAGATTGGTTGTAAAATGCTTTGGTCAAAAGCAAGGTATTGACTTTGAAGAAATTTTTTTCTCTGTTGTAAAAATGTCTTCTATTCGTGTTGCTCTAGGTTTTGCTGCTAGCCTAGACTTGGAGGTTGAGCAGCTGGATGTGAAGACAGCTTTCCTCCATGGTGATTTAGAAGAGGAAAATATATATGGATGGAGCAACCAGAAGGATTCAAAGTCATAGGTAAAGAAAATGTTGTCTGCAGATTGAGAAAGAGCTTGTATGGACTGAAGCAAGCTCCAAGGCAGTGGTACAAGAAGTTTGATTCATTTATGACTGAAAATGAATACAAAAGAACGGCTTCAGATCATTGTGTATACATCAAATGGTTTGGTGAGAATTTCATTGTTCTCTTATATATGTTGATGACATGCTTATCCTTGGGAAAGATATGTCTATGATTGACAGGCTGAAGAAGGAACTTAGCAAGTCCTTTGCAATGAAGGACATGGGCCAGCAAAGCAAATATACTAGGCATGCAGATTTCTCGTGACAGAAAAGCCAAAGAAATATGGTTATCACAGGAGAAATATATTGAGAAGGTATTGGATAAGTTTAGTATGAGCAATGCAAAGTCAGTTGGTTCTCCTTTTGCAGGTCATTTTAAGTTGTGCTCAAAGCAGAGTCCAACAATGAGATGAGAAGAAGAAAATGCAGAAAGTCCCTTATGCTTCAGCAGTCAGAAGTCTGATGTATACAATGGTATGTACGATGGACGGTAGGCCGGATATAGCGTATGCAGGGGTGTTGCAAGAAATCAAGAAAGGAGCATTGAATTGGCAGCAGTGAAGTGGATCTTTAGATATCTCAGGGATAGCTCCAAAATTTGTTTAAGTTTTGGGGTGGACCACCTGTTCTGACAGGTTACACAGATGCAGATATGGCAGAGATATTGATACAAGGAAATCCACATCATGTTTTGTTCTTACTTTTGCAGGGGGAGCTGTTTCATGGCAATCCAGGTTGCAAAGGTGTATTGCGCTCTCCACCACAGAGGCGGAATATATTGCTGCTACAGAGGTTTGCAAAGAGATGCTGTGGATGAAAGAATTCTTACATGAATTGGGGCTGAAACAAGAAAGCTATGTGGTGTACTGTGACCGTCAAAGCGCCATCTACCTATGCAAGAACCCAACTCTTCATTCCAAGTCAAAGCACATAGATGTCAGATACCACTGGATTAGAAATGTGTTTGAAGAGAAGCAACTGAAGCTTCAGAAAGTTCACACAGATGACAATGGGGCAGACATGTTGACGAAGACTTTGCCAAAAGAAAGGCAAGAGGTTTGCCGACGACTGGTCGGCATGACTACACACTGAGAAGTCACGGGACAGCCTCCCTTATGGGCTGAAGGGGGAGGTTGTTGGGCATTCAGCCCACCGGTCGACCGGTCGGGCATTTCCGGTCGACGGGAACCGGTCGACCGCCGGACCTTTTCAGGTCGACCGGTTTTCCCAGGGAGTAAAAGGTATCGGACTAAGAATTTCCGGTCGACCGCCATTGTAGGTCCGGTCGACCGACAGCCCCGAGGCAGCCATCTTTGACTTCTTGTTCCATGTCCGAAATCAGATCTTTTCCTTGGTTTATTTAATCCCAAAAGTCATGGGATTTGGCAGGTTTGGTGGATCTGGTCCCTAGGTTGTCCCTTGACCATCCTAGATGTATAAAACATCTTATTGGGATCTAAAATCTAAGATCCAAGGTGAGATCTAATAGGCCATCAAGGGTGAAGCAAAGAGGTTACTGTAGCTCCGGGAAGAGGGTGATGCTATAGGAGAAGAAGAAGAGAAAGGGGAAATCTTCATCAGCTGAACAGGTTTCTCACTATAGGAAAGATCAGGTTTGCAGTAAGTTCTGCTGTGATCGAGTAGGAGAGTTTGGTTCTGTTTGAATCCCAGTTATTCTCTTGTAATTCTAACTCAAGTCTTGACAAGAGACTTTGAGTAATCTGTATTTTCATCGTTCATAGTGAAGTTTTCTCCTGTGGCTTGTCCGTGATTTTTTCCCTTCGCATTGGAGGGGTTTTCCACGTAAATCTGGTGTTCATGTGGATGTGTTGTTTCGATTAAAATTTTCCGCTGCGTTATCCGGTTTCAAGATTTGTTAGTACACATAGCATTGAGAAAGATTTTTTTCCCATCAAGACCATTAACGGGCACACCACGGACAAAATATTTTGCGAAAATAAACTTTTGATGTATGTTCTTTCGATTTAAAAGATTATGGTTCTCACGAGAGATCCGACAATGGAATCATGTCCTCTTTTCCATTTTTTAGTGGGGGTGGGTCTGGTTTGGCGACAGTTTGGTACCATGCCGTGACCAATATTTGATTAATTCCTCTTGGATATATATCTTTAGCTATAATTACTTAATTGTATGAAAATTTGACATTCTAAACCACGGCGTACTCAAGTAATAGATATATTATTGCGCATAAAGATTCTTTTATATTTTTAATAAATTAAAAATGTATTTGTACTGTGTTTGGAAACATTTTTTTACTTTTAAAGTTACTTCTGTATATATTATATATATATGCCGTTCCAAATTAAGTCTAATTACGTAATTGTAGAAATACCACAATCCAAGTCGTGACTTGTTTAGTAAAGTTGTGCTAGCTGTCGAGTTACTCGAGACCTTGAAGACAAGGGAAGCCCTCCACCGCCATCTTCTTCCTTGCCTCCCTTCTGCTGGCTCACGGAGAGTAATTAAATCCCCCGATCTGTCGGCATGTAGGGGAGCAAGCTGATTCTCCGAGAAGAGGATGTACAATAGGGTTGTCAATGAGTTAGTCACGTTGGAATTAAGTTGATCCGATTCAGGTCTGATCTATCGATATTAAAATTTGAGTTGGACGTAGGCTCGATTTATGTCGAATTAGATTGAATTTTGATATTATTTAAAAAATCTAAAATTAGATTAAGATTCGATCCGATCTGATAATTTAAATAAATAATAAAAATGAAAAATAATATATTTAATAATATAAAATTTATAATCTCATAAATTAATTAAAATTTTAAAATTAATTACATAATTTATGTGAAAAGAGAATTTTAAAATTTTAATTAAGTAAAATAACATAATTTTAACTAATTAATTTTTAAATTTTGAAACGAGGATAAAAAGAGAGAACGGGTCGGACCGGTCCGCGGATCAAATTCAAATTCGAGCTTGACTCACAGACTTAATCGGGTCAGACTTTTAAATTCCACTAAAAATTCACGAGTAAAAAAGATCTTACGATTTAACTTAAAATCAGATCAAATCTACGGATCTATCGGATCGACCCGACCTATTCACAACCCTGATCAACAAAGTGCACTGAGAACGACGCAAGAGATGTATCCATGGTTCTACGCCAGGAGGTCGCGCGATCAAAAGATTAGATATGTCTATGGCAGGGGTCTCGATCTTCAACTCGTGACCGAAGCAATCGAAAGATATTCGAATAGTTTATGGCTCACGTCTCATCACTTCTGAGAGTTAGGTAAGGCCTTAAAATTTGAAATAGACAGTCCAACAGAAATCAACAAGATGAGAATGTGCCATCATCGAGAAATGAAAGTCTGAAAGCACCTAATTGCGGGGTTTTGCATGCGTCTGCTAGGGTTTGGGGGTGAAGGTGGCGTCTTCATGCGGAGACCGCTGGCAGAGATGGCAGGTCGTTCGCTCAAGTCCTAGCATCTTCCTTGGCAGTTCCGCAAGTGGATATCGAAGTCCATTCCCCAGCCTCAACTGATAGAGGAGAGCCGGCGTGCTTCTTTTCTGAGGAGGAGATAGAAGCCTCTCTGGTGCCTTTCAGATTTGCAGTGGTTGCTAAGACGGCATACGGGGAGACCAGGTTTTCCTGAAATCCGATCACACTTGACGCAACGCTGTGGTTTGAAAGAATCCTTTGTCATAAGTGCTCTCGACAACTTTCATTTATTGCTCCGCTTTCAAACCGAAGATGATTATCTTCGTGTTTTACTACGTGAAGCCCTCTATATACAAGGCAGGTTATTCCGATTTTTTAAATGGACTCCAATGTTTCGATCGGATGAGGAACCGATGATCAGCCCGGTGTGGATAGAATTTCCGAACCTGCCTGTGAACCTCTATCAGAAAAAGTTTTTAATGTCTATTGCTGCCAATGTAGGACCGGTTCTATAGGTGGCGCATGCATCTGAGTTCTTGGTGAACACTAAGGCGGCTAGGGTTTGTGTTGAGCTGCAGCTCCTTAGCAGTCGACCAGAGCGGGTCTGGATTGGCATGGGACCCGACTATGGTGGTTTTTGGCAGGAGATCAAATACATCAATGTACCTCAATATTGTACGATATGTAAATGGCAAGGTCATGATCAGGAAACATTCCGATCCAAATCCAAGTCAGACTCAAGAGTTGGAAAGCAGCTCACGGAAAGCTTGCGGGCTGTTACGGTTGAGAAAGAATCGGACAGTAACAAACAGAGTCTCCTGAAGGTGCAATCAGGAGGTAGAGAGCCTCGACTAACCCAGTGGAAGGACTCAAATTCTAATGGTGATAAAGATAGTCCTGATCTACACAGAGGGAATCAACAGGAGACGCAGCAATTACTTCCCCATGGTGAGGAGGTCTGTCAACAACATCAGCAACCTGATCTACACAGAGGGAATCAACAAGACATACAGCAAGACATACAATATATTACTCCATAACGCTGATAGTGTAGATCCACAAGACATACTGCAACCTGGAAGAACAGTTAGCTCCATGAATTCTCAAGGCCTGGAGCCCACTCCCCTCCCTCCTAATGCGGCTGAGTATGATCATTTTCTAGGAGGAGCCGACTCTGCGGAAGTCACTGTTGGTAACCCAAAATGAAGATTTTGGCAAACAGGCCTCTCAAAGCATGCATGGCACTGTTTCATCGGAGAGAGAACTGCAAGGTACTGCCACTGTGACTATTGCGGCTAAGGAGAATGCATTGATGCCACTTTGCAAGCTCAATCAAGAGGCCCTAAAGTTCAATGTAGAAGGGGTTATAACCAGAGCACGTGCTCGCTCGGTTGATGGGGCTGGTCCCTCACCCTCCTAATGGATTCTGCCCTCTTTTGGAACGTTCGCGGAATTGGAAATGGGGCTTCAAAAAGAGCCTTGAAACGGATGATTCTAAAACTTCGGCCGGTTATTGTAGCTATCTGTGAGCCAAAAATCGCCTTTTCCAAAGCGCCTTCAGTGGCCAAATATATCAAGATGGACAAAGTGGCTGGTAACAAAGGTGAAGACTCCAAGATTTGGGTTTTCTGGCAAAACTCTGTTTCCTTATCGGTGGTGGCTTCCTCAGAGCAATTTCTAACTCTGGCCAGATGGAGGGCACATCTTTCACCAGATACTTTACTAGTGTTTACGCTTCTTGCAACAGGATTGATCGCCGAGAATTATTTGACCAACTCATGACTTTTGGAGCCACGGCTGATATCCCATGGATCATGGGAGGTGACTTTAATTGCATAACTCATTCCTCTGAGAAGAAAGGAGGGCTGCCCTGCAACCTTGATGCTACGGTTGATTTTAATGCCTTCATAACTGGAACGGGTGTCTTTGATGCTGGCTTTGCCGGTACTCCATATACTTGGACTAATAAGAGGACGGGGTCGACATGTGTTAGCGCTCGGCTTGACAGAGTTCTCTTTAACCGCCCTTGGCAAATCCAATATCCCAATATGCAAGTTAATCATCTCCAACGGGGCCCTTCAGACCATGCACCACTGGCTTTAGTATGTAACAATACTGCCAAGGGGCCTAGCAGATTCATATTTCAGGAGATGTGGACGCTGCATCAAGATTTCCTTGGGGTGGTCAAGGAGGCTTGGGAGGGTGCTATTGTAAATCATCTGAATGGTCTCGTTCAATTACAAGTAAAGCTAAAAGAAACTAAGGCCAAGTTAATTGACTGGAACAGAAACAGTTTTGGGGATATAGACCAGAACGTCAAGAAGGCAGAACTGGAAGTAGATATGTGCCAAGATAAATTTGACTGTGACCCAACTGAGTCCAGCAGGGAAGCCTTAAATGCAGCTAATGCTAAGCTCCAACAGATTCTGCGATGTGAGGAGATATTTTGGAGCCAGAAGGCTAGAATTAACTGGTTGAATAATGGGGACAGAAACACAAGCTTCTACCATGCAGTAGTGCAATCTCACCGAAGGAGGAATTATATTCATAGACTAAAAGTGGGAGATAACAATTCATGGTGCTCAGATCAGAAAATTCTTCAAGACAACATTGTAGAGTTTTTCCAACAACTGCTATCCTCTGAAATGCATAGCCTTGATGAGGATCTTCTTCAGTCAATCCCTGCCATCATCACAGAAGCACAAAACCAACAACTCTGTGAAGGTCCATCTGCAGAGGAGATCAAGGAGGCTATTTTCTCTTTGCGAGGCTCAAGCGCCCCGGGCCCGATGGCTTTATTGGTATCTTCTTCACCCATTGCTGGTCCATTGTCTTTACTGATGTCGTGAAGGCGGTTCAAGATTTCTTTGCAGGCTTTCCGATGCCAAAAGGCATCACCTCCTCCATCATTGCTTTAATTCCCAAGGTGCCGGAGCCTACAACCTGCGGACATTTCCGCCCAATTGGCCTCTGCAATTTTGCTTACAAAATAGTGTCAAAGATTCTCTGCGCCCGACTGACTCCAATGCTTCCTTGCATTATATCTGAAGAACAGGGAGCATTTGTTAAAGGCGATATATACTAGATAATGTCTCTCTCTCTCGCCATCTCATGCTTGGCCTTAACAGGAAGGTCAGAGGCCATAATGTACTATTTAAATTAGACATGGCTAAAGCCTATGGCAGGATGGAATGGGATTTTTTGCTAGCTGTTATGAGAAGATTTGGATTCAACAATAGATTTCTCTCATGTGTGGGAATGCTACTTTCAAATTGCTGGTTCTCCATCTCTTTTAATGGCAGGCTGGCAGGTTATTTTAAATCAACAAGAGGACTCCGGCAGGGTGATCCGATAGCTCCTCTTCTCTTCATAATAGCCTCTGAGGTTTTGAACATGGGTCTTAAAGATCTTTATCTGAAAGGTAAAATTCAATATTACCAGACAAAGCACAGAAGTGAGCCTATATCCCATCTCCTTTATGCGGATGATACCTTAATTTTCACCAATGCGGCCAGTAGGAATATCCGCAACATGCTCCAATTCCTGAAGAAATACGAGGCCTTTTCAGGACAGAAGATTAATGCTAGCAAAAGTTGCTTTATGATATCTTCCAAGGCACCAAGAAGTACTGTGCAGCGGGTTCAGGATAATACAGGCTATAGGCATCACGTAGGCTCACTCCGTTATCTTGGTATACCTCTCAACCTGGGCAGACTGAATGCTTCAGATTTCATCCCTCTTCTTGACACCTTCAACAATCGATTGGCTAGCTGGAGCTCTGGTCTCCTATCGCAGGCAGGGCGAGTGGTTTTAATCAAAACTGTCCTCAGAAGTCTGCCAATTTATCTGGCCTCCTCTATCAACATCCCTGCTGGTGTCTGCAAACACCTGGACCGACTGTGTGCCAACTTCTTCTGGAGTGGTACTGAGAATACTAGCAAAAGACATTGGATTGCATGGTCGGAACTTCAGAAATCTTTTGAGGAAGGGGGCTTGGGGATTCGGAGCCTTCAGGATATACAACTTTCTCTTAATGTCAAGCAGCTGTGGAATATATTACATGGTGATTCCTTGTGGTCCCGTTTTGCTCGGAACCGGTTTCTTAAGCAACACCTCCAGGAGGAACAGAGGCAATTCCCTGTTGGTATAAAAAAGAGTATATTCATCCGAGCTAAGGAATTGGTTCTTAGCCATTCGAGGTGGATCGTGGGGAATGGGGCAGATATAGACTTTCTCCGAGACACTTGGATAGGAGACGGACCTCTTATCCATCTCTTGAAGCCTGGAACTAATGCTGGCAATTACTCTGGCATCAGTGTCCGTGACATGCTTATGGACCAGCAACACCCTTTATGGCAAAACATGAGCATCCCGGTTGAAGTGCTCAAGGTTGATACTAACAGCGAGAAAGATATATGCGTTTGGACCGGTCACAGCTCTGGCAGTTTCACCTTCTCCTCAGCTTATCGGATGATTGCACCCCACGGTGTTCGACGAAATGCCTGGAGGAAACTGTGGCACAATGCTTTCTCCCCGCGTGCATGTCTCTTCACTTGGAAAGTTATCCATCGAGCTGTTGCAGTGGATAGCCGTGTGGCGGACTGTGGCATCCCCCTCGCTTCCAAGTGTGCATGATGTTTTCACCCACAAACAGAAGACCTCAATCATCTGTTTGTTCACAGCGATCTTGCAGTGGCTTTATGGTCTTGGCTTGCTCCCCTCATCAGCCCCAAAATTAATCTCAGTAACCAGATTACTATCCGATGCTGGAACCTTATCTCCAGGTCCTCCCCTCAGTCTGCTGTCCAATTCGCTAGTCTGTATGCTTCCATCCTGATGGTTTGGGAAATCTGGAAAGCCCGCTGTGCTGCAAGATATGAAGGAGCCACCCACTCCTTGAGGAGAATTCAGAATTCGATTATCATTAATCTGGCAGAGGCTACTAAAGCTGTCAAGTTTACTAAAGCTATATCATATAGTGAGGCCCAGCTTCTTCTTTCCTTCAACCTCCGGCCTGAAGTCAAAGTAAAGCTCCCTAAAATTGTCAAGTGGTGGCCACCGAGCTCGAACCTCTGCCTCAATGTTGACGGAGCTTCTAGAGGTAACCCAGGTCCCTGTGGAGGAGTGGATGCATTAGAGACACAACTGACAAGCTTATAGTGGGGTTCTCCTTTTTCTATGGTGTTGGAACAAGCTTGATAGCTGAGGCAAGAGCACTTCATGATGGCCTCCAACTCGCCCGTGAGATGGGGAGTAATCTAGCTGTCATATACTCTGACTGTGTGGTGCTGGTTACTGCAATTCTCAATCATCCGCCCCTCCTGGTCTATTTCCCCTGGTGGCGAGGAATCCTAAAGCTGCTGCAGTTTTTCAAGTGCCCAATCAACGTGTGTACAGGGAAGGCAACTTCGCGCTGATAGCTTGGCTGCAGATGCTTGCTGTTCAGGTGGTAATCGTATCTTTCAGACAAGAGAGATCTTCCTCGTCCAGCTAGAGGAGCTATACTGCTTGACAAAAACAGGGCTTCCTACCTTCGTTTCTGTTAATGGGTCACTGTGGGCTGGTGTTTCTTGTTTTTGAATTGATTATGGCCAGTTATGAGGCCTCCCGTTGTACTTAAACTTTATTCTACAATAAATAAAAGGTGAAATTCTTGGATTAAAAAAAAGAGGTTAGGTAAGGGGACATATTTAATTTACTTCTAGATCTCTAGAATAATCTTATTTCATAAAAAAGAATAAACATCAGGATAAAATAAAATTAAAATTAAACGTATTTTTGAAAATTAAAAAAAAATTGAATCGGCCAAGGACTGAAAAGTTTTTTGGAAGAAGGCCCTATGAAGAGAGCCCCCCTATTCTCGGGCTTTGGTTTTAGAATAAAGATATATTATTAAAATTAAGTTTTTTTATTTTGACATGACATCTAGTTTAAGTTAATCTATATGTGAAAGTGAAATAAGTTAATTCGAATTACTCTCATTTAAGTCTATTATCTAAATCTAATATTATCAGATTAAAAAAATAACTCGGTACTAAATAGAGGTAACCTAAGATTAACCCCCAAACAAAGTGGGGCCCAGGGGGCTTCCAAAAGATTACACGAGTACATCTCAGTGGTAGTGGTTGGACATCGGCTCACGCAGATTACATGTAGGGAAAAATGGGTGTCTATGAAGGTCAGGGGAACAAATTAAGAGCGGAGAGAGGCGGGATTATGTTCATCATTCTATTTTCTCTATATTATTTATATCCCATTTAATTTGACGACTTATATAAATGTTATATTCGTTTTATCTCGATCATATATTTACATTTTTTCTATGTATAGACCTCATTTTCGTAACGAGATTAAAGAAGGTACTGTACCATACGCAAGATTTCAAATATACATTTATATATAAATAGTCTAAACAACATGGTCAATTTCTTAAATATTAGAGAAAGGCCAGTCCCACTGCGCCGCCCAGCCGTCTCCCTTCTTCGTCCGGTCGCGGGGCTTCCCTGCGGATCATCGGGAGGGGGTGCTTCCCGCCGGGATCCCCCCCCCCCCCTCGCTCTCCTTCAATTCACCCCTTGGGGAGGCCTTTTGCCAGGTCCGCCTCTACGAAACGCACCCGGGATTTTGTCAGGGGGGTTCCTCTAACCCCTCCTGGTTTTGTCAGGGGGATCGGAGACCCTCCGATCCCTCTGGAATCTTCCCCACCCTCTCTCCTTTCTTCCCTCCTCCGATCTCCTGCCCACTCCCCCCTTCCTCTGGCGTCCTGCCTTTCCCCTTCCCACCCTCTCTGTTCCCCGCTCCCGACCTCCGCCCCATCCCTTCCCTTTCCTCCGTCCCCTCCTCCCCGATCTCTTCTCCTGTGCCGCCTCCGGAGCCCCTGTCCCCGTTCCCTCATCTCCCCCGTTAGCGCCCTCCCTCCCCCCATCCCGCGCTTTACTCCGCCACCCCCCTCCGGCGCCGCTCTCCCCCTGGCCGCCCTCTGTCCCCCCCCCCCCCACTCCAAATCCCTTCTTGCCCCCTGCGCTTCTCCACCCCCCCGGCTGGCCCACTGTCCCCCCCCCACCCCCGCCCGATCCTTTGCTTTCCCCCTTCTCCCCCTTCCACCCTCCTCCCGCCGTTCCTCCTTTCTCCTCCACCGGCGCCTGTCCTTCTCCGCCCCTCCGACGCCCTTCCTCCTCCGGCCTCCACCCCCCCTTCGCGTCGTCCCCAAACCCTTTTGGTTCCCCCGAGCCCTCGGCACTGTGCAGTCTCCCGGTCGAAGGTGAGTCCAGTTGGTTGTATTTGCAGGTGAAGGGTACTTCTCTCCTCGGTTCTTCCAGAGCTTGGAGATCCTGCGCTTATCCCCAAGCACCTCTTCGGATGCTTGTCTCCCGAGTGTCTTCTTCTCACCGCTTTCGGTTTATGCAGTTCGATAGCCTTGCGCTCCCCGAGGATGTTACCAGTCGCCTTCGGATCGTCAGCTGCCTCATCGTCATCTTCGGGTCCTCCCTATTCCCGGGTATTAGTTGTTCTTTTATTGCCTTCATCCATTGTTGCTCGATGGGTTATTGTCGTCCAGGCTTTGTGAGGGCTGTCTCTTTGTGGTTTGGTCTTTGTGTACTCCTGTACTTGATCCCGAGTATGAAATGAACGATCTATCTTGCTTCCAAAAAAATTTCTTATATATTATTCTTACATGTAAAATTCAAAATCGTCATCTTACTTGTCAAATATTATAATAAATCATCATTATTAATCAAAGTTGTAAAAAAATCATCAAATGACAAAAATACCACCAAATTTTGTGTGAAAAGATTTAAGGTTGAAATTAATGTTCAAGAAATTTTCATCATTTGGTGGCATTTTTGAAAATTTTAATT
Organism: Amorphophallus konjac; assembly: GCA_022559845.1. NCBI lineage: Eukaryota > Viridiplantae > Streptophyta > Magnoliopsida > Alismatales > Araceae > Amorphophallus > Amorphophallus konjac. Next base: position 17,620,230 of record CM040118.1, on the reverse strand, counting down.
AATTAATAATGATACTATATATAAATTTCACAATAAAAATAACAATTTTAAAATTTTATATGTAAAGAAAATATATATGAAATCAACTCTAAACAAAACGAAATAGACGATATCAATCTCGAAGGAGGGGGATATACTTGAATAATATCTTAGTTATCGAACACAACGTAACTCACACCGAAAAAAGTTCTAGATATATCTTTTTATACTAATGTTTTTCATGGTGTATATATAAATATGATTTTGTTTGAGTTGAAATGAATTGAGAATATCTTTACGACGTCAGAAAGTCCAAAGCCAGCGGGCTACCACTGACTACTGTGAATGACCACATGGGCAAGGTTATGTAACCGGCCATCAGCTCCCATTTCTCTAGTGCCCTTAGCTTCTGTAGGTAGTCCTCTCTCTCTCTCTCTCTCTCTCTCTCGCGGCGGAATGACAGCCAAAGCATCTCCCAAGTCCCGGCCCGACGTGGAGGATGCACGGGCAACCTTCACCTCCACCCCCAGTACTAAAAAAGGGGGTTGGATTACCTTCCCCTTCATCACAGGTCTCTCTCTCTCTCTCTCTCTCTCTCTGTGTGTGTGTGTGTGTGTGTGTGTGTGTGTGTGTGTGTGTGTGTGGAGAGAGGGGGGGGAAGGAGAGAGAGAGAGAGAACAGAGAACTGTCCACAAGTAGCAGTAACAGTAGGCCTAGACCTGACGAGCTGGTTGATGGGAAGAATGGCTCTGATGGGTTGGTTGCATGCAGGGAGCTTAATGGCGCTGGCACTGGCCATCAGCGGCGCATCCTCCAACCTCATCGTCTACCTCATCAAGCAGTTCAACGTCAAGAGCATCGACGCCGCACAGATCTCCAACATTGTCAATGGTTGCAGCAGCGTCGCCCCCGTCCTCGGAGCCATCATCTCTGACTCCTACTTTGGCTGCTTCACCGTCGTCGCTGTCTCCACCGTCGTCTCCGTGCTGGTAAACCAAGACTTTCTCCACGATGACAAATTAAGCATTTCCTCCCCGATAACTTGAATCAATTGGCAGCCCGGTACTGTGGCATTTCTTCCGCTGTTTATCCGCACATCATCTCACCCGACACAGTAGATGAAGTTAGAAATTAATATTGGGGTAGTGGGTGATGCTACATGTATGTATTCTTCCACCTTTAATTAAGAAACTTTTGTAAAAAGGGCGATGTTATTCTTAAGCACATCCTAAACCTCTTTTGTTAAGGTATTCCTTCCATCGTCATCATCCATTAAATGTTGCAAACAATATTATGGAAAAGTATTTCTTGTAATACATATTATTGAGTGAGAAGTCGAGTCACAAGAGGATAGTCCATTACGTGTCCCATCATTACATGAGCAAAGTTCACTGTAATAAACGTGTAGATAGGTGGGTGTGGAAGGCAAAGTATTGATTGGGGGCTAGCTTCTTACTTTATCCTGTAGGTTCATTTAGCTCTATTGTTATTGGTAGGGGAACATCTCTGGGACAATATTGCAGGGACAAGTTTATTCTCTCTCTCTCTCTCTCTTCTCACGGGTGGATCATAGCAGTATGATATTTCTTGATGTATGTTGTTCGTAGATAATATTATCTTAATCGATGGGAATATTAATATTTTAAATACTAAGTTAAAGTGGTGGAGACATGCCGTAGAGTCTAAAAATTTTAAAATTAATAAGAGTAAGTTAAAATTTATGCATTATAATTTTAGTAACAAGAGAGTGGTATATGCAAGAAGATAAAGTTCTAATTGATGAATATAATATTTCGAAGAGTAATAACTTTCGGTACTTAAGATCTATGGTACAAGAGAATGGAGAGATTTATAACGATGTTGTACAAAAGATTAAAACAAACTTGTTAAAATGGAGAAACGTATCAGGAGTCGTCTGTGATCGTCGTATGCATGTGAAACTCAAATAAAGATTTTATAGAATGGCCATGAGATCTATTTTGTTATATGGTACCGAATGTTAGGCAGTACGAATGAAATATATTCACAAAATGAGTGTAGTAGAGATAAGGATGTTGAGATAGATATGTGACAAGACTAATTAAGAAAGACAAGATTAAGAATGAGCGCATCCATAAGAACTTGGGGATATTCTCAATTGATAGTAAAATGAGAGAAAATAGACTCAGGTGATTTGGATATATACTTCGTTGTCCTAACTCAACGTCGGTTAAAAGATGTGATCGACTTTTAATGGATGTTAGTAAAATAGCTCGGAGAAAGTCTAAAATGAGATGGTGCGATGTCATTAGGAAATACATTAATTTCTTAGATTTAAATCTAAATATAGTATTTGATAGAAATCTTTACCGGAACAAAATTTATATAGTCAACTCCAAATAGTTAAGGTAAGATGATGACGACGATGACAGATGGATCGGAGCATGCATGCATAAATGACATGTGGGGGCCTTAAACAAAGTGGCGTGAGAAAAACAGCACATTGGATGGTGCATGCTAGTCTGAAGATGCTCTCTTTCATCGTCATGTAGCTTGTTGAATTTGTTCTTCTTTATAATGCTAATAATTAAGAATAATATTTACTACATGTTATGATGTGAAATTTGTATTTAGCTATCTTAGAAATGCATCAATAACTGATTTATATGAAATAAGTATACTTCTAAATTACTGTATTAATGAAGTGGAGATCTCCATATCCTTTTTAAATGCGAGAAGGCATTTTCGTCATTTCTTAATAGGGTCGAAAGTTGCCTGAAGATAAAGCTCCAACCTACCACGCTTCTTCGGAAAATAATGCCCACGTGGATTAGGCAGATGCCCTAATAATAATATGTTATTGCAGTAGGTGGAGGAGCAGCTGAGTGTTATCTGGATGATTAAACCCGTTATCTGTCTTGTTCACTTGGTCTAACATCACACAGCCAGTTGTGAATCGCAAAAGGGTAACCAAATCTCATTAATTAACAAGGCGGGTCACTATTTTTTATAATATAATTCCAAAGAAATTAACCTACTCTCCACTTTGCAGAGCATGATTATGTTTACGCTGACGGCCACCCTGCCGTCGCTGCGGCCAACCCCATGCTCGCCCGGGTCGAACAGCTGCCAGGCAGCCTCCACACCGCAGCTCGCCGTCCTGTACGCCGCGGTGGCCCTGATGTGCGTGGCCGCGGGGGGCACCCGGTTCAACACGGCCACCATGGGGGCCGACCAGTTCGACACCGCCCTGGAACAGGACACCTTCTTCAACTGGTACTTCGTGGCCCTGTACGTGGCCTCCGTGGGGGGCGCCACGGTGCTGGTGTACGTGGAAGACAGCGTCAGCTGGGGGTGGGGCTTTGGCGCGTGCGCCGCCGCCAGCGCCTTTGCCGTCGTCGTCCTCCTCCTGGGGGTGCGCCACTACCGGCGGCCCAGGCCGGCGGGGAGCCCCTTCACCGGTCTGGCCCAGGTGGTCGTCGCCACCGTGAGGAAGGTGGCGGCGCCACGGGGGGAGCACGCGGAGTACTACCGTGGTCCCGGCGTGCTGCAGGGGTTGCCGTCTTCGCCGCCCCCCACGGGGAGCTTCAGGTACGTATGGAAATGATTAAAGTTGCTGACTTTGATCCGTGCTATCAATGGACCGCCCTTTCTGTATGCCGTTCCTTGTCTTTGGCTTCGCCCACTCTCTTCAAGCTGCTTCTCTCTGCTGGTGCGCACTACCTTGGCGATACATACAGGGGAAGTGGGGACAACTACTGTGGGAGGTAAGAAATCCAAAGGAGAAAGCCGGGGAGGTGAGGCATCGCCATGGTCATCCATCTGGTCAACTTGGCCATGGATATGGGGCATAGGTACGTAGGAGGACGTGCTGTAGGTGGCAGCGTACGTCATGTCACGTCCACAGGGAAGAGGTGGGATTAGATGGCGTCCTTTTATTGGTAGGGCGGCGTGTCGAGGCTGCTGTCGTATAGTGTCATTTGGTGGAATTGGTGTTTAAGTGTTAACCTCATGTGATCATGAGCTGCGAGTGAAAGACTTGGGGTCAGACGTCTGAGATGGCAACGAATGTTAATCTCTGCAGCACCTCCCTCCCTAATTAATAAGTCTGCGATAGGTTAATTAGATGTGTCAGGGATTTTAATGTCAAAAATGTTCTGCGTTGATGTGGGCCGGTTGAAATTGGGATAGGGCATTATCTGTCGGAGCCTTTCATCAAGTTGAGTTAATTCATATTTTTTTGAGTTTAACCGATATATATTCCTGACCTGCATACATATTTTACCTATCCTGACTAATGTTAAATATATATAGATGATAGTATTTTGACCCGATCGACATCAGATTTGGGTCAAACAAGATGCATTTTGTACGAAAACCCGACTCGTTAATTCCCACAACTGCATGCACATTGAATGGTAGATTTTTTAGCAAAAAAAATTGACACCCTTCACATAATTAAAGTGGGACTAAATGGGAATAGGTGGGATGCATGCAGCTCAATCCATTGCCCAGTGTAAATGATCCGGAAAAGGTTGGAAGACAAATCGGGTAATTGGAACTTGGAAGTGGTAGTGTAAATCGGGTCGGATGATCCATCCATACGCCTAGACCAAGTACACCTTGGTCATGGGACCCACGTTCATTAACTCTGGCCTTCCACCCATGAGTGCGTCGAACACGCGCGCGCGCGCGGCTCTTCGCCCAGCTCACCTGCCCCCACCGCTGGCCGGGGCAGCCCCGATCGGCCCGGACGCCTCCCCGCAAGGCGCCCGTCGCTGTGGCCCCGCCGTCCTCATCCTCGAGCACGACAGGGAGGGCTAGCTCCAGGGACGTTGCTACGCGCAGGGATGACATGCACCACCCAGTTGGGTCGTCGTGGGGTGGGGCATCCCGTGTCCTCCATTATTAACGATGTGCTCACTAGCTAGAGAGCAATGAAGAGCGGATGGCGAGTGGAGAGGGGGTAGGTGGAGGGGACAAGAAGCCATGTGTACGTGGATGCACTAGCGCACTGATCCAAGCCTCCTCCTCCCCCCCCCCCCCGCCCCTCTCCCAGCATCCCCCTCTATCGGGATCCCCCATCTCTCTCCCTCTCTCCACCGTAGGGGGGCGCCCCCTCCCTCTCCCCCACCCCTCGAGCCCTCCTACCCCTCTGCCAGTATCCCCCCTCTGTCGAGATCCCCCATTTCTCTCTCTCTCTCACCGTCGGAGGGGGGACCCCCTCCCTCTTCCCCCACTCCTCCCAGCGCCCCTGCCCCTTTGTCGGCATCCCCATCTGTTGGGATCCCCCATCTCTCTCTCTCTCTCTTACTGTTGAAGGGGGACGCTAGAGGCCAACTCCCCCACCCTACTCACACAATCCCCCCACCCCCACTCCTCTCTCTCCCATCTGGCAATCCCCCCCTCCCCAAGGACAGTGCCCCCCCCCCCTTACAGTGATCCCCCCTCCACCCTGGCCATCTCCCTTAGAACCCACCCCCACCCTCTCAGGGTGAGGCCTTCTCCCTCTATAGGCGTCTCCCTAAGAACACCCCCCCCCGCCCCCAAGCTTCCCCCCAGGCATTCTTCTTCTTGCTCTCTGGGCCCCCACTGTTGGCGTACTGCTATCTCCCCTCCCTGACTCCTCTTCTTGCTCTCCGAGCAGCAGTAGCAATAATAGTAACAGCAACATGAGTTGAGGTCGGAGGCAGAGGTGAAAAATGGGTGGATGAGAGGAGAGTAGCGGTAAAACTCATGCGACCTCGATCTCCTCTTTGTCACCTCTCTCTTTCCGGAGTTAGAGGTGAGAGGGAGACGAGAGAGACGGGTCTTTTTTTTTTTCAAACTATGAACATTAATATATTTTGTCAAGTAATGTTAAATTTAATTAGAGTTAGATTCAAGACGAGTAACGTGAGATTACAACGATATCATTCTTTCACTATGTTGATAAAAATAATATCATCCTTTCACTGTGTTGATAAAAGTAAAGATATCTTTATTAATATAAATGTAAACATGATATTTATATAAATAGACATTTAATAATGATTTATTTATAAAAAACTTATTTTTAATTAAAATTTTAAATTTTATTATTAATTAATTGGTCAGCCCAATATGGTCCCCACTTTGAGACAGTCCATTTATTGGGATGACTTTTGAGCACCTCTTTGATTGGGGGTTAATGTTAACCCATGTTATCCCATGGAGATAGTATATCCAGGATAAGACCCTCCTTTACTTTGGTCATAGGGGTTGGCCGACGTCGACTGTGAGTGGGCATGGTGTATTAATGGGGAAGACGACGACCACACCAACCTGCAGAAAGCAGTCGGAAAGCCTCGCCGGAGGAGAGAGCGATGGGTGGGTGGAGATCGCCTTTGGGGAGCTCCGAGTCGACCGAAATCAGGGTACGTGGGAAGCATCTTTGCTGTGTTGGGTTTGGGCACCACCTATGACGTCGAGTCGTCGACCAGGTCACTGACCATTCCTTTTCATATCTGGATCGGTCTTGGTTCGTGTGCGACCAAGTGGAAGCGTTTTAGATTTTATAGGATAATGTTATATATAATATTATGGAGGCAGTCATAACATTCTTTGATCGCCATCGGACGGCCCTACCGTCTTCACCGTGTGCGTAGTCCCGAAATTGATGAAACCTCAACAAATTTCCAATTAAAAAGGGCCCAAGACTAGAACTTGTAAACTAAATTTTCTTAAATCAAAACAACTTAAACTTTTAATTAAACATTCTGCTGAACAGATTCTAAAATTATACATCCATCCATCAATGCAGCCCGTGATGGGCACCACTGTACGTGTAAATTAACAATATTGGAGTCGCTGTCATCAGGTGCTTAAATCGAGCTGCCGTGAAGACGGAGGGGGACACCAACCCAGACGGCTCCCTGGCGAAGCCATGGCGCCTGTGCACGGTGCAGCAGGTGGAGGACCTCAAGACCATCCTCCGCATCCTCCCCCTCTGGTCCACCTCCATCTTCCTCAGCGTCTCCATCGGCATCCAGGGCAGCCTCACCGTCCTCCAGGCCCTCACCGTCGACCGCTCCCTCGGCCCCCACTTCTCCGTCCCCGCCGGCTCCCTCATGGTCTCCAGCCTCGTCGCCACCGCCGTCTCCCTCTCCCTCCTCGACCGCTGCGTCTTCCCCGCGTGGCGGACGCTGTTCAGCGGGAAGAACCCCACCCCCCTCCAGCGCGTGGGGCTGGGCCACGTCCTCAACGCGGCGGGCATGGCCGCCTCGGCCCTGGTCGAGCGGCGCCGCATGGAGGCCGTGCGGTCCCACCACCTGGCCGGCGCGCCAGGGTCCGTCGTGCCCATGTCCGTCCTCTGGCTCGTGCCGCCGCTGGTGGTGGTGGGCGTCGGGGAGGCCATGCACTTCCCCGGGCAGGTGGCGCTGTACTACCAGGAGTTCCCGGCGGCCCTCCGGAGCTCCGCAACGGGCATGATCGCGCTGATCGTGGCGCTGGGGTTCTACCTGAGCACGGCCGTGGTCCACCTAGTGAGGAAGGTGACGGACTGGTTGCCGGACGACGTGAACGCCTCCAAGCTGGACCGGGTGTACTGGATGCTGGCGGCGGGCGGGGTGCTCAACTTCGGGGTCTACGTCGTGTTCGCGCGGATGTACGAGTACCAGAGCGTGGCGGAGGAGGAGGAGGAGGCGAGCAAGGAGGGGTTGCCGGTCGGGGACTGAGGCTCGATCTCCGTTTTCCGCATGAACGTAGTTTCAGAATTATATATGTGCCATCATTATCCGTTAAGATATTCTATTATACTCTGTTTATGTACTAATTAACTTTAATTACTCCTCCTAGGAGCAGAGAGAGATGAAAGAGGAAGGCCATAGAAATCTGGCAAGGGTTACTCATCTTACTAATTTAAAATCATGGCTGAGGGTTAACCAAAGCATGGTTATGTTAAGAAAATGTTTCATTGCGGCTAGGGCAAATTTAAACCTATTTTCATACAGCAAAGGTATATGATTAGATTCATTAGCCAGAAGGATAATTCAACAATTTAGCTTTCAACATCAATATATTTGTAAAAATAATCTAAAAAATGGGATTAAACATAAACATGTAAGCTTTAAGAGCTAGAGATAAATTTAAATTAGGATGGCTAATACTTAAGTATAAATATTAAATTAGGAAGTCTACAGTTGTTTAAATATAATAAATGTCAATAAATTATCTTTTTTATTGAGTAATACTAGCTGCACTGGCAGACTTACTGAAAAGAAAACATGGATCTACCAGGGCCCATGCGGCTATACAATCCAATTTAAGATGCGACGGCTCAAAATTTTTTTAAAAAAAGATAGATAATAAACGTTAGACCAGTTTGGGAAAATTAAGAGCATCCGATCTTTATTTTTTTCTTTTGAACTATCTAATCTCAAATCAGACTATACAATCATCATGGACATGGGTTGACTCCAAATTCACTTGTTTTTCTTTTTTTTTGTGAAAGAAAACCTACTGTTGAATACAGATGCTGCAACAAATCAGCTGTTGCAATAGGTATTACTCTTCTTTTATTAAGTACTAATTAAGTGGGCCGCCCACGACTTGGACTGTGGATGTCTAAGGGAGAACCACATGGCATGTGTTATGTGTAGCCCCTACGAGAGGACAATGTTAACTGAAGTGTGAGTAACTTGGCCCCTATCCTTATTTCTATTCAAGTCACATTGTATCTTATCCCCGTCTTTATCCCAATTCTTACCCTAATATCCTTGGTTCCTTATTCCCATCGGTACCCCTACCCCTTATTCCATAATTTTTGTCTTTGAGGGTTTCACGACTCTCTTTCTTTTCTCTTTCCCACCCCTAACCCTATTTTTACGCTTTGACCACCTTCTTTTGTATTCTTGTTGTTGGTGCGGTCCAACCCATTGTGGGCTCAAGATAAGTGATAGGGGGGTGGGGTATAACATACCCCCACCTTTCCTTTACCCTACACATCCGAGACCACCAAAGCATAACACACAGGGTGCAGCACAAAACGGCAGCAGACAGCGGTGCTTCCTCCTTGAAGATCCCTAGCGGGAGAGAGAAAGAGAGAGAGAGAAGAGAGAAAGAGAGAGGAAAGAGAGAGGTGAAGAAGGAAGAAGCCGATCTTGTGAAGTCGGTATTTTTCTATTCTCGTGAAGCTTCTATTTTGGAGATTTATCCTTTGTGAGGTAATCTTGTGTCTCTCCAATCTCTCATGTATATTCCTCAAGATTTGGGCAAATCTTGAGAGAGAAACTTTGTATTGCTATTTCTACATAGTGGATCGCTGTCGGTTTGCCCCGTGATTTTTCCCTCTCCATGTCGAGGGAGGGTTTTCCACGTTAAAAATCCGGTGCATTTGTGTGTGATTGTTCTTGTGTTGGTTTGGTGTTTTTCGACTCGGATACGTACGTGTGTGGATGCATAGAGATTATTGTGGTTGCACAGATCCGCCGAAGGTGTGCGGATAGAATTTTATTTCCTTGTTGATTTCTCCGACTACACATATATTTGTGCCTAGTATATTTCTTGCAGCTCCCCAACAAGTGGTATCAGAGCGGGGTTAAATTACATGCATTATTCTTGTGAGTCGGAATGTCGGATAGTGGAGCGTCTAGCACCATGATAAAATTGAATAATACAAATTGGATTATTTGGAAGCCAAAAATGGAAGACATCCTATATTGCAAGGATTTGTATGATCCGATTGAAGGTAATGGAGCCAAACCGGAGGGTATGTCCGCTAAAGATTGGGAAAAATTAAATCGGAAGACCATTGGCACAGTCAGACAATGGGTAGATGACAGTGTATTTCATCATGTTTCAAGTGAAACCAGTGCACAAGCATTGTGGAAAAAATTAGAATCCTTGTATGAGCAGAAGACCGCAGGTAATAAAGCTTTTATTATTCGAAAGCTTGTTAATTTGAAATTCAAAGAAGGTAACAGTGTTGCAGAGCATTTGAATGAGTTCCAGAGTTTGGTGAATCAGTTGGCTACAATGAAAATGACTTTAGAAGATGAACTCCAGGCTTTGTTGCTTTTGGGATCCTTGCCAGACAGTTGGGAAACCTTGGTTGTGTCAGTTAGTAATTCTGCTCCTAATGGTGTGTTGTCTATGAGTTTAGTTACTGCTAGCTTGTTTAATGAAGAAACAAGAAGAAAATTAACTGGATCAGATAATGCACATGCTCTTGTCACAGAGAACAGGGGGAGGAGTAGATCAAAGTATAATGATCAGTCAAGGGGTCAAAGCAAGTCCAGAGGCAGGTCAAAGTCCAAGAGTAGAGCATGCTTTCATTGTGGAAAAGAAGGTCACCTAAAGAGGAACTGCAGGGTATGGAAGAGAGAGATGAAAGAGAAGAAGGATAAAAATCAGATGAAGACAGAGGATGATCAAAATAACGCAGCTACATTGTTAGAGGGTGATAATGTCATTCTCACAATAGAGGGAGACACTTGTTTGCATTTCACAGGCCATGATTCAGAGTGGATAGTAGACACTGGTGCTTCCTATCATGCAACTTCTAAAAGGGAGCTCTTTACATCTTACAAGGCAGGAGATCTTGGAAATGTGAAGATGGGTAACACTAGCTACTCAAAGGTTGTTGGTATTGGTGATGTGTGTTTGCAAACAAATGCAGGGTATGCACTAACTTTGAAGGATGTGCGGCATGTTCCTGATTTGCGTCTCAATCTTCTCTCCGGTATTGCTCTAGATAAGCAAGGTTTTGAGCACAAATTCAGTCAAGGAAAATGGAAATTGACTACAGGCTCATTGATTGTTGCCAAGGGAAATACTTGTTGTGGTCTTTACAAGACTCATGCAAAAGTGTGCAAAGATGTGTTGAATGCTGTCCAAGGTGATTCTTCTCCAGATTTATGGCATAGAAGGCTCGGACATATGAGTGAGAAAGGACTAAACTTTTGGCGAGGAAGTCTTATATTCCCTCCATGAAAGGTATGACTCTTAGTCCTTGTGATTACTGTTTACTTGGAAAGCATCATAGAATTTCTTTTCGTTCTTCATCACAACGAAAAAGTTACATTTTAGATTTGATTTATTCTGATGTTTGTGGTCCCTTTGAGGTGGAGTCCATGGGTGGAAATAGGTACTTTGTCACTTTCATTGATGATGCATCTAGAAAGGTGTGGGTCTATTTGCTGAGGACAAAAGATCAAGTGTTTCAGTCATTTCAAAATTTTCATGCTATGGTGGAAAGAGAGACAAGCAAAAAGTTGAAATGTCTCCGCACAGATAATGGAGGAGAGTACATCTCCAAAGAATTTACAGATTATTGTGCAGCTCATGGCATAAGACATGAAAGGACTGAACCAGGCACCCCACAGCATAATGGTGTAGCAGAAAGAATGAACAGAACCATTGTGGAAAAGGTGAGATGTATGTTGAGGATGGCAAAGCTACCAAAGAGCTTCTGGGCTGAAGCTGTTCGCACTGCTTGCTATTTGATAAATAGGTCTCCTTCTGTTCCTTTGGGTTTTGAAATTCCAATGAAGATTTGGTCAGGGAAGGAGGTATCCTACAATCACTTGAAAGTGTTTGGATGCAAGGCATTTGTGCATGTCCCCAAGGACCAAAGGCGGAAACTTGATGACAAAGCCATTCCTTGTATTTTCTTAGGCTATGGAAATGAAGAGTTTGGCTTCAGGTTATGGGATCCAGAAAAGAAGACAGTAGTCAGACAGAGAGATGTGATCTTTTATGAAGATCAGAATATTGAAGACATCAAAGAAACAAAGTTGAAAGGCCAATCTTCCTACAGTGCTCCAGATCTCGCACTCATTCCTTCTCCAGTGCAAGAGCTTACAGATGGAGAAGAAATGCAAGGTGAAGATGACATTGATGAAATGCCAGAATTGGGTGACAGTGATGCTGAGCCAGAGCAGGAGGTTTCTGAGCAGGGGGAGCATCAAGAGTTAGAGATCAGGAGGTCTTCCAGAGTGCCACAGCCATCATCAAAATATCCTCCCTCTCAGTATATGTTGCTTACTGAGGAGGGGGAGCCAGAAAGCTTTGAGGAGGTACAATCTCATAAAGACAAAGATAAGTGGTTCAAAGCTATGCAGAGCGAGATGAATTCACTTAAGCTGAATAATACTTATGAGTTGGTGGACCTTCCTAAAGGCAGAAAAGCATTGAAGAACAAGTGGGTTTTCAAGCTGAAAAAGGATGGCAATGTAGAGTACTTGAAGTATAAAGCTAGATTGGTAGTGAAAGGTTTTGCACAAAAACAGGGAATTGATTTTGATGAAATATTTTCTCCTGTTGTGAAGATGACTTCTATCAGGGTGGTTCTAGGCTTGGTTGCAAGCTTAGACTTGGAGCTTGAGCAGATGGACGTGAAGACTGCCTTCCTTCATGGTGATTTGGAGGAAGAGATCTATATGGTACAACCAGAAGGTTTTGAAGTGAAAGGTAAGGAACACATGGTATGCAGGTTGAAGAAAAGCTTGTATGGATTAAAGCAGGCACCTAGACAGTGGTACAAGAAATTTGACTCATTTATGGTGAGCCATGGGTACCAGAGGACAGCTGCAGATGCATGTGTTTACTTTAGAAAATTATCAGATGTGAGCTTCATTATCCTTTTACTTTATGTTGATGATATGTTGATTGTTGGTCAGGATACTCAAGAGATTGATAAATTGAAAGCAGATTTGTCAAAGTCTTTTGATATGAAAGACTTGGGACCAGCATGCAGAATATTGGGCATGGATATCTTTCGTGACAGGAAAATCAAGAAATTGTGGTTGTCACAAAGAAATTATATTGAACGGGTGCTTGACAGGTTCAATATGAAGAATGCCAAGTCTGTGAGTACTCCATTAGCAGCTCATTTTAAGCTCAGCAAGAAGTCATGTCCCTCTTCTACGGAAGATATGGAAGAGATGGAGAGCATTCCTTACTCCTCAGCAGTAGGGAGTTTGATGTATGCAATGGTCTGCACCAGGCCTGACATTGCACATGCAGTTGGTGTAGTGAGCAGATTCCTTTCTAATCCAGAGAAAGAGCACTGGGAAGCAGTGAAATGGATCTTCAGATATTTGAGAGGCTAGCTCTAGAGTGTGTTTGACATTTGGGAGTTCAGAACCAGTTCTAGAAGGCTTTACAGATGCTGATATGGCAGGTGATCTTGATCACAGAAAATCAACCTCAGGGTGCTTATTTACTTTTGCAGGGGGAGCTGTGTCCTGGCAGTCCAAATTGTAAAAATGTGTTGCTTTATCTACTACTGAGGCAGAGTATATTGCAGCAACTGAAGCAGGGAAAGAAATACTTTGGCTGAAGAGATTTTGCAGGAATTGGGTTTGAAGCAAGAAGAGTATGTGATTTTTTGTGACAGTCAGAGTGCTATGGACTTGAGCAAAAACTCCACATATCACTCCCGTACAAAGCACATTGATGTGAGATACCATTGGTTGCGAGATGCTATGGAGCAACAACAGATGAAGCTGAAGAAGATCCATACAGACAAAAATCCTTCTGATATGATGACAAAGGCGGTTCCTAGAGAGAAGCTAGAGTTGTGTCGGCGACTGACCGGCATGGACTCCCAGGTGAGGAGTCATTTTAGTACTACCTCCCTCTATGGGCTGGAGGGGGAGATTGTTGGTGCGGTCCAGCCCATTGTGGGCTCATGATAAGTGATAGGGGGGTGGGGTATAACATACCCTCCCTTTTTCCTTTACCCTACACATCCGAGACCACCAAAGCCTGGCACTGTACAGCAGAAGCAAAAACGGCAGCAGAGGGTTTCCTCCTTGAAGATCCCTTGCGGGAGAGAGAAAGAGAGAGAGAGAGAGGAAGAGAGAAAGAGAGAGGTGAAGAAGGAAGAAGCCCGATCTTGTGAAGTCGGGTATTTTTCTATTCTCGTGAAGCTTCTATTTTTGGAGATTTATCCTTTGTGAGGTAATCTTGTGTCTCTCCAATCTCTCATGTATATTCCTCAAGATTTGGGCAAATCTTGAGAGAGAAACTTTGTATTGCTATTTCTACATAGTGGATCGCTGTCGGTTTGCCCGTGGTTTTTCCCTCTCCATGTCGAGGGAGGGTTTTCCACGTTAAAAATCCGGTGCATTTGTGTGTGATTGTTCTTGTGTTGGTTTGGTGTTTTTCGACTCGGATACTTACGTGTGTGGATGCCGTAGAGATTATTGTGGTTGCACAGATCCGCCGAAGGTGTGCGGATAGAATTTTATTTCCGTGTTGATTTCTCCGACTACACATATATTTGTGCCTAGTATATTTCTTGCAGCTCCCCAACACTTGTAATATCAGTTTCAATATTAATGTTTTAAAAGTATTAGCAGCAAAACTCGTAGTTATCAAAATTACACTCTAACCAAAACAAGAACTGCATACATTCAGATATGTATTAAAATTTGATAGAATACTAAAAAAGTTGTTAAAAATATTAAAATTGATAGAACACAATCAAACACATACTGATTTATAATTGTATAAAAATTACTTTTGATAGAGATATTTGATATCAGAACTAAATATGTATCCCATAAACACCCACTGGCCTCCAACTTTACTAGCTTATCTCTCAAGATGTCTCAATACATTAACCAATTGTTAAATTACTTAGTACAATGTTTGAACATAAGCTTATTGACGTATTGCTTTAGGCCCTCTTTGTTAATCGAACTGTCGGGTGACCGTCGAATCCGATGAGAGAGAATGAGGGGGGTCCACACTCTCCCTCACACACACGTCACTAATCAAGCCCGGACACCGTGTTCGATCGAGAGAGGTCGAACACGGTATCTCTGCTCGGTTAACAAAGAGGGCCTTAAAGAAAAGAAACTACCTTCAATACGTAACGGTGTATGAATTATGACAGCCTAGCTAGTCCATGAAACATGTGATGTGCGTGAAAGCTAGCTGTATAAACGAGGGAATAATTAAGGTAGGGTAAGGGGACAAGCAACAAGGGTAGGTACGCAAGCGAGATTTTATTTTATGAACAAGTGCGAAATGTAGTAAATAAGATGTGACCAACGGTTGGATGAGGGACAACAAAAGCCACCAGACAACCAGACAATTTCTGATTCTGAAATAGGTTTAACACCATCTCCACAGATAATCTCTCCACCTTCATCCTAAAAGGTTCCAAAGATTACATGCTTGTCCTTATCTCAGATTTTCAGAAGCTGACAAATAGACAGATATTCGGGTTTCCTTTCGATCCTAGTAATTAATTAAGATCATATGAAGCAGATTCAGCAAATGAAGTGTGCTGTTTAGGCACACCAGAGCCAAGATTCCTGAGAACAAAAGCCACTGTTTCTGACCAGTACAAATATGGAGCAAGGACCATAGTGGGCTATTGCTTGCACGTTAGCAGATGACATCACATGATTCACATCCAGGGCATTTGCACACCCGTGATGTGGAGTGATTTTTTTATCTTTTTTCTTTGAAAAACATGGAGAGGTCGACCCTGATCTCACGTACACGCAACTCAAGATTAAACCTTCCAAAAAAATTCAAAAATAAAGATTGGACTGTCAGATGTTTATTTTTTAAAATTTATTGGTCTGTTTCTTATTTTTTTTAAAAAAAATTAGACCGTTCAGTCGTGAGTTGAGCTATATATACAGATGGATACGTGAGGTTGGAGCCAACCTCTTCATATTTTTTTATATGGAAAAAAATCACTGTACACCCTAGAGGTGCAAATATATATCCTGTGCAGTAAGGAGATCATGAGTTCATCAATAGTATGGCTGGCTGGGAAAATAGTCTGCTATCAAATGCCTCGGCAGCAACTCTTGCCTGTACTACCTAAAAGGAAAGGTGCTGGAGTGCTGAAGCCTTCCCTCATTCTTCTTCCAAATGGCTTCATCCTTGAAAAGCTAGCCTTTGTCAAGAACTCAAGATGCAAAAAAGATTCTTGCATGAGGGACTTGAAGAATGGGTGGTCGACGTGAGTTCAGAAGTAGCATATACAAATTATTGCTCCCAGTCATGTAACAGCACTATGACTCGGGCCTCCAGAGATGAAGGCTTAAAGGAGACTCTGACTAGGTGTTAATATGGTTTTGCTAATAGTTATTCTACTGCAATGACAAAGGTGTCATCTTTTTTTTTTTTTGATAACGAAGAACCTAGCAATACTAATAAACCTCAGGTTCACATATCTCCAGAATCAAATGTGAGTAAGATAAATCACTCACGGGAGTCGAACTCAAAACCTCCTAATCAAGAGATAAGATCTTTTAACATTCAACCCACTCGAGATCTTCATGTTAACCCGATGTTGCTAGCAGTAACATACACGAATCACTTCAATCTATGAATTGGCAATGTCCACGTTATGAATTGTAAGGCAGTCGACTCTGATGTGCATGCAGTATCTGATATGATCACACGTTCGTCATGGTTATCTACTTAAGGATATGTTTAGCTAAAGCATTAGATTTTATATAATATCGACGTTAATGTCTTTACTTTCACAATTAAAAACTTCATTTTTAAATTGATATAAGAGGAAGGAGAAAAACAGTACGAAGAATAGTACGGACAGACAGTGTTCCAATACAGATAGAGCGATAGGAAGGAAACTACCTAAATTCAAAATAGAATGAGTTGGATTTTCTTGTATTTCTGAGAATCGTCTCTGTCACTACCGGAAACTATCAAAAAAAATGTAAGAAGAGAATTAGAGTGGAGATTAAGATAAAATGGTTTTAAAATCTTATGATATTTTAATACAGAAACTATATCAAATTAGACATAAACAAATATATAATCCGTCTCTTCATCGTCTTCGTGTGTCTTCCGACCTGGCATGAGAGCACCAACCCTCACGGGCTTTTCTCTTCATCCCGCGCTGTATCTCTCCTTTCCTTCTTATGCTCCATTGGAGAGGCTAGACTTTGATGACCCTAGCTACACTTGATTCACCATTCTTCTCCGGCATCCCCCGCCGCCTCCCTCTCCTCCCACCGGTTAAAATAGTCTCGTATTGAAAAAAAGGTTAAAATATAATATGTTTATAATAGTGTAATTCTCTCCACTCAATATTCAATATTTTAAGTTGCATAATGTAATTTAATAAAATTTAATATGATATTAAAACCCATGATTATAATATGAGTGACACGTGAGGTGTAGAAGGCTGTCTTTAACTCTTTCTAAAAATTTTTTTATAACCGACCATTACATTTGCATTATTCTATATTGTTTCAGAAATCTACTTTGATTCATAGAATTACAAGTTCATTGGGCCTTGTTTGAGTCCGTGGGTTTCTCTTAGCGATTTTGTAGGTCTATCTCCCTTCTGTTATTTGTGACCCCTTTTGTCTCTTTTAATTTGGGTGTCTTTCTATTCTCCATATATTATTTCTGTCATTTATTATTTTACTTAAAGAAAAAGCGCTTGTCTGGTGTCCAATCATCCACCCCCTTTAGTATTGAAGGGATGAACGTGAAATTTTGACCCACCCTCCAAGTATTGCCTTTGAGTTAAAAAAAATAAAATTACAAATTATTTGTAATACCCGCCCTGCTTCTTCGTGTACTCGCAGGCGGACGTCAGGTAGAAACCGAAGTTGAGTATCCCGCCCGCCGCCACCATCCATTACACTCTGTCCAACTTGGAGGCGTTCACGTTGTCCGGCAACCAGTCAGTAACCTTCCTGACCACGTCCACCACGGCCGTGCTCAGGTAGAACACCAGCGCAATGATCAACGAGATCATGCCCATCGCGGAGCTCTTGATCGATCGCCATCGGGAACTCCTGGGTAGCTAGTACAGCGCCACCTGCCCTGGGAAGCCCACGGCCTCCCCTACACCCGTCAGCGTTAGCGGCAGCAGGAGCCAGAGGACCGACATGGGCACGACGGACCCGGGCAAGTCGACCAGGTGGTGGGCTCTAACCAGTCAGATGCGCCGCCGCTCCACCAGCGACGATACGGCGATGTCGCCCGCCACGGTGATGACGCGGCCGAGCCCCATGCGCTGGAACAGGGTCGGGTCGCGGCAGCTCCTGACCGGCCTCCTCCACAGTGGGAAGCCACAGCGATCGAGGAGGAGGGAGAGGGAGACGGCGGTGCTCGAAGCTGGAGACGGTGAGAGAGCCGGCGGGGACGGAGAAGTGGGGGCCGAGGGAGCGGTCGACAGTGAGGGCCTTGTTGGGCATTCAGCCCATTCCGGTCGACCGGCCGGGATTTCCGGTCGACCGGAACCGGTCGACCGCCCGGACACTACCGGTCGACCGGTTTTCCCAGGGGCTAAGATGCCGGTGTCTGAGAATTTCCGGTCGACCGCCAGTAGGTCCGGTCGACCGGTAGCCCCGAGGCAGCCAAAGTTGATTTTTGTTCCAAGTCCGAAATCAGATCTTTTACTTGGATTGTTTAATCCAAAAGTCATGGGATTAGGCAGGTTTGGTGGATCTGGTCCCTGGGTTGTCCCTTGACCATCCTAGATGTATAAAACATCTTATTGGGGGTCTAATACCTAGATCCAAGGTGTTTTTCAAGGAAGCCATCAAGAGAGAAAAGAGGGGTTACTGTAGCTCCGGGAAGAAGGTGTTGCAGAAGAAGAAGAAGAAGAACAAGGGAAGATCTTCATCAGCTGAACAGGTTTCTCACTACAGGGAAGATCAGGTTTGCAGTGTGCTAAGCTGTGATCAAGTAGGAGAGTTTAGTTTGTTGGAATCCCAGTTGTTCTCTTGTAATCAAACTCAAATCTTGGCAAGAGATTTGAGTCTATTGTACTTTCATTATTGTTCATAGTGAAGTTTTCTTCTGTGGCTTGCCCGTGGTTTTTCCCCTTCGCATTGGAGGGGTTTTCCACGTAAATCCTTGGTGTTCATGTGGTTGTGTTCCGATTGATTTTTCCGCTGCGTTATTCGGTCGTTCTAGATTTGTTCGTACACATAGCTTTGGGATTCATTCCCATCAACTGGTATCAGAGCCACCCTACAGGTTATTAGATCAGTTTTGATTATTTGTGTATGAACATGGAGGCCGGTAACTCATCCCGTATGATCAGTTTAAACGGAAACAACTGGATGATATGGAAACCAAGAATGGAGGATCTCTTGTATTGCAAGGATCTGTATGGTCCGTTGCTAGGAGATAGTGGAAAGCCCGAAACAACGACACCCGATGCTTGGAAAATGTTAGATCGGAAAACTGTCGGGTTTATTCGACAATGGCTTGATGATAGTGTTTTTCATCATGTTTCCACTGAGAGTTCTGCACACTCTCTATGGAAAAAGTTGGAGGGTCTTTATGAAAGAAAAACAGCTGGAAATAAGGCTTTCATGATTAGAAAGCTTGTCAACTTGAAGTTTAAAGAGGGAACTTCTATTGCCGAGCATTTGAATGAAATGCAGAGTATTACTAACCAGTTATCCTCTATGAAGATGTCTCTTGATGATGAGTTGCAGGCATTGTTACTTCTCAGTTCGTTGCCAGAAAGCTGGGAGACACTGGTGGTCTCTCTCAGCAATTCTGCACCAAATGGAGTTGTCTCCATGAGTCAAGTAACAAGCAGTTTGTTGAATGAAGAGTTGAGAAGAAAGAATTCAGGAATTTCTCACAGTGATTCACAGGCACTCGTCTCAGAGAATAGGGGAAGGTCAAAATCCAGAGGGAGAGGAACTTCACATAAAAGTAGAAGTAAGTCTAGACCAAGAAAGGACGTTACTTGCTACAACTGTGGAGAAAAGGGGCATTTCAAGAATCAGTGCAGGCAACCGAAGAAGAACAAGAAAAAGGGAAAAGAAGTAGAGAATGCAGAGTCAAAAGAGAATGTCACAGCTACAGCACAAGTGATGATTATCTGATTTTGTCTACTTCTGATGATATTTTTTCTTGCGTATGTCAGGACCTCGAGTGGGTAATCGACACTGGTGCTTCTTACCATGCTACACCACGGAGGGAGTTCTTTGCCACCTACAAGGCTGGAAACCTTGGTGTCGTCAAGATGGGAAACCATGGGACGGCAGACATCATTGGCATGGGCGACATTCATATAAAGACCAATCTTGGTTGCAAGTTGGTACTTAAGATGTGAGGCATGTGGTTGATTTGAGGCTGAATTTAATTTCAGTTGGAAAGTTAGATGATGAAGACTATGATAGCAGATTTCACAAGGGTAAATGGAAGCTTAGCAAGGGTTCTCTTATTGTTGCTACCGGAAAGAAATGTCACACCTTATACAGGTTGCAGGTTCAAGCTTGTGGTGATCAGTTGAATGCTACTGAGAAAGATTCCAGTATGGAGTTGTGGCATAGGAGACTGGGACACATGAGCGAGAAGGGATTGCAGGTTCTTTCCAAGAAAGAAGTCTTACCAGACTTCAGAGGTACACATCTGAACTCATGTATTGATTGTTTGGCTGGAAAACAACATAGAGTTTCCTTTACCAGTTCTGCATTGTCTAGAAAGATGCATGCCTTGGATCGTGTCTATACAGATGTATGTGGTCCTTTAAAAACAAAAACTCCTGGTGGATCAGTTAATGTTCCAGGTATCAGTGGTGCACTTTACTTTGTCACCTTTATAGATGATTTTTCAAGGAAAGTCTGGGTTTATGCTTTGAAGACTAAAGATCAAGTTATTGATGTTTTCAAGGAGTTTCATGCCAGGGTTGAAAGGGAGACAGAGAGACAGCTGAAATGCATAAGGTCAGATAATGGTGGTGAGTATACAGGGTCGTTTAATGCTTATTGCAGGTCACAGGGCATTCAGCATGAGATGACAGTTCCTGGTACACCTCAGCACAATGCAATTGCAGAGAGGATGAACCGCACCATCATGGAAAAGATCAGATGCATGCTCTCACAAGCCAAGCTACCCAAAAGATTTTGGGATGAGGCTTTGAGGACTGCAGTTGATGTGATCAACTTGTCACCCTGTACAGCTCTAGATGGTGATGTTGCTGAACATGTATGGTCAGGAAAAGATGTCTTGTACAAGCATCTGAGAGTGTTTGGCTGTCGTGCATTTGCACATGTCCCAGACATTGAAAGGTCCAAATTGGATGGTAAGACAAAAGAATGTATTTTTCTTGGGTACTCACGTGATGAATTTGGTTACAGGCTTTGGGATCCAGTAAAGCAGAAATTATTCAGAAGCAGAGATGTGATTTTCTTTGAAGATCAAACCTTTGAAGATTTCAAGAAAAAGGTACCAGCCAAGGCTTCTGAAGAAGGCTTAGCAGATTGTGATCCAATTTCCCCTCCAGTATGTCAGGGTGATGGGGGAGATCAACAGGAAGATGATGCAGAGGCAGATGCTGACTTACCTGCAGAACATGTGCAGCAGGAAGTAGATGAGGAGCAACCTCCTATAGAACCTCAGCCGAGAAGATCTTCCAGAGAACATCAGCCTTCCAAAAGGTATCCTACAGATGAGTATGTAATGCTTACTGATGCAGGTGAACCGGAGTGTTACCAAGAAGCAATGCAAAGTGAGCAGAAGAATGAGTGGTTAGAAGGTATGCAGGAAGAGATGGATGCTCTGCAGAAGAACCACACCTATGATTTGGTACAACTACCAAAGGGAGAAAGGCATTGAAGAACAAATGGGTTTTCAAATTGAAGACTCAGGAGCATTGTTCTCAACCAAAATACAAGGCCAGATTGGTTGTAAAAGGCTTTGGTCAAAAGCAAGGTATTGACTTTGAAGAAATTTTTTCTCCTGTTGTAAAAATGTCTTCTATTCGTGTTGCTCTAGGTTTTGCTGCTAGCCTGGACTTGGAGGTTGAGCAGCTGGATGTGAAGACAGCTTTCCTCCATGGTGATTTAGAAGAGGAAATGTATATGGAGCAACCAGAAGGATTCGAAGTCATGGGTAAAGAGAATTCTTGTCTGCAGATTGAGAAAGAGCTTGTATGGACTGAAGCAAGCTCCAAGGCAGTGGTACAAGAAGTTTGATTCATTTATGGCTGAAAATGAATACAAAAGAACGGCTTCAGATCATTGTGTATACATCAAATGGTTTGGTGAGAATTTCATTATTCTCTTATTATATGTTGATGACATGCTTATCCTTGGGAAAGATATGTCTATGATTGACAGGCTGAAGAAGGAACTTAGCAAGTCCTTTGCAATGAAGGACATGGGGCCAGCAAAGCAAATACTAGGCATGCAGATTTCTCGTGACAGAAAAGCCAAGAAAATATGGTTGTCACAGGAGAAATACATTGAGAAGGTATTGGACAGGTTTAGTATGAGCAATGCAAAGCCAGTTGGTTCTCCTTTTGCAGGTCATTTTAAGTTGTGCTCAGAGCAGAGTCCAACAAATGAAGAGGAGAAGGAGAAAATGCAGAAAGTCCCTTATGCTTCAGCAGTCGGAAGTCTGATGTATGCAATGGTATGTACGAGGCCGGATATAGCGTATGCAGTGGGTGTTGCTAGTAGATTTCTTGCAAATCCAGGAAAGGAACATTGGGCAGCAGTGAAGTGGATCTTTAGATATCTCAGGGGTAGCTCCAAAATTTGTTTAAGTTTTGGGGGTGGACCACCTGTTTTGACAGGTTACACAGATGCAGATATGGCAAGGGATATTGATACAAGGAAGTCCACATCAGGTTTTGTTCTTACTTTTGCAGGGGGAGCTGTGTCATGGCAATCCAGGTTGCAAAGGTGTATTGCGCTCTCCACCACAGAGGCGGAATATATTGCTGCTACAGAGGTTTGCAAAGAGATGCTGTGGATGAAAGAATTCTTACATGAATTGGGGCTGAAACAAGAAAGCTATGTGGTGTACTGTGACAGCCAAAGCGCCATCCACTTGTGCAAGAACCCAACTCTTCATTCCAAGTCAAAACACATTGATGTCAGATATCACTGGATTAGAAATGTGTTTGAAGAGAAGCAACTGAAGCTTCAGAAAGTTCACACAGATGACAATGGGGCAGACATGTTGACGAAGACTTTGCCAAAAGAAAGGCAAGAGGTTTGCCGACGCCTGGTCGGCATGACTACACACTGAGGAGTCACGGGGCAGCCTCCCTTATGGGCTGAAGGGGGAGGTTGTTGGGCATTCAGCCCATTCCGGTCGACCGGCCGGGATTTCCGGTCGACCGGAACCGGTCGACCGCCCGGACACTACCGGTCGACCGGCTTTCCCAGGGGCTAAGATGCCGGTGTCTGAGAATTTCCGGTCGACCGCCAGTGTAGGTCCGGTCGACCGGTAGCCCCGAGGCAGCCAAAGTTGACCTTTTTGTTCCAAGTCCGAAATCAGATCTTTTACTTGGATTGTTTAATCCAAAAGTCATGGGATTAGGCAGGTTTGGTGGATCTGGTCCCTGGGTTGTCCCTTGACCATCCTAGATGTATAAAACATCTTATTGGGGGTCTAATACCTAGATCCAAGGTGTTTTTCAAGGAAGCCATCAAGAGAGAAAAGAGGGGTTACTGTAGCTCCGGGAAGAAGGTGTTGCAGAAGAAGAAGAAGAAGAACAAGGGAAGATCTTCATCAGCTGAACAGGTTTCTCACTACAGGGAAGATCAGGTTTGCAGTGTGCTAAGCTGTGATCAAGTAGGAGAGTTTAGTTTGTTGGAATCCCAGTTGTTCTCTTGTAATCAAACTCAAATCTTGGCAAGAGATTTGAGTCTATTGTACTTTCATTATTGTTCATAGTGAAGTTTTCTTCTGTGGCTTGCCCGTGGTTTTTCCCCTTCGCATTGGAGGGGTTTTCCACGTAAATCCTTGGTGTTCATGTGGTTGTGTTCCGATTGATTTTTCCGCTGCGTTATTCGGTCGTTCTAGATTTGTTCGTACACATAGCTTTGGGATTCATTCCCATCAGGCCTCTTGAGGTAACTGGCTGGCTGCGTGATGAGAAACAGTATCATATGGACATGAAGAGAGCACTTGTCATATTCCCTCACAGCTGCTCTTGCACACGACTGTGGCTTCGGCTATGGAGCTCTTCTGGTTGGTGTGTTCCTTCACGCAGCACGTTAGCATTTGGTCTTCCATCTTATATTTACGTAGGGCTGTCGCTACATGGAACATAGTACGTACCATACAGTTCTTAAGATAGTCTTCTAATCCTCTTCAAACCTGAAGGTCTCTGTGGGAGGCCGAGGCCCCAGCAATGGCGTGCGGGGGCCTTGGTTGATTGCCACAAAGGAGACGAAGGTGGAGACAGCAACGACGGCGAAGCAGCCAAAGTGGAAGTCGGAGACGATGGCTCCGAGGATGGGGCGATGCCGGTGCAGCCGAGGACGATGTTGGAGATCTGCGCGTGGGGCATCGACCCTCTTAATTAATTACAAGATATTAGACTGCTTTATCTACGTACTATTTAATTTTAGAGATTGAGCTTTTTGCATATTAATCCCTACAAACTTAGTGAATTACCGATTAGTCTCTCAAATCTGATTATTATCTTAAAAGTCCCTATAATCTTAGTCGTTACACGTTTAAGTTCCTACCGTTCATTCAGTTAACTAAACTATAGTTACCTCATACTAAAGGTAACGAAAATACTAACTTACCCCTAGGTTAAATGTGAGAGTGTGAGAGAGAGATAGAGAGAGGGGTGCCTCCCCCCTCCCATGCGACCTCCCCCTCCACCGCCGGCCACCCTCCCCCTCCCCTGCGACCTCCCCCCTCCCCCTCCCCCTCCGACCGACGTGACCTCCCCCCTCCCCCTCCGGCCTCCCTCCCTCTCCCTCTCCACCTCCGGCCTCCCTCCCCCCTCTCCTGTGACCTCTCCCCTCCCCCCCCCTCCGGCCTCCTCCTCCCGGACTCCCCCTCCCGGCCTCTCTCCCCTCCAACCGCGGCCGCCTCCCCGTCATCCTCTTCTCTTCCCCCTCCCTGGACTCCTCGCCGCCGTTGTTGATCCCCCATCCTCTTCCCCCTCCCTGAACTTCTCGCCGCCGTTGTTGATCCCCCACCCTGTGGCAGGAGGTGGCACGGCAGATCCATCCGCGCACGCGACATGTATGACACCGAATGCGGGGGCCGCCACCAAGGCATCAATGAAGGCTTTGGAGCAAGCAGCAGAACCACACGCGGGGGCCGCCACTAAGCCATCAGGCAAGTCGACGCCACCAGCAGCAAAACCACGAAAGGTTGCGGGTCCGAGGGGCCAGCAGCTACCAGACGAGTATGGTCATGGCCCTGTGCATTCACATGCTGGACAGCAGCAGATGTACATGCATCAACACCCAAGAGTGAGAGGCCAACATTAGCACAAATGGGTGGTGGGTCACAGCCACTAGCACCATCCGTAGGGAGCTGGGCAGGAGTCGCCGGAGAAGCACCGGCGGACGTCGAGGCAAAAGCAACAGAGTGTACGTCAGGGGATGCTGTAGCCTTGGGCAAAGACGCCGGGTGGAAGAGCTCGGGCTGGGGTTGGGAGAGGCCCAGCTGAATACGATGAAGGAGCTAAGGGAGGGAGGGGCACAGAGGCGTTTGCGCGGATGTTTCCATACGAAGGCGGGTGCCCCTCGACCATGCGATGAAAGCCATGTGCAGAGGCTGCTGGAGCTGGGAGACCTCCTGCAAGAGCACCTTCGCCGGCAGGAAGGGCACCAGAGCCACCCGCGACGGAACCGTCAGCAGCTGTGCGTTGGAGACCAGCAGCGGGTACCACCGCGGCAGGGCCACCGACTGCTAAGGCCACCTGCAGGAGGACAGAACCAAGCCTCACTTCTCTGCTTAATATCCTCATAGACTTTCAGAGATGCCTCGGCAAATTTCGAGAGTGAATTGAACACTCTTGTCAAATTTGGTTGCAAAACAGCCAAGCTTGAAGCCTTCTCATGGTCCTTTGCTTCCTTCCTACGCAGTTGTTCCTCATTGTCAAGTTCCTTGGTGTTGACTTCTTTTGGGTTCTCTTCTGCCTGTCTGTCGAGACAAATATGCAAATCTGACACCAGGGTTCTAATGGCATCAGAGAGCTCCTCAGATGACAATGACTTAATTGCCGCAAGCCAATCTTACATCACAACAAAAATAGGAGGTGCAAGGGCTCGGCGGGGCGAGAACACTACTGCCCTTCTTCCCCTCGAGCGTTCCTGAGGTAACTGGATGCAGTTCTGAAGCCAGGCATTCAGAGCTTCCACATATGCCTTTTGACTGTCAATCCAATTTGCAAAGCTGGTCCTGAAGAAGTCAATTTCATTCAGAAGGTGGACTAGGGCGTCCTTGTAGGATTCGCTTTGTGATACTGCCATTGAGTTCTTCACATGATAAGCTAATGAGATCGTAATGTATTGTGAATGGTGACACTCCAGCATTGATTTCCACATTCTACTTAACCTGGGGAGAGTTGGATATCAAGTTTTGATTTTCCAGAACAAGTAAAGCAGATGCTTCAAAATCAAACTGGAAAAAGCAGTCTTGCAAGTAGCAAATTATTTGGATGAACAAAGATTAATATAAACTCAACTTGTTGAAGGTTCTTGCTACTTCCAGTTAAAGCCAGGATAAGCAGACATTGTCATCAACTTGACACATTGACTGTCAAAATTAGGGAGCACTATACCGATTTAGTACTAAGTTAGAGATGCACTGTAGAATCATACAGGAATTCAGCCTAGGAAGGATTTGAGACATCACTGCCATGGAGGAAATCAGGAATGAGAACCAAGGAGAGTGACTGGAAACTATGGAAAATCATAGTCAATATTTCACTGTGGATTGACATAACCACTAATAATAATGACCAAATAACTCTGACTTTCCTAAATCTAGTAGAAAATAAACACATAACAAACAGCTGGTGGAGAGGGGTCGACCCCTTGAGGGGGCAGGTCGACCCCACGAGGCAGCACCGCAGGCAGGGACACAGAGGAGACAAGGGCAGGTCGACCCCACGAACCACGCGAGGGAGTCAACAGGCTAGCAACGGAAAGGTATACCCCTGCAACGTCGCGTGGTTCTCCTCTGTGATTGTTCTTCCTCTCTCTCTTTCCTCTGTCATGTTCTTTCTCTCTTTGGCGATACCCCTGCAACGTCGCAAGCGGCCCCCACCCCAACCTAACACGACGGTGACCCTCGCCCCGCCCTCCCTACAACCAGCCAAATGACCCGGAGCAGATCACCGGCGATGGTGATGCCATCTCCATGCTGCACGAGATTGCCGGGACCGTGTCCAGCCAGCTGAAGACCGCACCAACCGAGGGGGGCGGCAGCGCGCAGGTGGTGGCCGAGCAGGCCTGCTTCATGCTGTGCTTCGAAGATGGGTTGCCCGTCATCGGGCAGATACCTGGCGTAGAGGGATGCTATGTTGCCACAGGGCACAGTTGTTGGGGCATCCTCAACGGCCCTGCAACCGGTAAGGCCATGGCGGAGCTCGTCTTGGAAGGCCGCGCGACGACGGTCGACCTCGCGCCGTTCAGCCCCGCAAGGTTCCTCAAGGGCCGCGGGCGGCGGTGATGGGCGGCTCCTGGGAAGGGTACTGGAATGTGTTAAGTGCATGTCTGTAGCTTCAGGAGTCTCTCCCCTCCGATCCCCTCCTTGGACCTCCTTCGATCCCCTCTCCCTCGACCTCCCTCTTAGAGAGAGAGAGAGAGAGAGAGAGAGAGAGAGAGAGAGAGAGAGAGAGAGAGAGAGAGAGAGAGAGAGAGAGAGAGTCAACGTTCAACATGGGTATTTTAGACCTTTTACACACATTTGATGGAATATTCTTTTCTGTGGACGGCAACAAACTACAGGGATTCATTTGTAAAATGTTAAAAATTATAGGGACTTTTTAGATAATAATCAGATTTGAGGGACTAATCGGTAATTCACTAAGTTTGTAGGGATTAATATGCAAAAAACCCTTAGAGATTTTTACATCAAAATTATTGTTACAGATGAATTTGTAAAAAAAATATTTTTAAAAATATATTAACAGGACATCGAATAAATTTAAATAAAATATAAATATTATTTAAGCATATTTTTTTATAAATTTTGACAAAAATAAGTGATATATCTATAAATAAATATGACATTTTTATAAAATTCAGATTTACATAGTAATATATTTACGAATATTTTTATAAAAATATTTTTTATAAATTTTTATTTAATAATAATTTTCATGTAAAAGTTATTAATTTAAGTAGTATATGTATATTAATATATTTTATAAAAATATTTTATTAATTTATTATAATAATAATTTATATGTATTCTTTAAAAAAGAGAGGAGAGTAAAACGGCGGACGTCCTTCTTGCACCCCCAATTTTTTTTTTTGTAACAACACACAGCCGATATTTCATTCATACTTAAAGATAGTCAGTACAAGGGAACAGAGTCGCCGACCCGTACAAGAAAGTCATACTTGGCCCATGATGTGAACAGTGCAACGTACACACAAGACAGAAAACAGATACTGTAGAGATCATTAAACTTCCACCGAGGGGGAGGGTTCCTGGATGCTCCGAGGATATGTCGGCCGCTGCTGAAGGTGACATTTCCCGTCTTCGAGAGACGCTTGGCTGTCGGACCGCACTTACAAATGGCGGTGAGAAGAGGACGCTCGGGAAGCAAGCATCCGAGTGGATGCAAGGGGGATACACACAGAGACTCCGAGCTCCTTTGAGACTGGGTACTAAGACCCATACCTGCTTCACAGATGCCTGGCACAGTCTTCGGCTGGAGCCGGAGAAACCTCCCAATCGACGAAGTAGATCCAAACCGGGGATGGCGGAGAGGGGGGGAGGAGACGATCGGCTTTCAAAAAGGCAGGATGCAGTAAGGTTGGGGGGGAAGGGTGGCGGAGGAGAGTGTTGGACGGGAGGGGTTACGGAGAGCCCGGAGGGGGAGGGCGATGGTCGAGAGAGATGGGGGGGAGAGGGGGGGGACGCGGGAGCCGGGAGGGCAGGGGGAGGGTAGTTATTAGGCAGAGGAGGGGGGGAGGGGCGGGGGAATGTGGAGGGGGTCACAAGCAGAGAAGGGAGGGGGGTGGAGGGGGAAGCAGGAGCAAGGGGGGGAAGCCGGGATGGCGAGAGGGGGAGGGAGAAGGAGGGGGCAAAGGCGGGGGGGGTGAGAGGGGAACACACAGGGAAGCAGGAGAGGGGGGCGGAGAGGGAAGGGGGCGGGGAGGGGAGGGGGCGGTGGGGGGAAGGCAGCAGCGGCGAGGGGGGCGGGAGTAGAGTAGCGGAGGGGGGGAGAGGATGACGGGCGAGGAGGATGGGGGAAGGCTGCGGGGAGAGGGGAACGGCAAGAGAGGGGGGGCGGGAGGGGTTTGCGAGGAGTGGGCAGCGGAGACGAGGGGGAGGGAGGGGATCGGTGACATGAAGGTACCGGACGAGCGGCCGGGGTGAACCGCAGGTGGAGAAGCCGCTGAAGGAAACCTTCGGCGATGGTAGCCACCGCCCGAGGGCGGTGAAAGTTCCGAGGGGTAGGTGGGAGCTCCCACCTACCCTCGTGCTGGCGAGGGCCTCCCGTGGGGGAGAAAGAGGGGTGGGGGGGAGTTCCCGGCGGGAGCTCCCCCCACCAGACGTTCCGTAGGGGAAGAACCCCGCGACCTGGGGAGAAGGGGGGGCTCGGTGCGCAGCCCTCCGAGTGTCAGTCACTCTTCACTCCCTTTCACGCATTTCTTGCACCCCCATTTAGGACACATGAAGCAGATTCGAAAGATGAGACGCAATCTAGGACCACCAGAACCCTGGATTTGGATTCCAGACAAACATAAGCCGCCATTTCAGGCCAGAGCAAAGGCGGGTCATAGTGGGCCATTTGCCTATAGATTTCTAAACACACGCGACGATGGTTTGATGCAATCTCAGGATTGTTGCACACTATGAGTGTATAATATTTTTTATTTTTTATTTTTTAAAAAAATTAGAATAATTATCAAATATCTTAATTTAAAGTGTAAGACATGTCATTATTTGATTATCTAAAATAATAAAAAAAATAAAATAGATCATTTTTAAAAGAATGAGTTTAACACTATTTATTTAATCTATTTTTTTCATTTCTTTTTAGATAATCTAATGATGACATAACTTATATCTCAAATTAAGAAATCTCAAAAATTATTTAAAAAATTAAAACTAAATTTTTTTTAAAATAGTACACACATCCAGAGTGTGCAGACTATGCAGTGAACCTTTCTTAGTCACAATATTTGTTACGGACCATGGTTTGCATCAAGGTTGGTTTCATTTTATTATTGGTTTTAATAGACGTGACATGATGTAAAGAAGAAACAAAAGGTATGGGCCCCATGGAATTAATGGAGGAATAATTTAAAGTAAATGTATAAATCATAATTTGCAATAAATATTATTCTGCAATGAGACTCTTAAATGATTACCACCACAGTACGCGGTGCTCCGTAGATGACATTTGGAAACGGGGCCCAAATGTAACACTGGGCCTCTCTGTAGACGGTGAGTGGGTGGCTGACACAGCCGAGCTCAGCGACACAGTCCCTCCTTTTTACAATTTTTTTTTAGAAAAAATCTTAAGTACTTTCACTTTGGTCTGTCAGAATATTACTCTTTATTTCTGCCGATTGATTGTCGAACACCCCGAACATTATCCGGCGAAGCGAAGTAGGAACGCACAAATAAAGG
Source organism: Amorphophallus konjac (assembly GCA_022559845.1). Lineage (NCBI taxonomy): Eukaryota > Viridiplantae > Streptophyta > Magnoliopsida > Alismatales > Araceae > Amorphophallus > Amorphophallus konjac. Next base: position 17,589,753 of record CM040118.1, on the reverse strand, counting down.
CTGGGTTGTTTGGTGTGTATAAAACATCATAAAAATGTCATAAAATCTTATTTCAAATATGACTAACTAATGAAGAGAGTATGTACCTTAAGGGAGTAAGAATTTAGGACGTTGAAATCTTTTTGTCCCATGCTAACTATGGTTCAGGGACCGAATAATTAATATAACAATTTGTTTCTTCATGAAGGGAGGTAAAGGAGGGATCTAGCAGAGAGATCTATACAAATTTCAACAGAGACGCAAACTTAAATGAAGGATATGGTAGTCTACAACACATAACATGAAAGATCGAGGGAGTTAATTTGTGTCGGGTGTACTCTCCAAATATTTACAGTTGTGGTCCCCTTTCCAATCTGCCGTTGTCTAATTAATTACACACACAACCATCTGGTTCATAATTCCAGTTTCTCTTTGCTCTCATCTCATGATGGGGTTTGTCTGTGTTTCCTTCACTCAAGGGGATTTAACCGCATCACACCAACTCCAAGAAAAGGGGAGGGCTGCATGGGAACTTACCACTTACCAACTTCAAAATAGACCATGGTTTGCAGCAACGTTGTGAACCACTTTTTATTGGCCCTAGTAGACGCGACGGGATGCAAAGGAAGCAATAGAAGGTGTGTGGGCCCCACGTGATCAATGGAGGAACAATTTACAGCAAATTTACAAACCCAAAGTTCACGGTAGGCATTATTAGTTTACAATGTACTCGAGGAGTGGCTTAGTCGGTAAATTCCCTCCATATGCATCTGTAAGTGACCAAGGTTCAACTCCCACCGAGATTGGGTTCTAAAAAAAAATTTTTTTTACATGAAAATTAAAATTATTGTTAGAGATGAACTTGTAAAAAAATCATTCTTAGAAATATATTAACAGACATATCACTGAGTTAATTTAAATAGTACATAAATGTCATTTAAAAGTGATTTTTTTATAAATTATTAATAAAAAGTAGTGATATGTACGTAAATAAATATGATATTTTTACACAATTCAGATTTACACGGTGATATACATGTTAATGTATTTTTAAAAATAATTTTTTTACAAATTAACCTCTAACAATGATTTTCGTGTAAAAAATCTAAAAAAAAAGAATTTATAACCGAGGCTCTATACATAGAGGTCCAGTTTATTTTTGGGATAGGATACACGAGGTAAATTAATCGGTGAGAGAGAGCGATGTGAGTCTCATCGCTCCTTTCACGCACAACATGCCTAATCAGGGTTAACCCCACCCGATTGACAAAGTGCAACTAAGGGAGGATTTGATAACCGAGCCCGGTTAACGCAAGTGACCCCTAGGAGTCGCTTGCACTAACCGAACCTGGCTAACATTCTTATGTGTAAGGAGAGAGGTGAGACCCACCACACTCTCTCTCATCTGCTCTCCCAACTTAACCCATTCTCAAACTGGCCCTAAGGATTCTAAAGTAAGGTCCCCAAATGTAGATGTGTTATTGTGATGGGCCACGGCCAAGATGGCGAGTCGATAGCCGATACAACCGAGTTCGGGGGCATAGAAGATAGAACCCCTTCTTTTTTTAACAGCTTTCTTTCAACATGTGAAACTCACATTTCCACTATATTCAGATACTCCTCATTTCTACCGATTGCCAAACTCGGCGAATCTCATCTCGCGAAGCAAAGGGATCACACAAATAAAAGTTGAGTTGTTCGGTGTTGCTCTAAACTATCATAAAAATCTTGTTTCAAATAATTGCTAGTCAATGAAATGTGCTTTGCGCGAATACTTTCTTTGGAAGAATTGCTTTGAAAATAAATAAATTAAATACGATGCTAATTGTATACATATGAAGAGTTTCGGCATGCATATAAGCTTCATTTTGCATATAAGCTTTGTTCAGCCTGTAAGCTTCATTTTGAGGGTTTTTTTTCCCAGGATGATATACCTTGACTACTGATTCACCAAAAATAATAAGAAAAATTACCCCTATACACTCTTTTGAAATTACCTCTATATACTCTCACTTTTGTTGTATTTATTGTAATACCCTCAAATACTTTAACCAGTGTTGCGGTGCCCCTGGGATTAAATCACGTACAAATGGCGGTAACTCAGTCATGTGAGTTTATCATTTTGCCCGGGATGAGAGAGAGAGAGGTGTGAGGAAGAGAGAGAGGACGGACGGCACCCCGACAAGTGCAGAGAGAGAGAGAGAGGGGAGAGGGAGCAAAAGGGGTCTCCCCCTCCGGCGTTGACACCCCTGGCCATTGCATAGATAGAAAGAGACAAAGAGAGAGAGAGAGTGGTGTGGGAGAGAGAGAGAGGACGGAGAGAGAGAGAGAGAGAGCGAGAAGGAGGGGGGAGCTCTCCAACTATTGCGGCTTCTACTGTTCGAAGCTCTCCAACACCCGGCCTTGATCTCGTCGAGAAGAGAGAGAGAGAGACGAAACAAAGAGACGAGATAGAGAGAGAGCGTGGGGGAGGGGGAGGACGTCATAAGGGGTCTCCCCCTCTAGCGCTGTCATCTCGACAGATGCAGAGAGAGAGAGAGGTATGGGGGAAGAGAGAGAACGACGAGACGACGGAGAGACAGAGAGAGCAGGGGAGGTGGGAGGGTGTCGAAGGGGTCTCCTCCTCGGTGTCGGCACCCTTGGCTATTACAGAGATAGAGAGAGGGGACGGAGTGAGATAGCTAGAGAGAGAGGGAGAGAGAGAGAGAGAGCATGGGAAAGGAGGAGGGTGCCAGAGGGGGTCTCCCCCTCCGACGTTGGCACCCCAAAGAGAGAGAGGGGGGCGGTGTGCTAGAGGAGTCTCCCCCTTCGATGTGGGTAACCCTGGCAGTTGAAGAGAGAGAGAGAGAGTGGTGTGGGGGAGAGAGAGGATGGAGTGAAAGAGAGAGACCGCGGGGGAGGGGGAAGCTCTTCAACTGTTGGTGATGCTCGGAGCTCTCCAGCCCTCGGCCTTAACTTTGCCGCAAGAGAGAGAGAGAGAGAGAGAGAGAGAGAGAGAGAGTGTGTGTGTGGTATGGGGGGAGACAGAGGACAAAGTGAGAGAGAGAGTGCAGGGGTGGGGTAGGGCACCGGAAGGCGTCTCCTCCTTCAGCACCTAGAGAGAGACATAAACAAAGAGAGAGAGATATGGGGGGAGGGAGAGAGATATATAGAGAGCGCGGGAGAAGGGGCTCTCGCGTTAGCATCTCTGACTGTCGCAAAGATAGAGAGAGAGATAGTGGTGTGTGAGGGAGAGAGAGAGAGAGAGCACAGGGGAGTGAGATGAGAGAGAGATGAGATAACCCCCCTACCCTCCGCCGATGATGCACTCATGAGAGAGTGTGTGTGTGTTTTTAACCAGGGATATATTAAATATTTTCATCTCTCTCACCTAACTTCAGTTAACCAAGATAATGGCTCGGTCACGGCGGGGCACAATGACGTCATCTTAAAATTTTCATACATAAATACTATAAACGTAAAGATATAAGGATAAATTCAAAATATTCTAAGGGTATGGAGGTAATTTTCAAAAGTAAATAATAGAACCTTAAAAAATGAAGAAAACAAGAAATTGACTAGGGTCAAAATTTTACCGCATGCCTCTTTGATTTTTGCAGTGTTTCCAAATTCATCGTTGGCAACAGTCAAACACTCGACGACACAACTTAATTGCATGAGCTAGTGTAGATTATAAAAAATCCACTAAAAATAGATAAAGAAATGTAAGTAATAAGAATGGGAAAAAAGGTGGAGAAACGGGGGCATACGTGGATGCAAGAGGGAAAGGTGGTCGCCAGAGGGGTTACCTCAAATGATGCGGGAGATGTGGGATCGACTTCCTTCCCTTCCTACCGGTCGACCGACGGAGGGAGTCCTTCATCTTGATTACCCTTGCATAAATAAAGATAACACCAACAAAATGACATGGATTAGAGAACCGGGTGTAGTATCCAACTGAAATTAAATGTGCAACGTAAACTTGACATGGAGGTGAACACACATGTCGGGCGCTGGCCCTTTAAACCCCAATGCAATGGGTGGGGGTAAAATGACGAATGATAAAATAATAGGTGTGCAAGTGATGCACCGTGGAAGGAACCTCAACGTGGTTGAGAAATGGGAGCAAAGCATGAAAATGATATATGCATGAGGACACTCAAAATTTATTGCGGACAGCGAGCGCATTCTAACTCCAGCCATTTAGAATTGGACAGAGAAAAATAAGAATGTTAGAAATGAAAGAATAAATAATGGTGAAGAAACAAAAAGAGAGGAGAGAAAAAGAGAATACAAAAAATAATACAAAAAATAAAATAATAAATAAATAAATAATAGATAATATATATATACATATAATATATATATATAATTATAAATAAATAAATAAATAAATCTCTCTCTCTCTCTCTCTCTCTCTCTCTCTCTCTCTCTCTCGCACACACAAAGCACCCGCGGTACACCTCCCTCCAAGCCTCCCACGGCACACTCCAACCGCCTCTCACCGCGGCACACCTCCAACCGCCTCCCTCGGCACACCGTCACTATGCCGGGCAACACCTCCACCGCTGCATCGGATAGCCCGTCGCGCTCCAACTCCCACACCCGGCGCACCCCCCTCACCGGGCCTCGCCAGTTGCTACTGTACTGTTCCCCACCACCCTCACTGTGCCGGATGGCACACGATCACCCGCGCCGGATAACACTCCCACTCCCGCTACACCCGGCACACCACTGTGCCGGATGACATGCTCTGCACCTGTTAAACCCCATTTTCTCCCACCGGATAACTCACGCGCTACACCATACCACCGGTACACCTTTTTTCTCCCCACACCAGATGGCAGCCGTGTACCGCCTCCTGCGAGCATCACCTTCACATGTACACAGAACCCGTGCCGGAGCACACAACCTGCAATCTTCTGGTGTGGACTTGAAGTATGAAACCGAGACATCAGACCAGTCAGGAGGTTAAGGAGATGGATGTATTGGATGAAGCCCGCAGTGGTGATCAGAGCATTACAACAGATTAGCTGATACAGAAGAAAATAGTTTGGATGGAGACAATGTAAATCCCTATCAAAAGATTAAGGAAATGGAGCTGAGAATTGTAAAACTTGAACAGGAGCTTAGAGAAGTTGCCGCTCTTGAGATTTCCCTTTATTATGTGGTACCTGAACATGGAAGCGCTGCACGCAAAGTTCATGCACCTGCTCGCCGTCTTTCTAGGCTATACATTCATGCTTGCATACACTGGACTCAAGATAAAAGAGCAACAGTTGCCAGAAACACAGTATCAGGTCCTGTATTGATTGCCAAGCCTTGGGGTAATAATGTTCCAAGGTTAACTTTCTGGCTGTCAGATACGGTTGTTCTTAGAGAAATAATTTTTCCGACTTTTGGTGCCTCTTCTCACTCCATCTTTGCTACTTTATGTTTCTGATTGCAAGTCTCAGCACCAGGGGTCATGCACCTAGTCACCATGCTTCTGATATTAAGAATCTTATGGAGTCTACAACAACCAGCTCAAGTGGGCCAAATCTGGTGGATGAATTGATCGCATACTTTGATGCTATACACAACCTGCAGTCTTCTGGTGTGGACTTGGAGTACGAAACCGAGACATCAGACCAGTCTAATCTTGCTATGGTAAATTTTGTAAATGAACACAATGTGCAAGCATATCAAATAGCTCCACAACCAGCAAGAAATCAAGTATCAAAAGTGTTGGCATTCATGGTGAACCAAAGCCCAACTATGATGATAGCTGGGATGAGTCATTCACAAAACGAACTGGGAACATGTACATGGGTGCTCGTCTTAACATATATACTTCACGGGAGTAAACTACACTCTTTGCTGATGCCCAATGAGGTGAGGTTCATATTGATATTGACATTCTTGCTGACATCTTGCAAAGCTCAAAGTTTTCCGAGCACGCCATAAAATGAGAATGTGGTGTCATCCTCCGAGAGATGGAGGAGGTACAACAGTATATGGGGAAATGGTTTCTGACCATTTACATTCAGCGGCATTTAATGGTCATCCTTTGGGAGATGCAATATTAAGACCTGGAGAAAATATACAATCAATTTCAAAGTCGACCTGCAACGGTATTGCTACTCATTATATGGGAACCAGGAGAGTTGTATCTGCTGCTGCTGCAGTCAAACACGATGATATTGTCAAGCGAGCGAGTAAAGTAGTCAATAAATTACCCAAGGATCCCACCCCCGCAGCTCAGCACGTCGAGGGGCAGCAGCATAGCCCGTGGGAGGTTTATATAACCGGTGCAGGTCCCATTAATCCGATGGGAAGATTATTAAACGGTGGGGCACTGAAGCACCCGGTGACTACTCTCCCATCCGGTTGCAACTCTGTCATCCGGTGGCACATTCGTTCGTCCGGTGCACCCGAGCTCTCTACCCGGTGCACCTGTATGCCCCTCTAACCGGTGCAGTACAAACACCCCATGCCCAGCACACCTGCGGGAGCCTCCACCCGGCACGCCTGCTGTTCACTCCAGCCGGCACGCCTTCAATGGTCTCCACCGGCACACCCCAAGTGGCCTTTGGCCGGCACACCCGCAAGAGCCTCCACCCAACGCGCTTGTTGTTCACTCCAGCGGCACGCCCAGCGTGGCCCTTAGCGGCACACTCTCAAAGCCCCTCAGCAGCACACTTGTGAAGGCCTTCAGCGACACACCTGCGAGGCTCTCCAGCGGCACGCCTTCCTCAGCCCCCAGCGGCACAGCATTCGGCCCATCCACGCCGGTCAACGCTCGTAGCCCTCGGCGCGCAGCGAAAGCATGGCAGGCCCATGCCTGGACCATGCTGGGGTGTCGTCGCCCCACCTACTCTCGTCCTCGGCAGTCGTCGGCCTGACCAGGGGTATAAGAACCCCTCGCTCCGACGAAAAAGACAGACACAGAGAGACGGAAGGATACACAGACGCAGACAGAGAAGAGAAGAGGGAGAGGAGCTTCGACCACCCAGGTTGGAGAGGCTCGAAGGGCTCCGGGGAGGAAGAAGAAGCCAGAGAGAAAGAGAGAGTAAGCAGTGAGGCGAGGGAGGCGAGGGAGGGAAGGAGATGCAGGGTGTCTGCATGTAGAAAGAGGGAACGGGGGGAGGGAGCGGTGGCCCCTCTTCGATCCCATTCTTCTCCTCTTGTTTTCCTCTTTGACCCTGTTGTTCTTTCTCCCCCCTCATCCCATTGTACCACATTGTGTTCTTTACTAATGAAAAATTCACCTTCCCGTTGGCTTCTAAGTGTCCGTGTCACCTCTATTGCATGGTTTGTTGATTTCTTTTCGGTGGCTTGCATTCTCCTTCCCTCTTGTTCTATAGCATGCTGTGTTACCCATCCTCTTCCTAGACGCCGGGCTATCTAGCTCGATGGATAGTGCATTAGTATAGAGTTCCCCATAGGTGTTGTGTCTCTCTCTACCAGATAGTTTGAGCTCATTACCCTCTCCTTAGCATCCTTGGGCCTCTCCCCCGCCAACATGCCCCCAGGCCAAGCCCAGTTCGAGGTGTTTGCCCCTTTTTCTCCTCCATTGGCGCACTCTATCCTACTCTAACCCATTGCACTCCCACTCAGGCCACCCTACCCAGTACACCCTAACCACCCTTACCCGGCACACTCTCACCCCCCCATCTGATGCGCCCTAGCCCGTCCTACCCGGCACACTTTAGGCCATCCTTGCCCGGCACGCCTTAGACCACCCAATCCGGCACACATTAAACCATCCAGCCCGGCACACCCTCACCCCCCATCCAGTCCGGCACACCCTCAGCCATCCAGCCCGGCACACACCTGAACCACCCAGCCCGGTATAGCCCTTCACCCCTTCTCACCCGGTGCGCCCCCAGCCAGTCTTAGAAGCATCTCCCATTCGTTGGTTCTCCCGGGTTTTTCAAAGTTTTATCAAAGGTGCTGTTGCCCCTGGCACACACCTCAAATTGTCGGGTTCCGCTATAATATCCCGGACCTTTCGGATCCTTCTTCATGGGTCCCGGATCTAGTTTTCGGAGCGTCCGACTCTGTTGTGTCTGAAATTTCGTTTCGGACATCTTTCGTGTTCGGATCGGCGCGATCCGGAGTCATTTCGGAGGCCCGGAGGCGTTCCGCGGCTTTTCCGCGTGTATTTTCCGATTCCCGGTGTGTGTTTCGGCTTTTTCTTCGGAAGCTCGCTGCGGGCGAACCGGGCGGTCCCCCCAGGCACGAGTGGTACCGTTGCGATCGGTGCGTTCCGAGGATTCCGGAAATGTATTGTTCTATTTTTTGGTATTTTTCCGAAAAATCGGATTTTCTATATAATCCCATTTCTTTTCTTTTTTTCTTTTCTTCTTTCTCTTTCTTCTTCTTCTTCCTCCTTCCTTCCCCAACCGTAGCCGCCCTCCTCTCTCCCTCTCTCTCCCATTCGGACGCGGTGAGCCCCTCCCCGGCTGTTGACGGCGGTAGGCCGACGGCGCGGACGCGTGGGTGGCGGCGAGGCGAGCTCGTGGGCGTGCGGCAAGCGTGGGAAGCGTGGGGAGTTCGTAAAGCTTCAAGCGTTCTTCGCGATTCGCGGGTGATTCGGCGGAGCATTTGCTCCATTGAGGTAGAGTGACGTTCCTTAGCCTCTTGCCGTTCATTTCCATGGTTTGTAGGCCGCGGGGAGGCCGAGAGGGGCTTGTTTGAGCATGCTCGGGGTTTTTCCATGATTTAGGGAGAGCTCGCCCGATCTATAGTTTTAGCCCGCGATTTCACGTTTGGATGGCTTAGATGCATGCTAGGGGTCCCCAGGGGTCTTCCCCTTCGTTTTCCCCCTCTCCGGTGGAGGCATGGGGGCGTGGATGGTGTTTTAGGCCGTTTCCCGCCGTTCTCGATTTTCCGAGATGGTAGCGGTCTACCAGTAACCACCTTCATTGGTAGCGGTCGGGTGGGGACCGCCTTCACCAGGGTTTTTGACCGTTGGGACTCGTTCTGTCGGCAGGCGGTCGCGGTCGTGCGACTGACCGCGACTGCTGGTGGCAGTCAGGGGGCAATCGCTTTCAGCATGGGGTCCGGCACGGTCTTCGACACGATTTTTTGACCGTTGGAGTCTGGTCGCGGTCTCCTGGAGACCGCTACCAGGTGAAAACGGTCATCAGGCGACCGCGTTCACTTTTCGCGCACCAGGATGGTCGCGGTCCCAGGAGGACCGCGACTAGGTGGTAGCGGTCCTGGGTCGACCGCGACCACTGGAGGCGGTCCTCCGGTGACCGCGACTCCTTTTCCTTGCCAATTCAAGTCCCGGACGAGGTAGTCTCGATCCCTGTGCTGACCCGTAGTCCGACTGATGATGGGCATCATGTGGGGGCTACACGTGGGGGTGCCGTGGGGTCCCGGGAGGTGGTGACTTCGGTTTGCGTCACCGTGCGTTAGTGTGGGTACAAGGAGCGTTCCTCGTACCTATGGTTGCGACGTTATTTTCCGTAACTTGAGAGTCTACTCCTTCAGTGACCCTCCACTAGTCGTAGCCTAACAGCACGCGTGTGCTGGTCGCACCAGGGAGTGGTGTACGGGTCGACCTTTAGAGACGGTTTGTGGACCGGTTACCGTTGGGCCCCACGTCTTGCAGCCAGAGTCCGGCTGAGGGGAAAATCGGTCAAAGGGCCAGACCAGGGACGCGCGGTCTGTGTGTGCACACGTGGTTGGGGGCGGTTGGACCCACGTCGACGGGCGTGACCCCAGCTAGTCACTTGTTTGTGGTTACTTGTGCGGTGTCTGCGCCTCGGGTAGGACCTACCACGTCAGGCGGTTCACCTGCGGCGCGGTGTAAGACGTCAGGGGACGCTACCGGCTGTGCTTCTAGTGGGTGGTACTCCTGTCGAGTATGGAGTGACAGACTGTCAGTCAAGTGTTTCTGACCTTTGGGTTTTGTCGGTTCGACCTTTGAGCTTTGGTCTTCTCTCCGTGGCACGTGTGTCGGTTTGCGTGCCGTAGGGTCTTATCTTGTAGAGTACAGGGCTTTTCCTTCCGATGTACTCTCCTATCGCTAGTGTAGTGGTTTCTCGTTTTACGAGGTAGGGTTCGAGTGATCCCTACTGAGTCTTGTTCCGAGACTCATTCCCTGTGTGTTTTCACCGTGTTTCAGGTGTGGCGCCGCCCCAGGGGAGCGCGTCTGGGGTGCAGCGTGGTGCGGGTGCCCAAAGGTAGTGCCAGAGGTCAGAGCCGGGGTATGCCCCGTGTAGCTGTACTTTCCTTTCTTGTCACTGTACTAGTCGTGGACTATTGTTATTATCGTTATTTTCTATTGTGGACCATGTAAAATGTTAATTTATTTTCTACTTAATATTATAACTGTTTAATTTCTGCAATTATTTGTGATACTTGTGTAGTTTCCACACCATCCTTTTAACCCTTCCGAGTCTTCGGGCTCGTGGGTGGCGGTACGAGTCTCGGGTTATCGGGCCTTCCCGGTAATCGGATTCTCGGGTCGTTACAGCTGGTATCAGAGCGCGGTTGTGGAATTACATGAGAATCATAGGTAATTGTAGTGGTCCACTAGTCCACATTGATGATGTGCAGGTGACGCTGGCATTGGGCATCGTGTGTTTTTCTTGACCTTGCTGTTTTCGTGTTTTCTGTCTTTTGCTTCAGGAGCGAGTATGGCGCCGAGGAGGAGCTCTCGCTCTCAGCAGGGGCAGTCGTCTGGAGGCTAGGAGATCCAGCAGGGGGTCCAGAGGGACCAGGAGGAGCATAGTAGAGCGCCACCGGGGGCTACCGAGGCCGCGAATACTGCGAGAGTTCCGGGGGCCGAGGATTTCTTCCGTGGCATGTACCAGCTTATGTCTCAGCAGTTCGGCGGAGAGGCTGGTGAGGGCTCGTCAGTCAGGGGTGGGCCAGGCCGAGCAGTGAGGGACTTCATGCAGTTCCATCCACCTTACTTTAGCGGCCAGGCAGACCCTGATGCGGCTCGTGATTGGCTCGATGAGATGGAGCGGGTGTTCAGTTCTGCGAGGAGTGTTGCCGAGGACAGAGTTGTGTTGGCCTACAACCAGTTACAGGGTACGGCTCGGAGGTGGTGGTCTTCCGAGTGGAAGACGTCTTTTCAGCTTCGTCCACTTGAGCAGATCGAGTGGGATGACTTCGTCAGTACTTTCGAGCGTACGTACTATCCAGATATTGTTGCTACGCAGCGGATGCGGGAGTTTCTGGATCTGGTGCAGCGTGACATGTCCGTGTTGCAGTACAGGGCCCGATTTGTCGAGCTGGGTCGGTATGCACCTCACATCATGGAGTATGAGAGGGTGAGGACCACGCAGTTTGTGCAGGGCTTGAGGTTGGAGCTGAGGCACCATCTGATTGCGAACGGGGCCACTGATCTAGAGACGGCGTCTCATGTTACAATTTCTTTGGAGATGGATATGCAGAGGACTCGAGGACCGATCAGCCAGGGGCAGTCCTTGTCAGGTCGCAGCCAGCAGTCGGCTACCCAGCAGCAGGGTTTCTTTCAGCATGCGTCGGGTGGTTCAGGAGTACCGGCATCGGCAGCTTCGGTGACAAGATATGCATCCTTCGGCTCGAAGGTCAAGAAGTTCTTCAAGAAAGGGTTCGGCAAGAAGAAGTCTAGGGATCAGGGGCAAGCTTCATCGGGCAGTGTAAAGCAGCCGATTCCTTTGCAGCGTCAGGGATCAGTGGGTGGATCGCGAGGACCTTGTCCACGGTGTGGTGGGACCCACCCAGGCAGGCAGTGCACGGCGCCGATCGTCTGTTTTCGGTGTGACCAGCCAGGGCATATGGCACGTGACTGCCCTCAGAGACCGCCGCAGCAGCAGTTTCCTCAGCAGCAGCAGGTTCCCCAGCAGCAGAGGCAGCAGCAGCAGCAGGGACAGTATCCGCCGCTACCCAGGTCAGCTAGTGTGGGAGGCAGGCAGAGAGCTCGGGGCCAGATCACGCACATGACCAGGGCAGAGGCAGTGGCGTCGTAGCTCGTGGAAGGTACCGTTCAGATTTTGGGTTGTGCGGCTCGGGTTTTGTTTGATTCTGGCGCGTCTCATTCGTTTATTTCGGAGAATTTCGCGTCGAGCGTCGAGGAGCCGGTGACCCAGTTGTCCTGTGATTTGACAGTGGAGTTGCCTTCGGGTGACTTTATGATCACTCCGTATTGCTTCGATCATGTTCCGGTTTGGATCGATGGGCAGAGTATGCCAGGCAGGTTGTATGCGTTGCAGCTTCGGGATTATGATGTGATTCTAGGCATGGATTGGCTCGAGACCCATGGAGCGGTGGTGGATTGTGGAATGAAGAGGGTCTACTTCCAGCATCCGAGCAAGAGGACCTTCTATTTCCAAGGTATCCGTTCCGCCTCTTCTCGATTCCTTATCTCTGCTATTCGAGCCCGTCGGTTGCTTGATTCAGGTTGTCAGGGTTTTCTCGCGTCAGTGGTTGTGTCTGACCAGATGGAGCCGGATGTCGAGGACATTGCGGTGGTGTGTGAGTTTCCCGACGTTTTTCCCGAGGAGTTGCCTGGATTACCTCCCCAGCGGGAGATCGATTTTGTGATCGAGGTGGTGCCTGGTACGGGACCTTTGGCGAAAGCTCCCTACCGTATGGCCCCCGCTGAGTTGAGGGAGTTGAGGGCGCAGTTGCAGGAACTGTTGGCCAAGGGGTACATTCGTCCTAGTTTTTCCCCTTGGGGTGCGCCCGTGTTGTTCGTGAAGAAGAAGGACGGTAGTCTGCGGTTGTGCATTGACTATCGGCAGCTGAATGAAGTGACCATTAAGAACAAGTATCTGTTGCCGAGGATTGATGATTTGTTCGACCAACTTCAGTCTGCGCGAGTGTTCTCGCGGATTGATTTGCGGTCCGGTTACTATCAGCTGAGAATTCGCGAGTCCGATGTGGAGAAGACTGCATTCAGTACGAGGTACGGGCATTATGAGTTTCTGGTGATGCCGTTTCGACTCACCAATGCCCCTGCAGCCTTCATGGACTTGATGCAGAGGGTGTTTCATCCGTATTTGGACCAGTTTGTGGTCATCTTCGTGGATGACATCCTTGTTTATTCGCAGTCTGCTGAGGAGCATGTGTACCATTTGAGTGTGGTGCTGCAGACGTTGCGGGATCACCAGTTGTATGCGAAGCTCAGCAAGTGCGAGTTTTGGCTCAGCGAGGTGCACTTTCTGGGGGACGTGATTTCTGGTGATGACATTTCCGTGGACCCCGCCAAGGTCGAGGCAGTAATGCAGTGGCCGAGGCCGAGGTCGGTGACGGAGATCCGGAGTTTCTTGGGGCTTGCGGGTTATTATCGCCGGTTTATCCAGGATTTTTCTCGCATTGCGACCCCGATTACTAGGCTCACGCGGAAGGATGTGCTTTTCGTCTGGTCTGAGGAGTGTGAGTAGAGCTTCAGGGAACTGAAGAGATTGCTCACCTCGACTCCGGTGTTGGTTTTGCCTTCTGGATCGGGAGGTTTCGTGGTGTGTACGGATGCTTCCGGTATTGGATTGGGTGCTGTTTTGATGCAGCATGGTAGAGTGGTGGCTTATGCATCTCGGCAGCTAAAGTCCCATGAGGAGAACTACCCTACCCATGACCTTGAGTTGGCGGCAGTGATCTTCGCGCTGAAGATCTGGAGGCATTATCTGTACGGCGAGAAGTTCGAAGTGTTTACTGACCATCAGAGTTTGAGGTATGTGTTCTCGCAGAGAGATCTGAACCTCAGACAAAGGCGTTGGATGGAGTTCATGAAGGATTATGACTTCACCCTGTCTTATCAGCCGGGCAGGATGAATGTCGTTGTTGATGCCTTGAGTCGGAAGGTTGCGGTCAGTACCTTGATGTTGAGGAAGTGGAGGCTCTAGGAACAAGTGCCCGAGGTATCTTTTAGGCTCAAGATTCCCCAGGAGCCAGGGTTGGCAGTGCTTGCGAGTCTGACTGTCACTCCTGCTATCCGTCGTCAGGTGACAGACGCTCAGTATGCGGACCCTGAGTTGCCCTGGATTCTGGCGATGGCTGACGTGGAACTTGGCGAGGACGGTGCTGCGAGGTTTCGTGGCAGGTTGTACGTCCCAGTCGAGGAGCAGGTTCGTCGTGCGGTGTTGCGCGAGGCTCATGGGAGCAGGTACACCGTACACCCGGGTGCGACGAAGATGTATCGGAACTTACGAAGGCAGTTCTGGTGGCCTGGCATGAAGAGAGATGTCGCAGAGTTTGTGGCCAGGTGCCTGATCTGTCAGCAGGTGAAGGTGGAGCATCAGCGACCAGGAGGTACTCTCCAGCCCTTGGATGTTCCTGCTTGGAAGTGGCACCATGTGACCACGGATTTCGTGGTGGGGTTGCCGAGGACCCCGAGTGGGCAGGACAGTATTTGGTTGCTGGTGGATCGACTGACGAAGGTGACGCGATTGTTACCAGTCAAAGTCAGCTGGAGCGTGTCTAAGTTGGCTCGTTTGTATGTGGAGCGGATTGTTCCGTTGCATGGGATTCCCATTTCGATCGTGTCGGATCGGGATCCGCGCTTCACTTCTGGATTCTGGAGGAGTTTCCAGCGAGCCCTTGGCACGGAGTTGGCATTTAGCTCGGCGTATCATCCTCAGTCATATGGTCAGTCTGAGAGGACCATTCAGACTTTGGAGGACATGCTGAGATCCTGCTGCCTGGAGTGGCAGGGGAGTTGGATTCATCACCTACCGTTGGTGGAGTTTGCCTATAACAACAGCTATCATTCGAGTATTGGCATGGCTCCTTATGAGGCATTGTATGGGCGTCCTTGTCGGACTCCACTTGATTGGTTTGAGGTGGGTGAGCGTGTTTTGACGGGACCGGAATTGGTGCAGCAATGTGTGGACGTTGTGCACCTGGTTCGTCAGAACATGTTGGCGGCCCAGAGTCGGCAGAAGAGCTATGCTGACCGCAGGAGGCAGCCCCTCGAGTTCGCCGTGGGCGTCATGTGTTCTTTAGAGTTTCTCCGATGAAGGGGGTGATGCGTTTTGGACGGCGTGGGAAGTTGAGTCCCCGCTATATTGGTCCTTTTGCGATTGTGGAGCGCATCGGTGAGGTTGCTTACCGGTTGCAGTTACCTCCTAAGTTGGCGTCGGTGCATGACGTGTTCCACGTCTCGATGTTGCGGAAGTATATGCCCGATGACTCTCATGTACTCGAGTTTTCCGTTTGGCCTGAGGTGACTCCAGATTTTTCTCTCCCAGAGTTTCCGATCCGCGTGGAGGATAGGCAGAGCAGCGCCTGCGGAACAAGGTCATTCCCTTGGTAAAGGTCGTGTGGCAACGACACTCTAGTGGTGAGGCTTCGTGGGAACGTGAGGATGAGATGCGTCAACAGTTCCCGTATCTGTTTGAGTGAGTCTTCCTCTTCTTTCCCCTTTAGTTGTTCTCAATTTCGAGGACGAAATTCCTTAAGGGGGGAGGGCTATAATATCCCGGACCTTTCGGATCCTTTTCGTGGGTCCCGGATCTGGTTTTCGGAGCGTCTGGCTCTGTTGTGTCCAAAATTTCATTTCGGACATCTTTTGTGTTCGGATCGGCGCGATCCGGAGTCATTTTGGAGGCCCGGAGGCGTTCCGCGACTTTTCCGCGTGTATTTTCCGATTCCCGATGTGTGTTTCGGCTTTTTCTTCGGAAGCTCGCTGCGGGCGAACCGGGCGGTTCCCCCAGGCACGAGTGGTACCGTTGCGATCGGTGCATTCCGAGGATTCCGGAAATGTATTTTTCTATTTTTCGGTATTTTTCTGAAAAATCGGATTTTCTATATAATCCCATTTCTTTTCTTTTTTCTTTTCTTCTTTCTCTTTCTTCTTCTTCTTCCTCCTTCCTTCCCCAACCGTGGCCGCCCTCCTCTCTCCCTCTCTCTCCCATTCGGACGCGGTGAGCCCCTCCCCGGCTGTTGACGGCGGTAGGGCGACGGCGCGGACGCGTGGGTGGCGGCGAGGCGAGCTCGTGGGCGTGCGGCAAGCGTGGGAAGCGTGGGGAGTTCGTAAAGCTTCAAGCGTTCTTCGCGATTCGCGGGTGATTCGGCGGAGCATTTGCTCCATTGAGGTAGAGTGACGTTCCTTAGCCTCTTGCCGTTCATTTCCATGGTTTGTAGGCCGCGGGGAGGCCGAGAGGGGCTTGTTTGAGCATGCTCGGGGTTTTTCCATGATTTAGGGAGAGCTCGCCCGATCTATAGTTTTAGCCCGCGATTTCACGTTTGGATGGCTTAGATGCATGCTAGGGGTCCCCAGGGGTCTTCCCCTTCGTTTTCCCCCTCTCCGGTGGAGGCATGGGGGCGTGGATGGTGTTTTAGGCCGTTTCCCGCCGTTCTCGATTTTCCGAGATGGTAGCGGTCTACCAGTAACCACCTTCATTGGTAGCGGTCGGGTGGGGACCGCCTTCACCAGGGTTTTTGACCGTTGGGACTCGTTCTGTCGGCAGGCGGTCGCGGTCGTGCGACTGACCGCGACTGCTGGTGGCAGTCAGGGGGCAATCGCTTTCAGCATGGGGTCCGGCACGGTCTTCGACACGATTTTTTGACCGTTGGAGTCTGGTCGCGGTCTCCTGGAGACCGCTACCAGGTGAAAACGGTCATCAGGCGACCGCGTTCACTTTTCGCGCACCAGGATGGTCGCGGTCCCAGGAGGACCGCGACTAGGTGGTAGCGGTCCTGGGTCGACCGCGACCACTGGAGGCGGTCCTCCGGTGACCGCGACTCCTTTTCCTTGCCAATTCGAGTCCCGGACGAGGTAGTCTCGATCCCTGTGCTGACCCGTAGTCCGACTGATGATGGGCATCATGTGGGGGCTACACGTGGGGGTGCCGTGGGGTCCCGGGAGGTGGTGACTTCGGTTTGCGTCACCGTGCGTTAGTGTGGGTACAAGGAGCGTTCCTCGTACCTATGGTTGCGACGTTATTTTCCGTAACTTGAGAGTCTACTCCTTCAGTGACCCTCCACTAGTCGTAGCCTAACAGCACGCGTGTGCTGGTCGCACCAGGGAGTGGTGTACGGGTCGACCTTTAGAGACGGTTTGTGGACCGGTTACCGTTGGGCCCCACGTCTTGCAGCCAGAGTCCGGCTGAGGGGAAAATCGGTCAAAGGGCCAGACCAGGGACGCGCGGTCTGTGTGTGCACACGTGGTTGGGGGCGGTTGGACCCACGTCGACGGGCGTGACCCCAGCTAGTCACTTGTTTGTGGTTACTTGTACGGTGTCTGCGCCTCGGGTAGGACCTACCACGTCAGGGTCGTTACATCCGCCACTCCATGTGGGCGCGTTCCCTTTATCTCCCTTACCACTCGGGTCAAAGGGAGATGCTGTCGAATTTTCGTCAGAAACGATAACGTGTTTAAAGACAAAAGGAAGCAACAAACAAATGGGACAATAACGTGCTAAAGGACAAAAGGAAATAATAAACCGATGAAATAAACAACGATGAAATGCTTCAACTAAAGCCGAAGAACTATGGACAACGTGAAGAGAATCGGATCGAATGACACCTAAGTGACTTGAACACTCGTCCTACAGAGAAGAAAGAAGGGGAATGGCTAAGACTGAAGAAAGAGAAAACCCACACAGATCGCATGAGACTAAAGAGGAAAAGGAAGGAAATTGCATAAGAAAATAGAAGAAGAGTGGGCCCCTCCCGGCCTTCCCTGACATACCTTCTGAAACCTTCGCCAGCACGATCACCACCCAGCTCCTTCCCTGGCACACTCGGCCAAGCCCTTCACCGGTACGCTCGCCATCCTCTACCCGGTACGCCCGCCAACTCCCTCCCCGGCACACTCTCTTGGCGCTTCTCCGGCACACCCTAACCTACCCGGTACACCCTCCGGCCTCCTCTCCGGCACGGTCTCCCTGTCTTCGCCAGTACGCCCCTCTTAGCCCCCCCAACGGCCCACTCTTCCTTCCAAAAAAATATGTAAAAATATAAAATGATAATGATAATAATACTTATAAAAGAAAATAACAAAAATCATGATAAATAAATAAACCTGAACGCATAATAAATAAACAAAAAACATGTAAAAATAGATATATAATAAATAATAATAATAATAATAATAAATAAAAAAATAAAAAAATCATTCAGAACAAATGCATAAAGGGGATAAACAACACAAGATTATATGGTAAAAATACCAGATAAAAAAATAGTAAAAATCCATATCGCGGCCCCGTCTTCCCCATGTGACTCGGAGTTAAAGGAACAATAACGCTGCCCCGGAAGGCCGGGCCAGAGTCTCGGGAATTATCCTGATATGGCCACGGTCCGACCTCGCCCTGGGCCGACATTCCAATTAAACCAGATCCGTCTCCAGGTCCGGATTCTTCCCGAGCCACTATTGAAATTGCCGCGATTTCGGCAGACATTTGAACGGTTTTATCTCGGCTTCCATCGCGTTTCTACCACGGACCTTCGTCCGAACATGAAACGGTCCGCGAGTGACCGACATGTCCGAATACTCGTATCCCGATGCGGGCTCTTAGTGTGATTTATTCCTCCCTACCCTCGCACAGTTAGTGTTAATTCCTTTAGGCCGCAGGGCCCCTAATTTCGGTAATTAATCAAGGGTGTTCCCTCGCATGGGAGATGTAAACGACGTCGTGACCTTTATGGCACGGCGGGATTCGGTCCCGACACGAACCACACAATCGTCTGACCGAGTCAGATTGAGTGCACCTGAGTTTCCACGAAGCCCGAATAAACCGTCACTTCGTGACTGGCACGCCTACGCACTTAATAAACGCCAATAAACAAATAAACAACTTATTTAACGAGAAGTGCGTCCACAATGCTTGCATGAACTAATGCAGTAAAAGGAACAGAAAAGAAAAGAAGTGGGGGAAGAAAGGCCTGTGGGTTATTTTCCTGTGACTGTGGCTCTGGAGGAAGCCCCCGTAGGATGAAGCAATGAACGCTCCTTCTGCTAACAAATGGGCAGCACCTCCCTGTAACAAAAATGAAGTCCCCCCCCCCTTTTGCAGAGAACAACCATAGAGTATAAAAAGGGGAGGCTCATGGGTTTAAATCTGAAAAATAATGGCCCAGGGAAGGTCTAAATCATGGGAAGAATCCTCCCCAGCGAGGAAATCTGTCAGAACCTTTCCTTAGTTAAAATGGACCACAAAACGAGGAAAGAAGGAGCCGTGGCCGAGTTTGAAAATCTTAGGAAAATGGCGTCTGGCGCCCTGGACTCTATTTAAATTAGCGTCCAACCCAACGGACGTTATTTCAAAGGTTAAAAGTTAGAAATCTGGACTAAAAAGAAATCTCGTCCGCCTAAACGGGCGCTATTCATAATTAAAAAATGATTTTCCGATAAAGTGGGATTTCAAAATAGTAGGGAAAAATGACATCTTAACGGACGCTAATTCAAATGGCGTCCACAAGGTTGGGCGCTAATTAAAAATGGAGTCCACTAGGTTGGATGCTATTTAAATAGAGTCCACTGGGTTGGGCGCCATTTAAAAAATCCCAGAAAAAATAGAGAAAAAATCTCAGAAAAATCTAGAAAAACCCGAAAAAATTCAATAAAATCTAAAAAAATAGGTAAAGTGAAAAAACTAAGTAAAATTTAGAAAATCACTCAAATAAGATAATTGAGGGTCAAATTGGGGCGTTATAAGGTAATGTGAGATGTACTCAAAATAATGTCAATTTTGTCGTGTCTACAACTGTCCCGCCTTGGCGTCTGCTTTGCAAGGGAGCAGAGTAAATTGAAAAGTGGATGCCAAGGTGTGATGAGATACGCGATCAACATCACTTGATGAGAATTAAATCCAAAGCTCGAGATGAAGCAATCTCGGGAAGTTTTAATGAAATCAACAATGTTTGGATAAAAGGGGAGAGAATGTGCACGCAAACACGAAAGAGATAAAGGAACGATCAACTTCCAGCGCGGTGGAAGTACCCCGGGTCACAAACCCATAGGTTTCGTCATTGGAGAGCGGTTACCAGCTAATGTGGACGTGCTACAGCCAATGCGGATCTAAGAAAAATGAGAGTGAAAAATAAGAGGATAGAAATCCAAAGAAAGAGTTTTCGAGAAAACGGCCCAAAATCGACGACACGACAAACTGAAGATTCAATCCGGCAATGAATATCTCACATTTAAACATTAAGATTATTTTGACTCTCCAAATCAGCTTATCAGAAAGATTTTTCAGCGTTGATTCAAAGTCCTACATGAATGCATGCTGTGTTTAAAGGAAAAATTAAAATAAATTAAAATAGAAGATAATCAAGGATAATATTGTTAAGCTGCCCAGACTGAGTCAAGAAACTAATTTTGTGAGCTGATACTAAGCCGAAGCCCGTTTATCCGCGCACCAATTCACAAAAAGGGACTGTAGACATGCCATTCTTGACGTCTCCTGAGAAAGTCTCATATTACTATACAACGCCCCGCGACGGCTTACGCATTTCGAATCTCTTAAATACTTCCTTTTCTTGGGTCTTCTTCTGCCTTTTCCGGCATCCGAAGCCCTATAAAATATTAGTTCGGCCCTGATGGAGGTGTCCAGGGTCCTGGACGCCTCCACCCTCCGGAGCCCTATAAATAGAGGCCCACCCCCTCAGTTCTGGGAGAGCTTCGAAGAGATCCGATAGGCTGCCAGAGCCCAGAGGCTACCAGAGTCATTTTCTAACCCGTGGGGTCTTTTGTAGGTGGAGGTTCTGCCGGCTTCTCGGGTGCCCACGCTCGCGAGAGGAAGGTCGTCTTCATCCACCGCGCTTCCACGCCATCCCTACGCTGCCGGAGCTCCGCCGGATTTCACCATCGGCACATCCAATAAGCCAATCCTTTCCTTTTCTTCTTAGTTCTTTTGCATTCATCATCTCGCATCATCTATCCTCCTTCATAAGGGCGCCTCTTCTTATATACTTCTTGCATCCATCATCTCATTTTCCTCCTACTCGAGTCCGAGAGGGGTTTAAAAGACAACACCAACCAGGTGTGTGTCTTGCCATCATTTCGTTATTTTTATCGCAAGGATTTGAATACTACACCTTCATCTTTCTAACCAACTCGTTACTTGTTTGTCGTTGTTTTGCAAGGGTACCCAAGGAAAGCCCTCTCCGTCGGCCGGCCGAAGGGGGAGGAAGAAGTAACCCGCCATCTCCCGCTCTTGAGGTAGGCGCGATCACTTTCTTTATTTTGGGGTCTTTCGGCCCCTGGCGATCACATCTTGTTCTCGAGGCCGCGGCGAGTCACTTCCCCAATGGCCGTTTAAATTCCCGTTCTTATACTCTCTTTATATTCTGTTGTATTCTGCTCATATTCTCGAGGCCGCGGCGAGTCACTTCCCCAATGGCCGTTTAAATTCCCGTTCTTATATATTATATTCATATCTATTCATGTTCTCGAGGCCGCGGTGAGTCACTTCCCCAATGGCCGTTTAAATTCCCGCTCTTTATATTCTCCTTATATTCTGTTATATTATTATCTGCTCATATTCTCGAGGCCGCGGCGAGTCACTTCCCCAATGACCGTTTCAATTCTTGCTATTTAATTTCTGCACCATTCCCGTCCCCCCGAGGTCACGGCGAGTCACTTCCCGCCATGGCCGTTTAACTCCCATATCTTGCTATATTACATTTGTCCCGCTCGCCCCGCCGGAGCAATCTCCCGTGGTGGTCCCTTCTCTTTTCTCTTATTTCTGTGTTGCAACAAACAAAAAGAAGGAGCCCGCGCGCTCCGCGTCCTCTTCGCATCCCGAACCGCGTGACGTCGCTCACAGATTGGCGATCACGGTGGGACCTCTACTGCTTCCTTTCGGCTACCCTTGCAAGTTTGGCACCATCCGTGCCTCTCCACCTTGGCGCCCGCGCGCGCCCCCGTTGTGCTCACGGCAGCACTGTCAGTTGTGATTGGTTGTTTGTTTATTATATGTCTGTTATTTCTGTTGTTTTCCCACTCCATATCTCTGTCAGCATTTCATTGCATGCATCCATCTCTCTTTTCTATCCTTTTTTCATTTTTTTGAGGATCACCCTTTCCCGGTGAAGGAATGACTCTCCGTTTGAGAATTCCTCTCAACGGACTAGAATCTCCTCCACTGGGACCTCCGTAAGTCCCCGACATCGAAGAATCTCCTCTTCGTTCACTGGGCTGGTTGTACCATTGAAGTTCCCCGGAGTTAGTCATTTCATTCGTGGTGAGACGAGAGACCCTAGCTGACACGGCGGTGAAACAAAAATAAACTAGGGTCCCTATTTTGTGTGAACTTCGGATCTCGCCAAAAATACAAAAAAAATCATCAAAATCAAAACACAAAAAAAGGGCGTAAAGGCATCCACTTGTTTGATAATATCTGCTACCTGCTTGCTAGTGTATGTTTTTGCGTTCTGGGAAAACTGTGAGCATGGCTCACGAGTCTTTTGAGGAGAACCACCCTAGTCGTGGTTTGTCAGCCGACCCGCGAGTCTATGCTATGGACTCGGGTCCTTCTCATGAGCCCTCGCATGAGGTGCAGGTTATTACCGGGGACACATCCCCACCGCAGGATATCTCTTCCTTACTGGGCGTCCTCGCCAACACGGAGCTTACCTCTGAACAGCTCCGGGCCTTCCAGGTCATTCTGAAGGGGAAATCTGTTTCCCCCACACCCCAGGAATCAACTCCGGCCATCGCACCTCTCCAAGAGTCCGTGCAGGCCATTCCATCTCCTTCATTGGCACAAGCCATCCAGTCTCCCTCGCTTCAAGGATAAGCGAGCCAACAACCACCCTCATTCCAGTTCCCGTCACAATCTTAAACTCCAGTTGTTCCCCACACACCGCTTCAGCCAGGGCCAACTGTCGGCGGTCCGACGGCTCCCTCTCATTCCGGGTTCCCCCCTCAAGTCTCCGGGAGACAGTTTCTCCCCCAGTGGCAAGTGCCACCTTCACCTCCAGAGGAGCTCGCCCAATCGCTCCTCAATAGATTCAATCGCATGGACGAGCAGTTTCAAAATCTGAGAAGGATGGTGGACGTGAAAGCCACCCCGGAGGTTGCTTTGCCAATCCTTCCCGTCATTCATCTTCCTCCCTCCGAAATGCCCACGTACCGCAGATACAATGGTACCGGCAACCCCTTCATTCACCTCAAGGATTTCATGTATGAATCCTCCTATTGACAAAACGATCAAAGGTCCATGGCATACCTCTTTCGGAGATCATTGGATGGTCCCGCGCTAGAGTGGTTCTATTCTTTGGAGCCCCGCGAGGTCGAGAATTTTGAAATAGTCCAAAGAAGGTTCTTGCAGAAATATAGGGATAGGGTCGGTCCCTCACTCTCCATTACCGACCTAGTGGCCGAAAAGATGAAGCCCGATGAGGATTTTATCCGCTATGCTGATAGATGGAGGTCTCTGGCGGAAAGAATAAGGGATACCCTCTCTGAGCCCGAACAAGTGAAGATGATTGTGTCTAATGCAACCCCCCAGTTCAGACACGTCCTGGCCATGAATAAATTTACTACAATGGAGGAACTCTATGAAAGAGCCCGATACATCCAAACCCAGCTTAAAGACTCCCCCATTATGAACATGTTTGAGTCGTCGAAGCCCAAAGTAGTCAGAAAGACAGGTGCTGGTGTCCCGGGCGGAGCCACAGAAGGGGTCGTGACAAATGAGCAAGTGGGTGGGGTTAACAATGCCAACTATGCAGTCAACCCAAGGCCTCCACAAATGTCCCGACTTCCCCTCCAACCAGGTCCTTTCCCTCTTCGTCCTCCACCCCAAAATAATCCACCCCAGGATAATATGCTTCCATTACGTCAACCCCAGCAACAACAACCACAACCTCAGCAGCAACAACCACCGCTTCAGTACAACCAAGTTCCACCCCCGGGGAACTATGGTCCCCAACAGCAACAAAGGAGGCCGCTCGGTCCCAAGAGAGCCTACTATCCACCATTGCCAGAAACCTTTGCAGACATTTTTAATGCCCTCATGGCATTAAACCAACTCGCCCTACCCAGAGAAAGGCCCGTGTGGCCCCCGAATGTTGATACCTCCAAATACTGCGTCTACCACAGGCAGCTAGGACACACAGTAGATTACTGCTTCCATTTCAAAGATTACATCCACGATATGAATGATGAACATCAAATAGATTGGGATGAAATGAGACGATACGTCGCCGCTCTTAAGGCTAGGATACCTCCTCAGAGGCCACAGCAGCAGTTACAACAGCAGCAGCAGCAGCAACCACAACAACAACAACAGCCTCAGCAGGCCCCACAACAACAGCCCAACATGGGCATAATCCAGAATCCACTACCGGAGCACCAACAGCCCAATCATCAGGTTAACCCCATCTCCTCCTTCCCGGAAGTCGGGAGAGAGCAGGTGTGGCACCAGGAAAGTACCTCTATTCTTTCTTCCTCCAACCCCATCGTCATGCAACCCCCTCGCCTTGCCCGGGTAGCACCTCTCTCTCATCAACCCGCGTCAGTATCGCCTTCACCATTTCCACTACCATTACGCCCTCTCATCCGTACCCCGATCTCCTATCAACCGACACTCTCCACTACGCCTTCACACCCTCTCATCTTCTCTCACTCCCCCACTTTACCATCCACCTCTACCACATTTACCCCTACGCCTTCTAAACCCCTTATCATCCGTCAACCATACATAACCCCGTCTTTCTCCACCACATCACCACTAATGCCTTCAAAACCACTCATTACTCATCACCCACCTCAAAATCATTGCCCACTTCAAGCTCTACCCACTTCTACTTCGTCTCCACCTCCACCTTACAGACCCCTTATCCTTCATAATCCGCGCGATATCCCCTCTACCTCCACCATGCCTCCACCTAACAAACCCCTCATCAGAATCCCTGCTCCCGTCATCACCCATGCTTCATCAACCATTCCTCCACCACTACCCCTCAAATCCCTGTTAAAACCCACTGCTACCCCCACAGAGATACAAAATCCGCAGGCAATGGTGCTCCGGAGTGGAAGGATTTTCCACAGGGTTTTCTCCCACAACAGTCAGAATTCTGAGCAGTCTCAGCCAGAGAAGGATGATGGAGAACAACCAGAAAGAGCTATCCCTGGAACACAGTATGATCTATTGAAACACTTGGACAAGACACCTGCTTGGATCTCCATCCTAGAGCTACTTCAAAGATCCACATCCCACCAGACGGCCTTGATGGAATATCTTCAAAAAGTCATGGTTAATGAGGACCTCCCCGTGGAGAAGATTTCGACCGTCCTGACCCCAACAGACACACAACCGGCCATCATGTTCCACAACTACGAGCTCGCTCCCAAGGAAGCTCGGAAATATGCATTGTGCATTTCAATAAAAATCAATGGGGTATCCATAAACCCGTGTCTTGTGGACACGGGTGCGTCCATAAATGTGATCTCCATGAACACTCTTCAGTTGTGTGGGATCGACGAGGAACAAATAAGACCTTCCTCGATCACGGTCACGGCCTATGACAATAGCAAAAGGCCGCCGCAGGGGATGATTATTCTGAAGGCAGAACTAGGCCCCATGTCAATTCCACGGAATTCCATGTCCTCGACATGGACCCCACATTCAAGGCTATACTGGGTCGCCCTTACATCGAAGCCATGGACGCTGTGCCTTCCACCAACCATCAGTGCATGAAGTTTCCTTACAATGGAGAATTATTAAAGTGGTCAGTACACCTGTCCTTCACACAGTGGATGCTATCAACACCTCTCTGCCCTCTGTTTGGCCGTCTCATCGGCCCATATTGTCACTACTGGATGTACGTGATTCATCTCACGTTCCACTAGCACCAAAGGAGCCGGTCAGGACAACCGCAACATCATGTCTCCCTTTTCACTCCAAAGGGTGGGAGATTATGAGGAACATCGGCTACCAACAGGGTAAAGGTCTGGGCGCACAGTTACAGGGTAGGCTCAAACCGCCAAAGGAAATTAGGCCGAACCGTAGGTTTGGCCTAGGCTTCAAAGGACCGTTCAGGCGGATTGGAAGCCCCTCACATGGACTCTATCAAACCACTTCAACAGAGGGCCCGTTGTTCAGATGGGAGATTACCCACGAGAAGCATATGGGGGATCACATGCTGTATATTTGGCTGAAAAATGTCTGAGGATCACCAAAAGAGGCAAGATCAAAGATCCGGAATGCGAGTGGAACAAATGGTTCGACATACGGGACATCTCCGTTGCACTGGAAAGGATGTTCTCGTCTCCGTAACTTGAAGGACCGCCATTGATCTCCGGAATACCAGAGAACATTACCACTCTTGCCAAGGTTCCAAACTATCCTCGTCCTCGCCAGAAGGACCCTGTCATCGACGGATCTTCATCCGTCCTCAACATTACCGTCGACGGCTCATTAGCCGCCATCTTCTCCATCCACTCGTCTCAGCCTTTGCTGATATCTTCTTCCTGGGCCAGACAATTGTCTGATGATCTTCCCAGATCCCCTTCTCTGTTTACATACCTACGCGGGCTTTTCAACCCGCGCCAGGTCTTCAACCATGATCTGCTCTATGAGCCTCACAATCCTCTAGCCATAACCACTTTTCTCTCTCCTCCAATCTCTTTTCACTGCTTTGTCATTAAAAATGAAAATGAAAAAAAACGTCAATTTTCAAACTCCCCAACAACACATCTTCGTTGAGGAAACCTCCTACATCTCCCACGGGTGCGTACCGCCCTGCGGACCACCCGTCCAAGGTCCGATGAGCGACCTTTTCTACCCCTCCTCTGAGGGGTCTTCTCCTGTACATTCTACACCATCCTCTTCGTCTTCCTCTTCTTCTGTAAATATTGTCAGTCGATCTAGGAATGATAGGTCAAGGGTAGTACCTAGGAAGAAATCCAAGGGTAGGCAGATCCCTCGTCGATTCCTTCTGGATTTGGCCGCCAGGTGTCAGGCCCTTCTTGCCATCCCCCAGTTGTTAGAAAATCCCATCCGGCTACCGGAAATAGAATGTGAGGGCGACTGTGCATTTGATGAAGGGTATGGAGTCTACGAGATCACGGATGAAGAATGCCCCACTGAAGATGAGGGTGAAGAATATGAGGATGCGGCGGGCGCATACGCAAGTGGAATGAGGAGATTCGACGAGCCGTCAACCGCCGTAGAAGAATCCACCAAAGAAGTCAACTTGGGAACTGAGGAAGACCCTAGGATCATCCTCATAAGTGACAACCTACCACCCTCTGAAGAAGAGGCATTAATTGAGGTTCTCAAGGAATATAAGGACACGTTTGCATGGAGCTACGAGGATATGCCGGGTCTAGATTCAACCTTGGTCGAACACCGTTTAACCCTAAAACCAGGGTCCGTCTCGGTAAAACAAAGGTTAAGGCGTTTCCACCCTCAGATGGCTTTGAAAATGAAAGAAGAGGTCGATAAGCTCCACAAAGCCAGGTTCATTAGAGTCGTCCTTTATCCTCAATGGGTGGCGAATATTGTCCCGGTCATGAAGAAAGATGGGAAAGTCAGGATTTGTATCGACTTCCGGGACCTTAACCGCGCGTGTCCAAAAGACGATTTTCCCTTACCTCACATTGATGTGTTGATTGATAACACGGCAGGCTACGAAACCCTCTCATTCATGGATGGATTTTCAGGATACAATCAAATTCGTTTGGCAGAAGAGGATCAGGAAAAGACGTCATTCACTACCCCTTGGGGAACATATTGTTACGTGGTCATGCCGTTCGGATTAAAGAATGCTGGAGCTACTTACCAAAGAGCGATGATGGCCATATTTCATGACATGATGCACATATATCTGGAAGTGTATGTGGATGACTTATTGGTAAAATCAAGGACCAGGATGGAACATCCAGAAGTTTTGACTAAGGTCTTGCAGAGGTCAAGGGAGTTCCAACTGAAAATGAACCCGAAGAAGTGTGTGTTTGGTGTGTCGTCAGGTAAATTGCTGGGGTTCATTGTGAGCAAAAAAGGGATCGAGATAGATCCCGACAAAGCTAAGGCTATCAGGGATATGTCACCTCCCAAGAATTTGAGGGAAGTCCGAGGTTTAATCGGGAGGTTACAGTTTATTCGTCGGTTTGTGTCTCAACATTCACAAAGGTGTAGACCTCTCTACGAGTTGACCAAGCCAGGAGTAGAATTCCACTGGAATTCTAAATGTCAGAAAGCTTTTGAAGGGTTGAAGGAATATCTGGCTAGTCCACCCGTTCTCATTCCACCTAAACCAGAAAAACCTCTGATCCTTTACGTCTCAGTCTTGGATGACTCCGTGGGAGCCGTCCTCGCACAAGCTGATGAAGAAGGCAAGGAACGGGCAACCTATTACTTGTCCAAACTTCTCAATCCCTGTGAGCAGAAGTACACCGTCATGGAGAAAACATGTGCTGCCCTCGTTTGGGTAGTGCAGAAATTGAAGCACTACTTCTTGGCTCATGAGGTCCACTTGATTGCTCGAATGAATCCTATCAAATTCCTTCTGGAGAAAGCCGTCCTTACGGATAGGCTAGCACGCTGGCAAAGTTTTCTCTCTCAGTTCGACATCACCTACATCCAGCAAAAGGCGATTAAAGGCTATGCCATAGCCGAGCATCTCGCTCATCATCCTCTTCCCAAGTTCGATCCCGTCCAATCAGAGTTTCCAGATGAGGAACTAATGTCCGTCAACCAATCAGATGAGCCAATGTGGACGCTATATTTTGATGGAGCTCTGAATTCTCAAGGGAGAGGAATCGGCGTCGCCCTCCTGTCACCTGAAGGCCTCACATTCCCATTGGCATACCAGCTCAAATTTCCAGTTACCAACAATATAGCCGAATATGAAGCTCTTCTAGCTGGCCTAGAACTCGCCCATTCTTTTCGTATCACTGAGTTACGAGTCGTAGGTGATAGTCAACTCATCCTTCGCCAGGTGCTCACTAAATATCGCACTCGCGATCCCAAACTCAAGCCATACCAAGAACTCACTGCTGCCTTTGCCAAACTGTTCGCCAAACTGATCTTTGTTCATGTCCCTCGTCATCAGAATATTCTCGCCGATGCCCTCGCCTCATTGGCATCATCCATAAGGTTCCCTCTAGGAAGATGGTTTAAGTCCATTTCCATCTACAAACTTCACGCCCCTGCAATCGATGATGCTTCCTACGTAAATATCAAAGAAAGGATAGCAAGAAAGATCCTGCAGGAAGATATCCTTGAGAAGAGGGAGATCATGTTGGCAGAGGTTGAAGAAGAACTGGCTGATGAAGAGAAACCATGGTTCTATGAAATCGTCAAATACTGCCAAGATCAGTCTTATCCTGAAGGGGCCACCACAGAGGACAAGAAAGCCATAAGAAGGGTGGCTCAGAAATATACATTGGTTGGAGGTCTACTCTATAGGAGGAGCCTTACTGGTATTCTGTTAAGATGTCTTGGTGACGATGAGGTTTGGAAATGTGTAGAGGAGACGCACTCGGGTGTGTGCGGTGGCCACGTGAATAGTCAGATGCTCGCCAAAAAGATCATTCGGCAAGGCTTTTACTGGCCCACTATGGAAGAGGATTGTGCTGTCTATGTCCGTAGGTGTGTCAAGTGTCAACTTCACGCCGATAAAATCCATTCACCATCTTCCTCACTTCATCCAATATCCTCCCCGTGGCCTTTCTCCATGTGGGCATTCGACATCATTGGTCCCCTAGGTGATCCCAATTCCCTCACCAAGCAGAAATCTTTCATCCTTACTGCGACGGAATACTTCACCAAATGGGCCGAAGCCGAAGCTTACGCGGAAATCAAGGCGTCAACAGTCTGCAAGTTCATCATGAAAAACATCCTCGCCAGATTCGGCGTCCCAAGCACAATCGTCACCGACAATGGGCCACAGTTCATTTCTCAGGACCTACAGGACCTCTGCAAAAGGTACGCAATTGCATTGCATCATTCATCGCCTTATTACCCACAAGGTAACGGCCAAGCGGAGGCCACCAATAAAACATTGCTCAAAATCATCAAAAAAACCTGCGAGTCTAGTAAGTTTTCAGACTGGCCAGAAAAGCTTATCGAAGCTCTATGGGCCTATCGCACTTCAATCCGTACCCCCACCGGGCAGACTCCATTTGCCCTTACTTATGGTATGGAAGCGGTAGTCCCGTACGAGACTCTGATCCCTTCTCTCAGGGTACAATTGGACGAGGAATTTCCCCTCGACGATCGTCGTAATTCACTCCTCGCCCAGTTGGAACTCTTGGATGAGAAACGGCTGGCCGCTGCCGAACACGCGCGTGTGTATCAAAATAGACTCGCTCGCTTTTATCAAAAGAAAGTCGTTGAGAGAAAATTCAAAGTCGGTGAGATGGTCGTAAAAAGAATTTTTGTCAAACCTGGAGGGCCGCGTTCTAAGCTCCAACCCAATTGGGAAGGACCATTTGTAATTCAAGCCGTGTACCCCGGCAACGCCTACAAGCTAATCAACGCCGAAGGGACCGAGTTATCCCACCCTTGGAATGGGCTTTATCTTAAGAAATACTACCCTTAGCACAAAACAAAAAAAAATGATGAAAAGATAAAAACATCAAAAACAAAGAAATACTGAAAACCACTAAAAATATGAAAATTCAAAATGCCGATGCCTGGCAGTCACCATGTAGTTAAGTCCCTGCATCTAACCTTCATGTTAGGATAGGGCCCATTAAGGCTTGGTAGGCACCGGGTCTTGGTTTGCCAGAACCGTGGAGATCCCTGTCCGGCCACGTCGGCCTATGCTCGCTCGAAGGAAGCCAACATGTGCTCACTTATGTATTTTATTCCAAAAGTCGGTAGCATCACCTACGGTGGGGCCCCACCCAGAAGATCTCCGGAAGCTGTAATCTTTATTCTTTTCTCTTCGACCAAATGAGACAGTCGGCGCCCTTAAAACGCTGAGCATGAGAAACCGAAACTCAAACCCCAAAGGCAAGAGTAGGATCCATTTCCTCGAGCATCGATCAGAGCACGAGAAGAAGGCAGTGTCCCCGTAGGCATATGAAAAGGGAGCCCACAAACGTCAAACGACTATATCTCCCTCACAAAAGAAATACAAAATCAAAAGAAAAGCCTGGTCGTGACCGTGCCTGTTGCGATAAACGGAACCCCTCAAAGTAAAAGTCTGAATCCACAAAAGGGGCCGTGGAATGTAAATAATCGAGATTTGGTCAGAAGTTGTCCGAAAGGAAAGAGTTAATGGGCCCTTATTCGCTCGCCGGGTTAACGGTTTTGCCGATCCTCTCAGGAGGTTTATCCCCCACGCTCTTCCTTCTTCCTCTAAAGATGAAGGTTCGATGGAGTTTCTGAAGGATGAAAACTGCCCAGGGTCTGCGACCTTATTTTAATATACACATATGGTTGCCTACTTTGAAAAGTAAAAGCTATCGCTGCGAAGGAGTCTCCGTGTTTCTGGCTGGTCAAGACCCCTGTTTACCACCTTGATGTCTTCTTGTTTAACCTCGGGCTTAGGCCAATGCAAGCGCGTCGCCTATGGGTGCGACGGCGTCTGATTCCGGGTCAGCGTCGCACGGTTGGTCGTTAGGGTTCCAGGGTGTTCCATCATATACCATCTAGAGTTGTGAGGAAATAGACCCGGGTCGGGTAAATCATTTACCTCAAACACCTTTTGGGTGAATCCCTGTGGTCGGAAGCGACTGGGAGCCTAAGCATGGCATGACGGTATTGTCATCAGGGTAAGTCTTAGCCGGCGGGATCGTCATTCGAGGGGTCTAGAGGCCCAAATCAACCTAGATGTGCACTTAGGATACCTGGGAGGTTAGTAAGAAACCCATGTTCTCACGTAGGTTAGGTGCCGTGTGGGTGCTTGCCGAGATGTAGCAACAAAAAAATTGAAATGATAAAAATAACAAAAAAAGGAAAAAGAGAAAATGTACATATTTGCAAACAAAAAATCTTTTTTATGATAAAACAAAAAAAATGCCAAATATAA
Source organism: Amorphophallus konjac (assembly GCA_022559845.1). Classification (NCBI taxonomy): domain Eukaryota; kingdom Viridiplantae; phylum Streptophyta; class Magnoliopsida; order Alismatales; family Araceae; genus Amorphophallus; species Amorphophallus konjac. Next base: position 17,557,929 of record CM040118.1, on the reverse strand, counting down.
AAAGAAAACAAATCAATTTTGCATGATCGCACTTGCGTACAGCATCTCACTTTAATACCGCTTGCAGTCGTGTACTTGCCTGTCGCATTTATCGTCACCACATTTTTCCATTGCCTTCGTTAATAAAGGCTTGACCCCTTGACCAGTTATCAAGGACAGTCATAGTGACCATTTGCTTATTGAGTAAGGGGCCAAGTCAGAACAGAAATTCTGATTTGTTTGTTTCAGTGATGTGTGCAGGGATTCAGGCAACAGAAGCAAAGGTGAAAAACAAACAAACCGAACATTGTATTTTATTCCAAAAATCAAAAAAAATATTATATCAAGTTCCGCCCTCTCTCTCAGCATTACTCGTCCCACTACTCTCCGGGCAAAACGCTCTCAAAGGTGCTACCCAACTACGAAAAGCGGTACTCCTACCGCTCTGTACTCCTCTTCCTATTCCCACATCCCGACGTTGATCTACGGAAGCAGCAGAGAAGCTACCAACACGAAAGTCACGCTCTCGTGCTCTTCGGTAGCGCTCCTCACCATCTCTCAGCCACTGTTCAGCAAGACCAAGGCTGATTCGGAGTTCGAATAGTTGGGCCTCCATGGCCCTTCGTTCCTCCCTTTCAGTCAATCTGTTGGCTCTTTCTGTCTCTGCGTCTCTTTCTTTCTCTGCACGTTCTCTCTCGCGGTCTTCCCTCTCCAACTGGAGAGTGATCCTCAGTTCCACAGCATCCCTAGAGGAGTCGTCATCAGGATGACGCCGCAGTTCCCTCTCCAGTTCTGCTATCCTAGCCTCCTTCTGCGCAGCTTGGCCAAGCGCTTCTTCCGTCTCCTTTTCCTGCCGAGTGTACCATCTCAGATACACGATAAGGCATAAACAAGGAGAACTCAACACTGAGACTCTTACCTGTATAGAGAGCATCCCTTCTGCCTCCGCAGCACGCTGCGTGGCGTGAGCAAGTTGCTCATGAAGCAAGTCAAGTTCTGAGGTGGGAATCCACAAGCTGGAAGAGGCACCACCTACTCCCATCGCTGGGGAAGCCGCGCCAATCTGGGCATGCTACGACCGCGTGAATTAGCAGCCAACATCTGGAATCTGGGGTTTTAATTAGGAACGTACTGTACACCTACCAAGGCGCTCGTAGCTCCGCGGGCATCACCCAACTGTTGTTCCATCTCTGCCAAGCGAGTTCGTAAATTCGCTATCATGGCATCCCGGACATCCTGCAGCCTTACGAGTCAGCATTTTCACCAGAAAGTCAAGAAAAGGAGAAAGAAGAAAAGAGAAAAGGGGAAACCTACCTCCACAAGTCCCCGGGGTTGGAGCCGCTCTGCGTACTTTGTCTTATATAGACGCAAGTAGTCCTCGCTATCCCGTGCCTGTGATTCTACAATCGTGCCACCCCGTTGCCAGTCTTCATACTGTTCAGGGAACCGCACGCGCCAGTCAATGCAGGTCGCCGGTCCCCGCGTCTTTCTCCCGACACGAGGTGCCGCAGCTGAATCCACCCATTCTTGAGCCAGTCCTAAAATCCTCATAACTAATCGTAGCCGAAGCGGCTCGATTTCATTCAGGCAGTGCATCCACAGTTCCCGTCCGAACCGGGCACGACTTGCTAGAACCCACGGCTGGTCGGCATCGACCATGTCTGAGTAGGGTCTCCAGTTTACCATCGCTGCAGGGAACTCCTGTAGCTCCCGCCTTAGCACCATCAATTGGTAGGTTAGGGGTGCCGCACTCATGATGGGTTTCCACCGCCTGGCTAGCGGCACCATCACGGGTCGCCAATGCCGAGCTCTCCCCATAGGGAGGTAATAATAGCTCCACAGCTGCTCGGCACATGTCATCAGTACCTTGCAAAAACACAAAAAAATACAAAACAAGCAAAACCAAAAATACCTGGATGAATGGTGTGAAACCACTCACAGTCATCTCACGATCCGCTTCTTGGAACAGGCCTGCAAACAAGTGTGCCAGCATGGCGGCTCCCCAGGCATAGTACCATACTCTTTCAAGGTCTGATAGCAGCTCCAGGAAGCGACATTGGATACCGTCCCCTTTCGAGCTCAGTACCAATCTCCCCAAAAGGAAGAGGAGAAATCTCTTCAAATCTATATTGCATCTTTCCCAGTTGCGAAATCTGTGCAGTACACGGCACGGCATCCTATTTCCATCCTTTCCATGAACTCTTCTGAGTATTCGTCGTCCCGCCGACGAGTGTCGGTGAGCCCTAATGCATCCATGAGGGACGCCCTAGCTACCGACCTATTTTTTCGACCATCCAGGTCCAAACCCAGTAACTTCTGGGCACCTTCTCGGTAGTCCGCGTAAGTGACTCCGGTCACTGCGTCGCCATCCACCTTGAGACTCGTAATCCGGACCACATCCTCCAAGCTGGGCACCATGTGCCCCCAGGGCATCAGGAATGCCCAACTCACTGGGTCCCATCTCTCACACAAGGCTTGGATCATGACCAGGTCGAGCTGGATCGGCTCGATCCGAAGAAAGGTGCCAAAACCCATCACGTCTACCCTGACCTTCTGAAAATCTGGGAGACCTCGGTATGCTGCCACTACCAACTCCCATGAGATCTGTGATTTCATCACACACTACGCATGCATGGAATGGAGAGGAGGTTTGGTCAGAAAGAAAGGAAGAAAAAAGAATGGAAAAAAGGGCAGAAAACTTGGCTTACGAGTTGTGATTGGGCCCTTTCGCTGAAGTGCCCTTCGAGGTCCGAAAGCCTCCTGGAACTACTACCACTGGATCTGCTTCTCTTCGAGGAGTGGGAAGATTCGCCCTCCATCCAACTCTCGGAATTTTGAACTCCTCCTCTCCCGTGAGAACTTGTGCTCCTCGAGTTAGCTCTTGATATACCTGGGAGGATAAAAGGGACATGAATTTATAGAAATGGAAGGAGTGCAGGCCAAGATTGCCTCCATCACCTGTTAATGATAGCCCTCACGATGAGGCACCTGCCATGCGATCCCATGTATCACTTCACCGCTCGCACAGGGTGATTGATTGGACGAAGAATATGACGACTAGCACCATATATTGTCTAGGGATACCCTATCATGTTTTGGAGGACGTCCGCAAAATTTGACGCAACATCCGGGAGAAGGAACTAGGGCCGTCATTATTGACTTTGACGGCAAATTTCCGTGGAAAATGGTCACAACAAGACGCGATTCTCTGTTTAGGGTGGAGTATCGGCAGACCCATCACATGGGAACAGTGCAAAGGAGAAGAAGTGTAGGGAAGAAGGAACGCACAAGAGAACAAACGAGCAGCAGAAAATCAAATCACTCCCTTCATAATTCTACATGAGCTGTCAAAAACTTCATAAACATAAGGAGGAGGCGAGTCCACCAGCTCGCCGATCCTCACCATCACTCATCTCTCTGGGCGCTCCCCTCCTCTCCCCTGAGGTGCGGGTCCCTCAGAAGCCTCTGGGATCCTCGTGCAGCAGCACCTGCCTCGCCTCTTGGCGCCTGCTCCGCAGCAGTGACTCGCTGCTCCTTCCATGGCGTGGCAAAGAAGCCACTAGCGGCAAAGCGACCAGACTGGCGCAGTCGCTCCCCGAACTCTCGCGCTCTCTCGTAGCGCGTCTCCATCCCTCCTAGCCTCTGCATGACGGCCTGAAGGCCCAGTTGGAGCTCCCTCACTTGGGCCTCCAAGGCCCTCCTCTCGGTCTGATCCCGCTGTCGCTCGGACCTTCTCTCGATTTTCTCTCTCTCTGCCTCTCTCCTCATCATCTGCAGAAGAACCCTTAACTCCAGGATGTCTGGAGAAGGTCTCTCCTCACCGCGATGTCGCAGCTCTGCTACAGTCGCCACCCAGGCATCACGCTCCTCTTCCGCCCGGGTCGCACGGGCCACCGCACCGGCAAGTTGTTCCCGGAGGGAGGTAATCTCGAGAAAAGGGGCCGAGGAACTGAAAGATGCGCCACCAATCATCCCCGCCGTCGCTGTCTGCTGGGCACGCTGGAACAAAATAAACAACGGCCGTCAGTGAAACTCCAAAATCTGAAGATAAAAGTGCGGCACGTAACTTACCAGGAGCGACAGCTCATGTTGAGCGACGGCCAGCTGCCGCCTAGCCTCTGACAGTTGGGCGCGCGAGCCGCCGATGCCACGCGTGTCCCCAGATTGGGGAAGTCCCGCATAACTCTCTCTCTGCCGCCGCAGGAAGTCGGCGCTGTCCTGCACCAATACACTCCCTTGCTGTCCAGGGAGACGTACGTGCCAGTCCTCGAGCCTCGCCTTACCGCGACTCTCCCTCCAGACGCGGCTCGGCTCGTCCGCACTCGCCCACTCATCGGCCAGGCCCGGGGTCCTCGCCATGTCCTGCACCAAGAAAGGGGTCCCACATCAGTCAAAAAGAACGCGTCCCCTGTCTAGGACGCGTCCGTCATTTAAGTGCAACACTCGCCGAACCCTTTCCCCCCTCGCACGGCTTGCTTCAAAACTCAAAATGGATCAAAGAGGGGGAAAACCAAGCACCTACCAGACCATGTTCACCTCCCTCCGCGACATCGGGCCCCTCGGGTCCCTCGGGGGCCCGAAGCGGCCCTTCCTCCTCCATAGACGCCGTTCCGTGCTCTGGCGCTTCCCTCCTTGGGCGAGGGGTCCCGCGTCCCTCTCCACCTTCGCCGTGGTCCAGACCGCCGAACTCCATCGATCGAGGGGAAGAAGACAAAGACGGGCGAGCAAGTTTCGGCGGAAGGCGGGCTCGTTTGCGGGTAAGGCACGGAGAAGAAAGGCCACCCGTCGCTTTAAATTTGAATTTGAGGATTAAGACGCGTCCTCGCGCTTGGACGCGCCCAAAAGAAAGCGAAAAAAAAAGGGAACAAAAAAACCCTCCATGCAAAGTAGTTCCCTCTTGTCCAGGGCAAAGTCCCGTGAAGCGTGAACAACGTGGTGTGAAAGAAAGTGCAGGAAGGAAAAGGGCACACGACAAAAGGAACCACACGAAATCCATTTCATACAAACAGTCAAAAGTACATCATACAGTGAGGACGGTGGGGTGTACAAACAACTCTCTAACTCTCACCACCACCCTCCTGGTCATCTCTCTCCTCCCTCCTCTGACGGGGATCCCTAGGGGGCCTCTGTGACCTCTGCGAACCCTGAGAAGCCGTGCTCGCCTCTCCAGGTGGCACCATGCCAGCCTCCAAGGTGCGGCGACGCTGCTCGGCCGAAGAAACTAGAAAGCTGCCCACAGAAAAGGAACCGGACTGACGAAGTCGCGCCCCGCGCTCCTTCGCCCTCTGATACCGCTCCTCACTCTCCCGAAGTCTCCCCTCCGCCGTGCCAAGACTTAGCCGGAGCTCCGACACCTGGGCCACCAGAGCTCTCCTCTCGTCCCAATCTCGATATCGCTCTGCCATCCTGTACTCCCTTTCTTTCTCTATGGTCTCCCTATCCCTCTCCCTCTCTCTCTCCACGGTCTCCCTATCCCTCTCCCTCTCCTCTCTCTCCCTCATCGCCTCTCTCCTCGACAGCTCGAGGGCGATCCGCAGATCCACTACGTCGCGAGGAAGCTCCTCAGCCTCCCGTCGCCGCTCCTTCTCTAGCTCCGCAATCCGGGCGTCACGCTCTGCCACCCAGGCATCGCGCTCCTGCTCAGCACGAACAGCACGGGCCAGGGCCTCCCGAATCTCGGCCACCTGTCAAAGCACGCATGCACCGTAAGAGAACAGTGATAGAAGGAAAGCAGCTAGAAGAGGGTCAGGGCCAAGCAAGCACTCACTCGAGCCTCGCGGTCACGCTCGGCCTCCTCAGCCCGAGCCACCGCATACGCCAGCTGCTCCTAGAGGGCCCCGCGAACTGAAACCGGCTCCACCAGCCGTCCCGGCTGCCGCTATCTGGTGGGCCCGCTGAAACACGGGGTAAACGTCAGTCAAAGGCTAAGCATCAAAAATCTAGGTCACAAAAAAATGCATTGCATAGACTCACCAGGATCTCCAACTCCTGTCGGATGGCCACTAACTGCCGCCTGGCGTCTGCCAGCTGGGCCCGCAGGTCGGCAATCATGTTGTCACGAGCATCCTGCATTGCACATAAGTTAGTGCCACATGCATATACATATAGAAGGGTGAAGCAGTTTCATTTCACTTACCCCTGCCATACCACCCAAGGAGAGGCGGTCCCCGTACGTAGCTCGGTACCGTCTCATGTAGTCTGTGCTGTCCTGTACATGGGACACCACTGGGACCCCGCCCTGCTGCCAGTCCTGGTACTGTGCTGGGAAGCGCGTGCGCCAGTCCACAATCTTTGCCTTCCCATTGGTCTTCCGCCCGATGCGGGCCGGCTCATCTACATCAACCCACTCTTGGGCTAGCCCCAACGTCCTCATAACCAGCCTCAGCCGAAGCAGCTCGATCTCGTTCAGGCAATGGACCCACACATCTCGCCTGAAACGAGGAAGACCCGCTACAACCCAAGGCTGGCCAGCGTCGCCCATGCCCAGGTAGGGTCTCCACACCACCTGCATCACCATACATACATCATGATAGTTACCATTCAGTCACATGCATAGAAAACATAAAAAAAATCATACGCATCATACCATGGCCTCGGGATACTCGCTCAGCTCCCGACGAAGTGACGCCAGCTGGTAGCTGTGTGGTGCCGCTACCACGACCGGCCTCCACTGTCGCGCTAGAGGAACGACTCTCCTGTTCCCCTGTCTAACTCTCCCCATAGGGAAGTAGTAATAACTCCACACCTGCATCCATCATACATCATTAGCACGAGTAATTGCATATTTAACTACAGTAAAATGCATAAATAAATTGTGTACCTGGAGAAAAGGTGCGAAGCCACTGACTGTCGTCTCCCTCTCTGAAGTCTGGGAGAGATCGGCAATCAAATGGGCAAGCAGAGCCGCCCCCCACGCGTAGTGCCCCACTCTGTCAAGGTCCGCCAGGATCCCGAGGAAGCGGCAGTGGATGCCATCCCCCTTCGTCCCCAGCAGAAGGCGGCCCAAGAAGAAGAAAAGAAACCTCCGGAGGTCTAGATCCACCAGCTCCCGCTCGCTCGGGTCCTGGGTGAAAGCTGCACGGGCATCTCCCTCCAGTCGTGCCAGAAACTCCGCTCCAGTCTCGCTAACCCGCTGGCGCAGGTCGACGAATCCGAGCGCCTCCATAATCTCCACTCGGCCAACTACCCTGCTGTCTCTATCAGTCACGCTCGTCTCTAACCACAACAGGTCCAGGGCACTCTCTCGGTAGTCGGGGTAGGTGACACCACTCACCGCCTCTCCGTCCACCCGTAGCTCGGTGATCCGAGCCACGTCCTCTAGTGTCGGCACCATGTGCCCCCAGGGTATCAGAAACGCTCGGCTCGGTGCGTGCCACCGCTCTCTCAATGCCTGGATAAGAGGAAGGTCGAGCCGAAAGGGCTCGATCCTGAGGAAGGCTCCAAAGCCCATGGCGTCCACACGCGCCCTCTGAAAGTCTGGCAGCCCACGGTATGCTGCCACCACTAGGGACCAGCTGATCCGGCCCTTCATCACGCCCTGCACACCACAAAACCAACAAAGAACACATCACCATCATGAATAATATTAAGCAATAACACTACATATTCTACTTATTTATTTTATGTTATCTTATCTTTAAAAAATTTTAGGATTTTTATGGACGCGTCCAAAACGTTGGACGCTTCCTCTCTATTTTCCTTTTTTTCTTTATAGAAAAACCCAAAACAAAAAATATATTAATAATATATATATTATTATGGAGGCGTCCCAGGTCCTGGACGCCTCCTTATTTTTAAAATCCTATTTTATTATTTACGTAAATAAACAAATAAACAAAAAGAAAAAGAAAATGTGGAGGCGTCCAGGGCCCTGGACGCCTCCTTTCGCTCACTCCCCGGCCTTCTCTCACAGCCTCTCGCCCGTCCGTTTAGCCTATTGAACCACAGAGTGAGAGTTCCGAAGGGCTTACCGGGTTGTGATCGTCCTCTCCCACGTCGCCAGCGCCCGCAGTGGCCTCCGCGGCCAGAAGAGGCACCTCCATCTCCTCCTCCGCAGCAATCTCCTCTGCTGCAGCCTCCTCGGCATCATCCCTCGGCCTCCTCGGACGACGAGCCCGTCGTTTGCGCTTCTCTCCACCCCGGCTCGGGCCTCCTTGCTCCATTGGGACTAAGAATGGGTCGTCTGGTTTGACTGGGTCGTCTGAATGAACAGTAAATGAGCAAAGGGGGGGGGGCAGCCCTTATATATAGAATCTGCCTTCTTTGGGGCGTCCAGGCGCCTGGACGCCCCCACAATTTTTTATTTTTTTTCAAAATTCAAAAACTTTGGGGCGTCCAGGCGCCTGGACGCCCCCAAAACAAAAAACCAAAAAAAATAATAAATAAAAAATTAGGGGCGTCCAGGACCGTGGACGCCCCCAAAACAAAAACTTAAAAAAATTATAAATAAAAAATTAGGGGCGTCCAGGCCCCTGGACGCCCCCATAATAAAAATTTCAAAAAATATATAATAAAAGAAAAAAAGAGATAAGCGTATGTATATAATCCAAACAAAAGAAAAAGAAAAAGAAAAACCACAAAAAAGATAATAATAATTAAGGGGACAAACATCCATGCCAGATTTTATTCCATCAGAAAAGCAGAATAGGCTACATCAGGGGCTTAGGCGCCTTAGGCCTTAACTTCCCCAGTTCGGTTACATAAGCCCTCCACAGCTCACATTCTTCCCCCACGTGCGCTAAGGCCTTTCCCGCAACACTTGTCTTCCAGGGTGCTTTGACGGCCTTCGCTTCCTTCGCATCCGCTTCAGTACCCAACTCTCTCTTCTTCAAAGGAACGATGCCAGTCGGTAGTGGGAACGAATGATGTGGAATGCCGATCTGGAGGCAGCACCGATGCGCGTTGTAAAGGACAAACTCGGTCGCGCCGATCAGTTGAAGATCAACTTCGGGGGAAGGCCTCATGAGGAGATCAAGCGAAAGCAAACATGCCGGTGCGCAAGTAAAGAAGCCTTGTGTCACGGTGCGGAAGTGAGACCGCCAGTCTTCACGTTTCTTCAGCCACGAAACGCGGTTCACTACAGTACCACCGAACCCTAACACGTCGGCTATGTGATGAAGAGGGCTTTGTTGGAAGAGCTTCGAAGCGGTTGGCATTCCCTCACGGTGATCAAACTTGAAATGCAAATCCAGCCAGCAACTCAGGACAAGTGCGCAACCAAAAGGAGGCTTACCCATGCTCGAGGCAGTAAGGCCACTATACAGGTAGGCGAGGACAGCGGGTCCCACCCTCTTTCCACGCCAGATCCCGCAGATAGCACTCAGTTGGTCTTCCTCCACCATGTTGTCGGTATAAGGAAACAAGAGAGCACCCGCCAGACAGATAGTGAACCCCTTCATGATTCCTTCTAAGTAGTCATCATCTGGTGCCCCCCTCAGGGCGTCCATGACCCACTCCGCAAGCTTTTGCAAATCAATCCCCTTTTGATTACGCACCTTCCTGGCCGCGTCTGGCGGCATGAAGCTTCCAAGAACGCTTTCGGAAGTCCCCCGTGTCAGCATCCGCATAGCCTTCACCTTCCCGTCACTCTTGAATTTCTTCAATCCGAGCAGAAGTTCCACCTCCTCGAGAAGGATGGTCACCTCGAAGGTCGGAAGATAAAAGTGTGGGTCTGGGGATGCCAGATCTCCACTAGTGCGCCCATAGCCGCCCAGTCCATACGAATCTTCTCATAGTGTTTGGCGTGAACAAGGAGCCCCTGCAGATGCCACTTCGAGAGTATGGCCCTCATGCCGATGGAGATGTTGGAAGTTAGCTTTGAAAGCCATGGTAGTTTGGAAAACTTCCTCGGGCCTAGGAAGAGTGGATATGGTTGGAAGAGAAAAGAAAGAAGAAGAAAGGAAGGAAGTAAGAAGAAGGTTCACGTGGAGAAATTTGAAATGAATCAGCTTACTATATGCGACATGATCGTCCCACTCAAATGACCCTCGAGGTCGAAGAGTCGCCTGATCTCGCTGCTAGGCCTGCTCCTCTTCATAACGCGGGAAGACTCTCCTTCCATCCTGAAAATCTCTAGATTCTCCTCTCTTTCCTCTCCTGAGCTTCCAAAACCCACCTTGGTGCATTTGAATGAACTAGCCTAAGGGGAGTTCTTATAGGAAGGGAAGATCGCTACAGGACAGAACATGTCACATCAGTGGTCATTGTCAAGATTTTGTCTGGATCTCCTTTGTACTGTGGTGCGATTCTGCTGTGATTCTGCTACTTTCTGATGTTGCTAACCTTTACTAGTCTGTGCAGGTTTTACTAACGGACGTCTTTGTCCTGTCTCCTGTCCCACCTTTCAATGGTTGGTCCCACCATGTCATGCATCATAGTATACGATACCTACGCTACTAGAACATGTCAAGGACCTTGCGGCCCGAACAAATCTGGGATTTGAGTTCCCCTTCAACAAAAATAGTGATGATCCCGGAAGAATTTGGGTTGTACGGATAGGCCGTTAACTTGTGGTAGCATGGGGACGACGGTTCCATTCAGTGAGTTGGTGCGCGGATAAACGGGCCCCAGCCCAGTGTCGGCTCACCGGATCGGTATCCTGACCCGTTCTTAACAAGTTGACAATATTATCCTTGGCTATTTTCTATTTTAGTTTGTTTTAAATTTTTATTTTAACCCAACATGCATTCATATAGGACTTTGATTTATTGCGGAAGATCATTCAAGTGATTCGATTGCGAAGGCCGTTGTGCTTCAATTCCTACAAATATGAGATATTCCACTCCGAATGAAATACTGAGTTTCCTTGAAACGGCCCTACGTTGCTCTTCCAAAAGGAGACCCTTATTTGGACAGACCCTCAGATATTCCTTTTTACCTTGTTTGACCCACCTTGACCGCAGCACTTCCACGTTGGCTGGTAACCGCTCCCCAAAGGTGAAACCTGCAGGTTTATGACCCAGGTACTTCCACACCGAGAAGTTGGTCTCTTTTTATTTCATGTCTGAGCGCACATCTCACCCTCCCTTATTTGACTTCCGTCCAAGCAATCGTCAATATTTGAAAGACCTTCTTCAAGGTCGCCTCATTGAAACTTCAAGAAAGATTCCAGACAGTAACGTCAAAAGCGTGTCTCATCACACCTTGGCATCAACTTATCAGTCCGCTCCCACTTCATTTCACTCCACTTCGATACCATTCCACTACGTGTCGCTCCCTTGCAAAGCAGACGCCAAGGCGGGGCAGCTGTAGACACGCCATTCTTGACGTCTCCTGAGAAAGTCTCATATTACTATACAACGCCCCGCGACGGCTTACGCATTTCGAATCTCTTAAATACTTCCTTTTCTTGGGTCTTCTTCTGCCTTTTCCGGCATCCGGAATCGTCTCGTCACAGCATTCGGACGGCATCAACACAAGTCAGACGCATCAGGAGGTTCCGGAATCAAGAAGGGTGTCTGCCAGGCGGCCGCCAACGCCTGAACTGTGGACCCGGGTGGGTCTTAATGGCGGCGTCCAGGCCCCTGGACGCCCCCATTCTTTTAATTTATTTTATTTGTTTTTTAAAACCCAAAAATAAATAAAAAATATATATTAATGGAGGCGTCCAGGACCCTGGACGCCTCCATAAAAACTAATATAAAAAAATATGTAAAATGCCAGTTGGCATAAAAGACAAAACATAAATAAAAAAATATATATTAATGGAGGCGTCCAGGCCCCTGGACGCCTCCATAAAAACAAGTATAAAAATAAAAATGCCAGCATTGGCATAAAAACAAAATAAAATAATAAAAAATAATATATTTATGGAGGCGTCCAGGCCCCTGGACTCCTCCATCAACTCCCTCACGGGCGCCGCCCACCGAACGACGGTTTGTCGTGTGTGAAAAAAGCCAAATTATGGAGACGTCCAGCCAGCTGGACGCGCCCATTTCAAAATCACGAGACGCCGCTCACAAAACCACGCGTTGTGTCAAACCGCGTGCGGCCGTCGGTGGTGTTTGGTGGACCTGTTAGGGGCGTCCGGGGCCGTGGACGCCTCCACAAAAATATTCCGAAAAAATTAATAAAAATAGAATAAAATATTAGTTCGGCCCTGATGGAGGTGTCCAGGGTCCTGGACGCCTCCACCCTCCGGAGCCCTATAAATAGAGGCCCACCCCCTCAGTTCTGGGAGAGCTTCGAAGAGATCCGATAGGCTGCCAGAGCCCAGAGGCTACCAGAGTCATTTTCTAACCCGTGGGGTCTTTTGTAGGTGGAGGTTCTGCCGGCTTCTCGGGTGCCCACGCTCGCGAGAGGAAGGTCGTCTTCATCCACCGCGCTTCCACGCCATCCCTACATTGCCGGAGCTCCGCCGGATTTCACCATCGGCACATCCAATAAGCCAATCCTTTCCTTTTCTTCTTAGTTCTTTTGCATTCATCATCTCGCATCATCTATCCCCCTTCATAAGGGCGCCTCTTCTTATATACTTCTTGCATGCATCATCTCATTTTCCTCCTACTCGAGTCCGAGAGGGGTTTAAAAGACAACACCAACCAGGTGTGTGTCTTGCCATCATTTCGTTATTTTTATCGCAAGGATTTGAATACTACACCTTCATCTTTCTAATCCACTCGTTACTTGTTTGTCATTGTTTTGCAAGGGTACCCAAGGAAAGCCCTCTCCTTCGGCCGGCCGAAGGGGGAGGAAGAAGCAACCCGCCATCTCCCGCTCTTGAGGTAGGCGCGATCACTTTCTTTATTTTGGGATCTTTCGGCCCATGGCGATCACATCTTGTTCTCGAGGCCGCGGCGAGTCACTTCCCCAATGGCCGTTTAAATTCCCGTTCTTATATATTATATTCTTATCTATTCATGTTCTCGAGGCCGCGGCGAGTCACTTCCCCAATGGCCGTTTAAATTCCCGCTCTTTATATTCTCCTTATATTCTGTTATATTCTTATCTGCTCATATTCTCGAGGCCGCGGCGAGTCACTTCCCCAATGGCCGTTTCAATTCTTGCTATTTAATTTCTGCACCATTCCCGTCCTCCCGAGATCGCGGCGAGTCACTTCCCGCTATGGCCGTTTAACCCCCATATCTTGCTATATTACATTTGTCCCGCTCGCCCCGCCGGAGCAATCTCCCGTGGTGGCCCCTTCTCTTTTCTCTTATTTCTGTGTTGCAGCAAACAAAAAGAAGGAGCCCGCGCGCTCCGCGTCCTCTTCGCACCCCGAACCACGTGACGTCGCTCACAGGGACCATCGTCCCCAGTCTTAGACGGCTCAACGACCTATCCGTGCGACTAAGACTCCTCTAGAATCATCATTATTTTTTATGAAGGGGAACTCAAATTCCAGATTTACCAAAGCCACAAGGTCCTTGATATAATCTAATAACGTATATAGCATATAGTAGGAATGCATACAGGGAGATGGTGATAGCAATGAGCATGGAGGGAACTGAGATAGAATGAGGTGCAAACACCGTGGGACTTGGATGATGATGCCCAGTCGGTGGGACCAAGAGCTTCTTTCCTGTGCTCAAAATTCATTAGCCAAGATATAGAGAAGCATAAAGCAAATGAAGTATAGCAGCCGTAGCTAACTTAAGCATGTAGAGCATGAACGATACCAAAAGCATGGCATATCAAAACAATGATCATTATAACGTGAACACATGGCATCAAAGCATATTCATCATTAGGGCTTTAGCATCATTTTCACGAGGATAACCAACTTGGCTAATCAGTTAAAAGATGTGGAACTGAACGATCAAAATGCCCAGCTAAAAATTGGCAAGAGTGCCTTGTAGGAGAATGATGTGCAGGGCGACAGGAGTAATCAGGAGATTGATGCCCAGAGTGGTAGGAGATTTGCGTGAATAATCAGAATGATATAGGGAGATGATAATCAAAATACCTAGGGTGGTATGTCATGAGAATATTGGGAAGAATCAACAGATTGATAGCAATGAGTGGAGAGGACTCATCCCGTGCTCTTAGATCCTTGCAAAGAGTGTCCCTGCAAAATAACACCATCAGACAAATATATATTTTTTAGATTTTTAGAATATGCAAATTTTTATGGGTTTTGAAAAGATATTCAAATTTTTATGGAATTTTGGAGTATATTCGATTTTTTGGATTTTGAGAAACATTCATTTTTTTGGATTTTTGTGAAATATTCAATTTTTCAAATTTTAAAAATATTCATTTTTTTAGACTTTGATTTAGACATTGCTAGTGCAGCACTAAATAAGTATTTAAACCACTGGCTAGGGGTCCTTGTTCCCTCCCCTCTCACTAACAACTGTCCAAAGCCAGGCGTGCATTTGAGGGTGGCCCCCTATAGACGACTGCCCATAGTTAACGGTGTCCCTGCTAAGGCCATACCTGAGAAACATTCGGCCTCGGAGGAAGAAGAGAAGAATAATTGGGGATAAGCTTTATGCAGGATGGGGGCATCAGGACTTGAATTCCTTCCAATGTACTATCCCTCAAAGAGGTGGTCTGTTGCGCCGGGACTTTGTGCCTTTAGCTTTTAGACCCTTGACATGCATACGACCAGGGTTTTCCCTGCGGGGACTTTGCCTCTCTTGACATGTCTTTATTCACAGATTTTGTGAAATTTTGAGCTGAGTTCATAATAACCATTTTGGCGAGATGTGTATCATGAAAACTCATATTATTTTGGGTCAAGACTGCCCCTATTTGAGACTTCTCTCGTATTGGGGAGTACCTAGGTTTGTCATCTCGTCCGTCAACCTCTTGTCCCTGCACTTGGCCGAGTAAAGAAGAGAAAAGACTTTCAGGTATACTCATGGCATGGCCAAAGCAGCGACGGTGCTTCACCAAAGGAGGCTGACTAAGGGCGCCGTGAAGTGTGTAGAATGCTCAGCTAAGGGTTGCCCTTAACAAACAGGGAGAGAATGTTGAACTCCTAGCGCGGGGTTCTTATAGCCAAAGGAGCTGCAAAAGTAAGCCTAAAAGACTCTTTCTGATATTCAAAAAGACATGGAATAAGGGCTTAAAATATCACTCTTAATCAAGTTAAGAAGCACTTCATTTTGAAAACCATGCGTGAAGTAATGAGGTAATGATATCATAATAATACGTACTTACGCCAATATGTTACTTTGTGCTCCTTTGAAATAGCAATTGTCGCCGGAGGCGATGTTGATCCTCGCGAGATTTGTCCTCAAATGGCAGATAAAAAGATTGGAAGCCAAAGTTTGAAGTGGCTAAACAAGAAGGAGTGATGCCAAGGTCAGACTCAGACGAATAAGGAGAAAAGGAAGAGAGGCAAGGGCTAGAACTCCCTCGCTAAGGCGCGGAGGCCCTGATCACATGAAACAGTCTACAGAAGAAGCGTAAAATCAAGAGGAGTGAGGACTAAAGCCTTTAAAGCAGTGGGAGAAAGGGCAGATGGCCAAAGCAGTGGATGTAGAAGAAGTTGGGTCGGACCCGGGATCAGAAGGGATCATGAGGAGAAATTGGTAAATGGAGAGAGGAGGGTCCGGAGGGTCCGGAGGCTGTGGAGGAGAATCATGATGGGAAGAAGAATCCGGAGGATCCGGAGGGGGAGAATGCCGAGGGACACGAGGCCCACGAAAAAGGTATGGGAGAAAATGATGGAAGAGGAAGAAGAGAATAAAGGACGCGATGTCCCGGAGGAGCAGGAGGATGAATCGGAGGAAAGATAGAGGGTCTGGAGTGTTGAGTACGGACTGACTAGATCTAGAGGGGGGGTGAATAGATCTTGTCCCCCTTTTTCGATTTATCAAACAAAGACTAATTGGATCACGAGAAATCAATAAGTATAGAACTAACGCTGATAGCAAGAATGACAGTAAACACACAAAGAGACACACACACAACAAGCAAACCACAAGACAATACTTTTTAGGTGGTTCAGTCCCTTCCCGAGACTTACGTCCACCCCTTGCTCAATTTGAGCAAGGCTTCACTATATGAGAATTTCTGATCTCACACAAACACCGCTGTCACACAGCTTGTTCCTGCTGACACACAGCTTGAATCCGCTGCCTCACAGCTTGACACTAGTTGTAAAGATGAATAGAAAAGATGTAACAGGCTGAACATGGACTTTTGTAGCAGAGTAATTAAAGAGTTCAGCTTGGGACTCAATCACATAGGTAACAAGGCAAGACTCCCTGTAGGACTTCCAGCAGGATGTCTTCAGCTGCCTTGCTGCTGGAGCTTGCAACGCCTTGAGCCAGATCTTCCTTCTGCAACACCGACGAACACTTCTGTCTTCTGCAGCTATTTGATTGCGGGAGAGCCACTCTTCCTTTTCTGGTTAGAGAAACTTCTGATGTTGATCTTCCTTAGCTTCTTCTCTATATTCCCATATTCAGTTCTCTATGCATCGTGTAGCTACTCTTTTCTTTTTGCACCATTTCATATCAAGCTCGAAGCTGTTTCCCGCGCTAGTGCAAAACCTGTTAGGTTTCCCTCTAAAAAACAGGGAGAAGATTAAAGATAATCCAAAGAAGATTTGACCGGTTCTTAGCAAGATTCTCTCCTTGAATCCCGTGCGGAATCTTATCCTCTGAATAGCCCAACAACCTGCAACAACAACCTGCAGGTTTCAAGGAACCGAAACTGAATTCGGTTGGATTTCGGTTCTGGACGCTGAACCGCTTGTGGTCGACAACGACCCTGTCTCTGGTCGACAATGAGCAGTGTCCAGACGACTGGTTCTTCAGACTGATGCTTGTATCGCTCATTGTTGACAATAGCCCTGTCGCTGGTCGACAAGGGGCAATGTCCAGATGGCTGGCAGTTCCGTCTGATGCTCTGTCTGTTCCGTGGTCGACAACGAGCAGGGCTCTGGTCGACAACCAGAGCGCGTATAGAGGAAAATTAATTGAGCTGTGTTTGGTTTGATTCGTTGGTCGACAATGACTACTTCTCTGGTCGACAAGCAACCTTTGACAACTTCCTCTGATCTGTTGACTTCATTAGTACTTCAGTATACCTGAAATTACTTGAACTATCAGATTTGCATTGAATTAGTTAAACACATCTTTTGTCATCATCAAATTGTCATGAGTCCATTACTTTATATTGAAGGAGCAATTAAACATATCCTTTGTCATCATCAAAACTAAAGGGATGCACAACATTCTCCCCCTTTTTGATGATGACAACCATGGGTCATTGTGACAATTAGGAGATTATTTCAACCAGAAAATGCATTTGATATGCCATTCAGAAACTATCATAACATATATCATTATCACAGATTTCAGCCAGAAAATTCATTTGATATGCCTTTCAAAAGTATCATAACATGAATTACATGAATGACTCAAAAAACAAAGGCAAAGACTTGACATCTAGACACACCTAGACACACAATGACACACAAAGACTCTATCTCCCCCTTTGTCAACAGCAAAAAGAGGAGTATCCAGACATTCACTCCGAGGAGGACGAAGAAGTCTCGGGCTTCACGTTCTCTGCCATCCGATCCAGCTTGTCAACTATGTGTGCATAAGAAAGCCTTAGCTTCTGGATCTCTGAGATAGTAGCATGGTGATACTGTTTAGTCTGCTGGTTGGTGAACTCAATGCGTGTACCCATCTCTGCTGACACTTCAGCTAAAGTGCTAACCAGTCTGTTAAACCGAGAGCTAGCATGATCTGAGTGTTCCTTTTGCTTGATGAACCTGGTCTCCATCTGCTGCTCTAGTCTTTGGACTTTCAGCTCCAAGCGCCCGGTTGCAGCATTCATACTTTCTTGAAAGGATTGGAATTGAGTTGTGAGTGAGGTCAGCTGAGATGCTATCTGGAGAAGCACTCCGTGAGACTCAGTATTGGAGGTGGAAGGAGGTGGTGGAGCAGAAGTAGACGGAGCGAAGGTAAAGGGAGCATGGGTAGGTGGAACAGACGTAGATGGAACATGAGTGGCTGCAGTGCCTGGTTGCCATGGCACAATAGCGAGTGAAGGTGGAGGAGGGGTAGCAGTGGTGGTAAAGGTGGGAGTGTGAGTGGGAATCACCTCAGGTGGAGGGGTTGCAGCAGGGCTAACATGAATTGGTGTCTGTGGTGGAGAGGAGGAAGGCAACGGTGCTTTGGATTTACCCTTGGATGGTAGAGTGCGCTGGACTTGATCTCCGACCTTCTTATAGCCCAAAAATGTGGTCACGTAATGGAATGAGTATACGTGCCGTTTGGGAATGACAACGCGCGGAGCGGGAGGAATGGGTATAGTTGCTGCTTCCAAAATGGCAGTAATGTGGGCAGCATAAGGAAGAGAGTTCAGGGGATAATGCAAGAGGGTTTTGAAAGTGTTCTGCATGAGCTTGGGAAGGCAGATGGGTTGGCGTGTGATGAGGCCATGGAGAAGAAATAGGTGAAGTCGACTTACATGTTCCCTGGCGCCTCCTCTTGGTTGGATTATAGTGGTAAGAAGGTGATGGAGCAATCGATGAAGAGGAGGGAAAGTGTTGGCATTGAGGGATTTTGGAAGAACCTCAGGGACTGGTTGGCCAGTGACCACGGCATATGCAGCTTTGAAATCAAAATCCTCAGGATTGAAGACAGTACCATGCCTGGAAATATTCAGCGCCTTGTGGAGGAGCTTGAAGTCGAGGCTGATGACGACTCCCTGAACTACTGTATAGACCTTGTCATCCACGACTTGCAGATTGTGGTAGAACTCTTGCACAAGCTGTGGGGAATACATAGTATGTGCAGAGACAAACTCTGTCCAGCCTTGGGCGTCCAAAACTTCCAGCAGCTCTGGGAACATCTCCATCAGCTTCTGATCGGAGAAATCTACTATTCTCGGTGGCAGGATGGTCCGGGGCTTCAGTGATCCAGAGACTGGATGGACGATGGGCATATCGAAAGTTGCTGCCTTGTCCGTTGTCGACCGCCGAGTGGTCGATGGCTGACCCTGCGTGGCCTTCTGCTTGGAGTGCTTGGACGGCGGCGACGATTCGGCAGGAACCTGATCCCTTGCTCGCTTGGACGACCTCTGAGCACGCGACGGATTCATGGTGGAAGGTAGCGAGAGAGTGTGTTGAGGCGAGAGAGAGGGATGCACAAGGGGTCGAAAGGGGACTGGAGATGGAGGACGACCGTGAAGGGTGAAAACGGCGAGGGTGAGAAGAGTAGGGACCCAGTCGGTTCAATTTATAGGGCAGGATATTAGTGAATGAGATCTGGGTCATAGATTCTAGGGTAGTGGAACCAGCGCAATGCTGAAAACGAAGGGCCAGGATTAAATCAGCCGAATGAAATTTGGGGGATTTATTGAAGTGTACATCCGTTCCTTAATGAAGCATTTATGTAACCTCTCCACCCTTATGCAAAGACCACCTTGTAAACTAGTAGAGTGGGCTTAGTGATTCACTTGAATTTGAAAGTATTGCACCAATAAGCTTACGCCCCATATCTAATTTCCTCCACATGACCTCTTAAACTTATAATAGATTTCATGAGATGATTTTAATAGCTGTGCTTTCTGAACAGTGTTTTCAACTTTTCTTTGCATGCCATACCTTTGGTCAACCATTTTCCTCTGCCTTTTAGATAATTTTGAGTGTTTCCTTTTGGAAGTATTTTGAAAGCTGTGGTCAGGTTTATCACATGCTTTTCTACACGAGGAGACACGCTTTTTACACGCCAGAAACCTCGGCTACTTAGCATGCCTAACCATTCCACTTTTAACTGGGACACACCTTTGATCCGTGAGGATATACGTTTATCAGACGCCAATATCCCCAGTTACTCAGTATGCCCAGTTTCAATAATTTTTGATGGTAGCAGAGATAGATTGATTCTTCATGACACACATGCCTCTCACTTATTTTTCATCCATTTTTTCTTAAGATGGGAGGCAGTAGTTTCTCAGAATCCAATCCATTGCTCTACCATGAAGACAGAGTTATGGCGTATTCCACGTGCATTCATGCTATATTTTTGGATTTATATTAACTGTTCAGAACGGGCACAGATAGAGAAACCGACTTACTACTAACAATCATAAGTCTCCAAAATCATGTGACAGAATCATAGTTATGGTTTGAATTTATTGAAGTAGTACAGTCCAAATCCTCATTACTACACTCAACCTCTACTCTTATTGAATACATTGGTGATTTTATAGGAAGATATGGTTAGGTTATTCAATGTTTTATCAAGGAATGAGTTTACACTTTTTCTCCCCCTCAATTTGATAATCCATGCTGAATTAAGAAGTAATGTTGGCCAGGATGAGATAGAAAGACACAGGGAATGGGAAGTATGGATGATGGTGAATGAGTGAAGATGAATCTGAGCTCAAACAGTTTGAACAATCCAGAAGATTTCCTACCAGAACTAGTGTTAACCAGGAACCTATTTAAAGTGGACATTTGCTTCCTTACAGATCCATTGTCGACCATGGAGCTGTCTCTGGTCGACATCTGCGCAGTCACAGACCCTGCCTGATGTTGACATCTGCTTTCTTATAAATCTATTGTCGACTATGGGACTGTCTATTGTCGACATCTGCATAGTCACAGAACCAAACAGTTTCCTGCCTTGATGCCTTGGTCGACCAGTGCCCTGTCTTGGGTCGACCACCAGAGCTAACCAGTAACAGCCGACACCAGAGCTTCCAAACACAATCAGTACCAGAGATCTAACTGACATATCTAATTACAGAAATGACAGAAAGCTATACAGAGAACACATGAATATGAGCATTTCAAGAATTTTCAGGAGATATTCTACATATCCCCAACTCCCTTCTTAGAGTTGAAAATCTGTCATTGTTTAGGGGTTTAGTGAAAATGTCTGCCAATTGTTTTTCAGTTTCTACAAATTGAAGCATGAAATTTCCTTTGGATACCTCATCTCTCAGAAAATGATGACGGATCTCAATGTGTTTTGTCCTAGAATGTTGAATGGGGTTTTTAGACAAGTTAATAGCACTAGTGTTGTCACATAAAATGGGTGCACAACCAAGATCTACATTGTAGTCTTGGAGTTGATGTTTTATCCAAAGAACTTGTGTACCACAACTCCCTACTGCGACATACTCAGCCTCAGCAGTGGAGAGTGCTACAGAATGTTGCTTTTTAGAAGCCCATGAAATTAAACATCCACCTAAGAATTGACAATATCCACTAGTACTCTTCCTATCAATTTTGCAACCAGCATAATCAGCATCCGAATATGAAATCAGATCTAGTTTGCAATATGTAGGATACCACAAACCCAATTCTTGGGTGCCGGCAAGGTATCGAAAGATACGCTTGACAGCTCCTAAATGTGATTCCCTAGGGCTAGACTGATATCTAGCACACATGCATACACTGAACTGAATATCTGGCCTTGATGCAGTTAAGTATAGTAGGGATCCGATCATACCTCTCTATTTCTTGGCATCTACCATGTTACCTTTTATATCTGCTTCCAAGGTTGCACTTGTACCCATGGGTGACTCGATTGGCTTGCAGCTTTCCATGCCAAATTTCTTCAACATTTCTTTTATGTACTTGGATTGATTTATGAAATATCCTTCTCTGCATTGTGAGATCTGCAATCCAAGAAAGAATTGTAAATCACCCATTAGGCTCATTTCAAACTCATTAGTCATTAAATTTGCAAATTCAGTACACAAAGAGGTTTCAGTAGATCCAAACACGATATCATCCACATAGATTTGTACAATCAGTATATCCTTACCTTGGGTTTTGGAAAATAATGTTTGATCAATTTTACCTCTTGTGTATCCCTTTTTAGTGAGGAAGGAACTCAACCTTTCGTACCAAGCCCGAGGAGCCTGCTTTAATCCATACAAAGCTTTATGCAATTTGAAAACATGATTAGTAAGTTCATCATTTTCAAAACCAGGGGGTTGTTCCACATAGACCTCTTCTTTTATAATGACATTTAGAAAAGTACTTTTTACATCCATTTGTTGTAATTTGATTCCATGAGATGCTGCAAAGGCTAACAATATCCTGATGGCTTCTAATCTAGCAACTGGAGCATATGATTCTTCAAAATCAACCCCAAATTCCTGGTTGTACCCTTTAGCCACCAGTCGAGCCTTGTTTCTCATTACAACCCCTTCTTCATTCAACTTGTTTTTATATACCCATTTGGTTCCAATTACAGGGTGAGATGAAGGTCTAGGGACAAGTCTCCACACCTGATTTCTTTCAAACTGATTTAGTTCTTCATGCATAGCATTTATCCATGATTCATCTTTTAAGGCTTCCTCTACAGATTTGGGCTCTATTTGGGACACAAGAGCAAGTTGATCCAGTTCATTAATGGCCTTAATCTGAGATCTAGTCTTCCTAGGATCATGTATTCCACCAATAATGTTATCTAAGGGATGATCTCTAAGAAGTCTCAAGTTTTCAAGATTGTTACCTGAGATGATCTCTCCTTCGGTCTGATCATTGGAATTACCTTGGTTTCTTTCTTGATTCTGTGCTTCTTCATTCTCCATCGGTTCTTCTTTGTCTTTCAGAAATTCTCCATCTTCTTCTTCCTTGCTGACCTGTTCATTTTTAATAAGATCATTAACTTCATCAAATGAGATATGAGGGGATTCTTCAACAATTTGATCTTTGGTGTTAAAAACCCGATAGGCTCTTGATCGGTCAGAATAGCCCAAGAATATTCCTGAGTCACTCTTTGGTTCAAATTTGTCCAAGACTCTCTTATCATTGTTATGAATGAAACATCTTGCACCAAAGATTCTAAGATGAGCTAGAGATGGTTTCTTACCTTTGAGCATTTCATATGGAGTTTTTGCACTAGATGGTCTTACCATTGCCCGGTTTACAATGTAGCATGCTGTGTTGACCGCCTCAGCCCAAAACTTCCTTGGAAGATTAGCTTCAACCAACATGGTTCTAGCCATCTCGACAAGAGTGCGGTTCCTTCTCTCTACAACTCCATTTTACTCCGGTGTCCTTGGTGAGGAGAATCTGTGGGTTATGCCCTTGTTTCTGCAGAATACATCAAAATCAGAATTTTCAAACTCCCCCCCATGGTCAGATATGATTGTACACACTTTGGACTTACCATCCTGCTTCATTCTTTTGTAAAATTCCTGAAATTCATGAAAAGCATCACTTTTATGTGATAAGAACATTACCCATGTAAATCTGGAAAAATCATCCACTAGAACATAACCATATTTCTTACCACTAAGACTGGCAATTCTTGTTGGGCCAAAAAGGTCCATGTGTACAAGTTCTAGGGGTCTGGATGACTGACTTTCAGTTCTACCTTTGAATGATTTTCTTGTTTGCTTTCCTTGGGTGCATGCTTTACATACTTTGACATTTTGAGCAAACGAAATTTCAGGCAAACCAAGAACCATTTTATTTTTCACAAGTTTGTGCAGCACCCTATAGCTAACATGCCCTAGCCTTCGGTGCCACAACCAGGTCAAGTCCTCATTCTTGGCGGTTAGGCACAAGTTGGAGTGGGCTGGATCATCCAAGTCTATCATGTAAACATTGTTCACTCTCTCACCCATAAACTTGACTGCATCTGAATTTGGTTCAATAATCTTGCAGGTTTTGGAGTCAAATACTACTTTATGGCCTTTGTCGCATAGTTGACTGATGCTCAATAAATTATATTCCAGTCCATCCACCAGCAAGACATTGTCAATGCAGTTTGAAGGTTTCTTACCTATCTTACCTCTTCCGATAATCTTGCCTTTGTTATTTCCTCCAAACGTCACATAACCTCCATCTTTTGAGCTTAGCTGGGAGAACTTGGTCTTGTCTCCTGTCATGTGTCGTGAGCAACCACTATCTAAGTACCACTTGTTGTGCATGGCTGCCAGACATTCCTGCATCACGAATTACACAGAAACTTTTGGACCCCAATGGTACCCGGGTCCCAGATAGCTTGTGAAATCATGAAACTGCTGTAACAACATCTTGGGAACCCAAATTTTGTTAGAACAGTTTGTCTTTTCGTTTCTTAACTTGTTCAGGTTGTGTTCCTTTTGATTTAATGTTCCTCTATTTTGAGTCCATTTTCTTAAATTCCAATTTCCATTCTGTTTCAGCTGAGAGAAGTTGTGAGTTCTGTTTGTGTGTCTGGTCGACATCTGGTATGTCTGTGGTCGACCAGGGTTTCTCCAGAAGCCAGCACCTGTTCTGGCAGATCCTCTGGTCGACATAGGAGGAGTCTGTTGTCGACCAGCCTGTTTCCAGACACCTTGTTTTACAGGTTTGGGTTTATTAACATGATTTAATGCTCTGTTTGTCTGGTTACTTCTGTGAATTTGACCTTCTCGTCTGATATGGCTGTTGTTTTTAAGCTGATGTAGATTGACCATTTTCCCTTTAGAGTTCCTCTCTTCCAAGGTGACATTAGTCTGTTTAGAGGAACTTTCAGCTATGTCCTTTTGTTTGTTTTGATATAGGTTTATCAAGGGGCCTTTTCCTTTTGTGTCAGCTTTTTCATTTAACGTTTTTAGTTGGAATTCCTTTTTAGCTGTTGGGTTGTATCCTAACCCCTCTTTCTGAAAATTTACTTTTATTCCCAACACAGCGTTCAAGTTTTCTTCACCCTTAGTCATTTTTTCCAATGTTTCCTGTTTGTTTTTTAGTTCACTTTGAATTCTTTCTATTTCTTTCAGAAGTTGACTGTTTTCTTCCTTGAGTGAGTTGTTTCTTTCTTGAGTTAGCTTAGTTTCCTGTTCATATTCTTGAGTCTTTAGTTTTAACTCATCAATTGTGTTTTTTAGTATCTCATTTTCTTCTAATAGCTCTTTGACATTTTCTTCATCTGTCTTGTGTTGATTCAGCTTATTTTGCAAGGTGGTGATTTCCAATTCTAGTTGAGTTCTGTTAGCAATTAGGTTGCTGTCATTATTGAGTTGATTGACTTTCTTCTTCAACCTTTTATTTTCCTTTCTTGTTGTTTCATATGTATCAAGTAAGTCTGAAAAGGCTTCTTCCCAATCTGAGCTAGAAAAGTCTTGAAACTGGAAAGTTACCTCAAGATCGTTGCTGTCTCCTTCGGCCATTAAACATGTGTTTCCTTCTTCTTCTTCGGAGGTTGTTTCCTCTTCGCTGCTTTCCTCCTCCTCGCTCCATGTGCTTATCATTGCCTTTGGTCTCTTGCCTTTCCACTTGAAGCTTGATTTCTTAGGAGCCTCTGGACATTCAGCCTTCATGTGTCCTGGTTTCCTGCAGTTGTAGCAAACAAGCTTGTTAGATGAAGCTTTGTTTTTGTCAAACTTAAACTGGGATGATTTCCTTACCGTGCCCTTAGGATTTTTAAATCCCTTACCTTCCTTCCGCAAGAACCTTCTGAACTTTCTTGTTAGCATGGCTAGCTCGCCAGTTTCCTCACCTGTGCTAGATGAGTTATCAGTGTCAGATAATTCAGAGGTGCCTATTTTAGTCTTCAGGGCGAGCTGCTTCTTTTTCTTGCCCTCATCTTCGTTTCTCTTTAGGTTGACCTCATATGCCATTAGGGAACCTATCAGTTCATCCACAGTCATAGTTGTGAGGTCTTTTGAGTCCTCAATTACTGTGGCCTTGGTAGCCACATAGGTGTGAGGGACCTTAGGATTTTCCTCACAAGCTCCTGCTCTTTGTAGGTCTTGCCTAGACTCTTTAAGCTATTTGTTAGTTGTACTAGTCTGGCATACATCTCAGAAATGTTTTCATCAGTTTTCATTCTAAACATTTCGTATTCTGAGACTAGCATATTTGCTTTGGACTCTCTTACCTCTGAAGTACCTTCATAGATGACCTTGAGTCGATCCCACATCTCCTTGGCTGTTGCACATTGTGAGACTCTTGAGAACTCCGTGGGGTGAAGCGCACATTGCATCACGTTCATTGCTCCCCAGTTGATGGTTGATTTTCTGACCTGTTCTCTGGTCCAGGTATCCTCGTCGTCGGGCAGATCATAGGGTCTGCGGCTTACCACTCTCCACATCTCATGATCTTGTGCTCTCAAGAACACCTGCATACGATTTTTCCAGTATGAATAATCATTTCCATCAAAATATGGTGGTCTAGTTACTGAGTGTCCCTCAGCCATTAGACTTCTAGAGTTCAGTCCGCCAGCTTTCTCCTGGTTGTTAGACCACATTTTTGGAGAACCTGCTCTGATACCACGTGTTGAGTACGGACTGACTAGATCTAGAGGGGGGGTGAATAGATCTTGTCCCCCTTTTTCGATTTATCAAACAAAGACTAATTGGATCACGAGAAATCAATAAAGTATAGAACTAACGCTGATAGCAAGAATGACAGTAAACACACAAAGAGACACACACACAACAAGCAAACCACAAGACAATACTTTTTAGGTGGTTCAGTCCCTTCCCGAGACTTACGTCCACCCCTTGCTCAATTTGAGCAAGGCTTCACTATATGAGAATTTCTGATCTCACACAAACACCGCTGTCACACAGCTTGTTCCTGCTGACACACAGCTTGAATCCGCTGCCTCACAGCTTGACACTAGTTGTAAAGATGAATAGAAAAGATGTAACAGGCTGAACATGGACTTTTGTAGCAGAGTAATTAAAGAGTTCAGCTTGGGACTCAATCACATAGATAACAAGGCAAGACTCCCTGTAGGACTTCCAGCAGGATGTCTTCAGCTGCCTTGCTGCTGGAGCTTGCAACGCCTTGAGCCAGATCTTCCTTCTGCAACACCGACGAACACTTCTGTCTTCTGCAGCTATTTGATTGCGGGAGAGCCACTCTTCCTTTTCTGGTTAGAGAAACTTCTGATGTTGATCTACCTTAGCTTCTTCTCTATATTCCCATATTCAGTTCTCTATGCATCGTGTAGCTACCCTTTTCTTTTTGCACCATTTCATATCAAGCTCGAAGCTGTTTCCCGCGCTAGTGCAAAACCTGTTAGGTTTCCCTCTAAAAAACAGGGAGAAGATTAAAGATAATCCAAAGAAGATTTGACCGGTTCTTAGCAAGATTCTCTCCTTGAATCCCGTGTGGAATCTTATCCTCTGAACAGCCCAACAACCTGCAACAACAACTTGCAGGTTTCAAGGAACCGAAACTGAATTCGGTTGGATTTCGGTTCTGGATGCTGAACCGCTTGTGGTCGACAACGACCCTGTCTCTAGTCGACAATGAGCAGTGTCCAGACGGCTGGTTCTTCAGACTGATGCTTGTATCGCTCATTGTTGACAATAGCCCTGTCGCTGGTCGACAAGGGGCAATGTCCAGATGGCTGGCAGTTCCGTCTGATGCTCTGTCTGTTCCGTGGTCGACAACGAGCAGGGCTCTGGTCGACAACCAGAGCGGTTATAGAGGAAAAATGACTTGAGCTGTGTTTGGTTTGATTCGTTGGTCGACAATGACTACTTCTCTGGTCAACAAGCAACCTTTGACAACTTCCTCTGATCTGTTGACTTCATTAGTACTTCAGTATACCTGAAATTACTTGAACTATCAGATTTGCATTGAATTAGTTAAACACATCTTTTGTCATCATCAAATTGTCATGAGTCCATTACTTTATATTGAAGGAGCAATTAAACATATCCTTTGTCATCATCAAAACTAAAGGGATGCACAACATGGAGGTTCCAGAGGAATAGAATCAGAAAGGGCGTGACGCCCAAGAAAAATCAGTGAGATACCCGCAAGACTCGGTTGTGAGGGTGTAGAGGGGTGCGATGCCCAGAGGGGAAGGTCTGGAGGTTCCAGAGGAGGAAGGTAGAAAAGGGCGTGATGCCCAGGAAGGAAATCCGGAGTGTCCGGGAATGGAGATGAGGAGGGGCGCGATGCCCTAGAATGGAGATCCGGAGGTTCCGGAGGAGGAAGATGGAAAAGGGCGCGATGCCCTAGGAAGATAAGTGAGAAATCCGGAGGGTCCGGATGCAGGAGTTGGAAAGGGGCACGATGCCCTGGGAGAAATTGGAGAGGGCGCGATGCTAACCAGGCAGAGAAAATTCCAAAGGATCCCGACATAGGAGGTGGAAAGGGGCACGATGCCCTGAGAGAAGATTGGAGGGGGTGCAATACCTAGGAAGTGTAAGGGGACCCGGGGATCCCGAGGATAAAGATGAATAAGATGGAAAATGCGGAAGATCCGGAGGTTCCGGAAGGCGGGGAAGATACGGGTCCGGAAACCCAGGAAAAAAGAAGTGCAAATGCATGCGAATGCAATGCAACAGATGCGATGAATGCATGAAATGCAAAGAATGTGAAGAATACGAGGGATGAGAGGATGAGATCCTCCTCTTCACCTGTGGAGTGGCCCATGAAAAATCGATGGTGAATGTGGGTGAAGTTGAATAGAAGGTGGAAGGCCCCTTAGCGGAAGCATGTCTGCCCCTCCACGGCAGCAAAAGTGTACAACTGGATAAAATCAAAGTCCGTGACGAAGCTTTAACAATCACTGCTAACTCCCTTGGAGGGTGAAATGTGACAATGTGAGGGAATTAGAAAATTAGAGCGTGAAGCATCGTCATATCCAAGGATTGTGGTGTTTGAAAAGTGTTGATCAAAGCAGGCGTTCGCCCCTTGTATGAAAGAGAAGGTTCCAGATTGAAGGATCGGAACAAGGGGTTCCGTGTCCGGCCCTTGGACATAGACTTATATGGCATCAACGCTTGGCATTCTTTTTTGGCGAGCAGCAGCGGGGACTTGGCCTCTTCAACCATGCTCGGCACAAGAACACGGATCGACATTCGGCAAACAAATTCTTGCATCTTGAATAGCGCGGTCGTGGCCAAATCCTTCCTGCCCAGCTCTTGATCTTCTTCAACACATGTGCTTGACAAAAGCCCCCCATTCCGAGTGGTAGAGGAAGGTGAAGCGGAAGTAGAAGGCTCCACGGGTGGTGGTGTAATGGAAGGTGTTGGCAAATGGGTGAGTGGAAGCGGATATTCAAACACGTCGATCTTCCCCCTTTGCTCGGAGGCAGTCAGGGTTGGCTCGAGTGTAAAAAGAGACAAATCCTGCTCAAGATTAACCATGGGTAAAGGTGAAGGGTTAAGTGGTGGAGTAGGAGTGGCTAGGTTACGGGTTAAAGGTATAATGGAGGGCCGAGGTTGCGGTAATGGGAGGTTAATTGAGGAAGGTTCGATGGTGGGTTTGCTGGAGGCCGGTGTTGTGGAGGTTGATGGTGGAGTTGACGGAAGTTTGGTGGAAGGCTCGATGGAGGCTGGTGTTATAAAGGTTGATGGCATAGTGAGAGGTATAAAAGAAGGGGGTTTAGTGCAGAGGAAATGCCGCATGTGGCGAACGGTGTTAGGGAT
The DNA here is from genome assembly GCA_022559845.1 of Amorphophallus konjac. NCBI lineage: Eukaryota > Viridiplantae > Streptophyta > Magnoliopsida > Alismatales > Araceae > Amorphophallus > Amorphophallus konjac. The sequence goes on along the minus strand of CM040118.1, from coordinate 17,528,709 downwards.
AGAAGGTGACTCATGATGTGTTGGTGTGGGAGATCGAAGTATCGACCCATCATCGTAACACCAGTAAGTCTTAGAAATGGGGGTTGGATTGGTGATGGTGGCTTCGTCCTGAGCAAGGGGTTCATCAAGTGGTAGCGGAGGGAGAGGGAAGCGAAGGAAACTCGGAAGGGGTGCTTGTAGAGCTTCGTTGTATGCCGCCTCGAATTCTTCAATCGCCGGTTCTTCATTAGCAGGTTCAAGTGGACACCGTAGTGAAGGCGTGTATGTGGGTGGTGGAATGTAATGGTATTGCGTATGTGGAGGCGGAGGGCCATATGAGTGAATTGGGTGAATGGGTGGAGGGCGGACAGCGTCCACTTGAGCGTTGGAATCCGCCAGCTCTTGCTTGCTTGAAACGCCGACGCCATAGTCGTCTCTCCTATCCTTCCAATCCCTTTTCATCTTGATAATGTCGTTTAGAGCAGCATAAAGGGGATTGACTAGAGTAGGAGGAGCGGGCCGTGGACTCGTAACCCTCTTTAATTGTTCCTCCAACGAAGTGACTTTTTCAAGAAGAGTTTGATGGAGGGGTGTAACTTGAGGAGTAGAGGGTTGGCAGGGCCTTGAAGGCGGGGCCGCATAAAAAGGCTGTGGAGGGGAAGTAATGGGCTGACCCATAGAAGGACCCGGTCGGGCCGGGTTGTAATGAATAAATGGGCCTTGGGACCTTGTAGGAGGAGGAATAGAAGGAGGCGGGTATTGGACCGCCCGAGGAGAAGTGTGAATAGGAGGAGATGGGTGATGAGCTACCCGAGTGGGAGCGGAAGGAGGCGGGTGATGGGCCACCCGAATGGGAGTATGAGGAGAATGAAAAGAATGAGATACACCCTCAACAGCGGCCTTAAGGGCCTGGATTTGTTGAGGGGTAAGATGATCTAATCCATGCAGGATCTGGGAGACCCTCTCATCGTCAGGAGGAGATGATCCCGCAGGAGTAGTGGCTTGCAATGAATGTGGGGGACCATGGGATCGACATTGCCCATGGGTCGGGCATGACCATAGGAATGAGATCGTGGTCCCCTAGCATGATTGTGATGAGAATTATGGAATTGAGGATTATATGATATATCGGGTTGTTCATCCTCGTGAATGTGTGTTGGATTAAACATGTTGATTTGATTATCCATGTGAAACATTATGCAAGCAAACAATATTCAATCAAAGCAGGTTGCAAAGATCAAACAAGTTGAAATGTTCACGTTTGATTTTATTGTTGAACCTTGGTGAATTAAATGACTTTATGTAAATTGATGTGATCACTCAAGGTCTTGAACCTAGTTTCAATGAGTTTTCTCCGGTGCCAACTAGGTAATTCTCACCACACATATGCCAACTAAACATGGGGACTCCAAAGGGTACAACCTGCCCAAGCTTCCGTGACGGAATCCACGGGTGCGGGGACTTACGGAGGCTTGGTTTAGAATTTCAGTCTAAAGAGACGGAATGCTCAATAGAGGGTCCTTCCTTAACCAAGATGGGGTGTTGATCCTAGAAGGTGTGGGGAGAGGAGGTCTCCCAAACCAAGGATGCTCTTGATGCAAATACTAATGCACGGGACTGTAGAAACACTACACAAAATGATGCAAAGGTGAACAGTGATATGCAGTGATGGTATATGTCATAGAAATATCTGACAACCCTGTGAATAGTGAATGCAAACACACGTGACAGTGGCAATGTAACAAAGAAATAATGAATGCTAATGCAAAAGGTGACAGAATAAGTGTTATGTACAGGATAAAGAATGATGCTAATATGATGCTAATGCAAAAGGTGTGAATGATCGAGTATGAGATGAATCATAATAACAAAATGATGCTAATGCAAAAAAGGGTGCAAGAGAAGTGAAAGGTGCATGTGACAGGAAATGTGAAGAATAAAATGATGTAAACGTAAAAAGGTGACAGAGGATGCGCAGGTTTTAAAAAGAGAATGATGGCACACACACGTAACAAATGCCATTGCACCAAGTAATGACAAGAAAGTGAATGACAGGATGAGGTTTGCAACAATGCCGTGAAATCTCAGCAAATCAAAATATGGCCACGATACCCAATAAATGCTCACAGAGGTGAACATGATATGCACAGGGAATGCAAATGGACGTGAGTGGCAGCAAATGCAGAAATGGGTGCCCGCCAACTTGGGCGCTCATTCAATGGGCGCCCAATCCACTGGACGCCATTTTGTTTGTTGTTGTTATTTTTTTTGTTTTTTTATTTTTTTAGGATAACAGAAGTGGAAATTTAGCAAAATCTACTGAATTGGTCAATCACATTGGTACACAAAACGGTGAAGATAAGAAAAAGAAGAGTGCTCGTGGAGCACTAATGGAGCTACACCGTGGATGCAAAAGGGAGATGGCACACATGGGTGCCCAATGAAAAGGGTAATCAAAAGAGAACAGTAGGAAGTCCCACCGTGATCGTCAATTTGTAGATTATGGAAAATCTACTAAAAATAGATAAAGAAATATAAGCAATAAGAATGAGAAAAAAAGGGGAGAAACGGGGGCATCCGTGGATGCAAGAGGGAAAGGTGATCGCCAGAGAGGTTACCTCAAATGATGCGGGAGATGTGGGATCGACTTCCTTCCCTTCCTATCGGCCGGTCGACGGAGGGAGTCCTTCTTCTTGATTACCCTTGCATAAATAAAGATAACACCAACAAAATGACATGGATTAGAGAACCGGGTGTAGTATCCAACTCAAATTAAATGTGCAACGTAAAATTGACATGGAGGTGAACACACCTGTCGGGCGCTGACCCTTTAAACCCCAATGCAATGGGTGGGGGTAAAATGATGAATGATAAAATAATAGGTGTGCAAGTGATGCACCGTGGAAGGAACCTCAACGTGATTGAGAAATGAGAGCAAATCATGAAAATGATATATGCATGCATGAACTAATGCAGTAAAAGGAACATAAAAGAAAAGAAGTGGGGGAAGAAAGGCCTGTGGGTTATTCTCCTTCGACTGTGGCTCTGGAGGAAGCCCCCGTAGGATGAAGCAATGAACGCTCCTTCTGCTAACAAATGGGCAGCACCTCCCTGTAGCAAAAATGAAGTCCCCCCCCCCCCTTTTTGCAGAGAACAACCATAGAGTATAAAAAGGGGAGGCTCATGGGTTTAAATCTGGGAAATAATCACCCAGGGAATGTCTAAATCATGGGAAGAATCCTCCCCAGCGAGGAAATCCGTCATAACCTTTCCTTAGTTGAAATGGACCACAAAACGAGGAAAGGAGGAGCCGTGGTTGAGTTTGAAAATCTCATGAAAATGACGTCTGGCGCCTTGGACTCTATTTAAATTAGCGTCTAACCCAACGGACGTTATTTCAAAGGTTAAAAGTTAGAAATCCGGACTAAAAAGAATTCGCGTCCGCCTAAACGGGCGCTATTTATAATTAAAAAATGATTTTTGGATAAAATGGGATTTCAAAATAGCAGGGGAAAATGGCATCTTGAATAACGGCCGCTAATTCAAATGGCGTCCACCAGGTTGTGCGCTAATTAAAAATAGAGTCCACTGGGTTGGGCGCTATTTAAATAGAGTCCACTGGGTTGGGCGCTATTTAAATAAATCCTAGAGAAAAATAGAGAAAAATCTCAGAAAAATCTAGAAAAATCTAGAAAAATCCAGAAAAAATCAAAAAATCCTAAAAAAATAGGAAAAAGTGAAAAAACTAAGTAAAATTTAGAAAATCACTCAAATAAGATAATTGAGGGTCAATTTGGGGCGTTATAAGGTAATGTGAGATGTATTCAAAATAATGTCAATTTTGACATGTCTACAGTTAGGAGCTCAATGGTCATGACAGAAATAAGCATGCTTCTTGCATACTAAGAATAAATTATCATAGAAACCATAGTTGTTAAGACGCCCGCCTAGGCGCCGCTTAAGGGCGGGCAGGCAATTTTTTGGGAGCAAGGCGCCCCCACGCCTTGTTGCCCCTGAAAAAGGCGCCGCTTGGGTGGCCTAGGCGCCCAAAGCGGCGCCTAGGCACCCCCATGCTACCTTCGTCTTCCTCTTCTCCCTTGTTATAAACCGCGACCTGACCGCGCAGGTCGATCCGCGTGCGAGAGCGCACGATGGCGAGTTCGGACTTCACACACTAACACACTCTCTCTATTTCTCTCTCACACTCACATTGAGACCCGCCCTCTCTCTCTCCTACCCCCTCTCTCTGTCTGTCTATCTCTTCTCTCCCCTTGTCCCCTTCTCTCTCTTTCCTCCACCCTTCCTTCTCTCTCTCTCTCTCTCTCACACACACACACACACAGTTCGCAGCTATCTTTCTCAGTCCCTCTCTCTCTCGATCCTGTCTTCCCCCCTTTCAATTAATAATGAGGTTAATTTGTTAATAAAGTATTTTAAATTTTAATTAGAATTTTGCATGTATTAATGGTTAATTTTATCTCAAAATAAATTTTGATATTTTATTGCAATGTCATTTCTATTAATTTTTATTTCTATATTCATACTAGTGTTGTTTCCCATATTTGTAATAATCATGATTAATTTATATATAAAAATTATGTGTATATTAATGATAATATATTTTTTTATGAACTTGACGCCTAAGCGTCACTTAGACAGGCACTTAAGCGCTTAGGCACTCGAGGACCCCAAGCTCACCTTGGTCGCCTTGTCACCTTGACAACTATGATAGAAAATAATCCACTTGCTTTGAAGTAAATGGCCAAAGTCATCCTTTCAAGGGGAGTAACAGTGTCTCACTATAAAATAGAACAAGCCATATATGGTTGAAAAAAATGGCTTATTTGGTGACTAATTGTCACCCACATATGTTCAAGGCATGGCTAATACAATATGACCATAGTTGAGACCATGGTTTGTCGACTCGGTCCGACTCGGGCGTGCCGTACCGTATCTGGAAAAACTTGATACGGTGCGGATCACCTCGAGTCAGGCCGAGTCGGGTCGCGTTGGGTTGAGTCACAGTGAGAGAGAGAGTGTGTTTTTTAGAGACTCGGGTGTACCGTACCAGATCAGGGAATATCCGATCCGATACAGATCACCGAGTCGACGAACCCTGATTGAGACTCTGAATCTCCATGCTTAGGGGTGAGCTCAGTTTAGTTTGGTTTGGTTTGAAGAGAATTTTTCTCAAACTAAACCGAACCGAATTAAGACTTCAACCCGAATCAAATCAAACCAAACTAGTTTGAAACCAAACCAAACCAAACCGAATTAATTCAGTTTGGTTCGGTTTGGTTCGTTTTGAACCATATTCATCTCTCCTTTTAGAAATTAGATTGGATTCAAACAACAGTAGAGAAAGGTAAGGTAAAAGCATTTCTACTAAATAAAGTAAATATTAAAAAAATAACATAAACAGTTGTAACTTATAAGAACAAGCTCCATTATATTTTCACATAAAAAATTAAGAAATTCTGTTACAGTAAAATAGAAGGTGATTTGAAACCTATTTTATAAAGTCGGAAACCCCGTTAAGATGGCGAGAATTAAACTTTTTGAATTGGAATTTATAATTACATATACATTTATATTAATTTGACAAAAATATTCTTAAATTCAAGTTATTCGGTTCGGTTTGATTGTATTCGGTTTCTTGAACTTCAAAATCAAACTAAACTAAATTTTTTAATACGGTTCAATTTCAGCTCAAACCAAAAATTTTAAATTTCAACCCAAATTAAATCGAACCAAATCTATCGATTCAGTTTGATTTTCGAGTTGAACCCTAATAATAATCACCCCTATCCATGCCTACTTAACAAGTTCGAGATGAGCGTTGAACATTTCTCTAAGGACCTATTTGATAGATAGTTCACGAGGAACAGCTAGCCACAAATGGGAAGGCATTCGAGAATTATTTGTTGACAACTTCCCTTCCATTTGTTAGCCAGCAGTCATACTCAAACAGTTAGAAAGGAGGAGTGGGACTGTGGGAGAGCAACTTTGCCGAAGGGAAGGGATGGAATTTTTACGACAGAGAGTGGAGGGGAGGGAAGAAGAGGGGTGAAGGGACGGTGAACACCAACAAAATCCTCAGACGGTCACAAGCCAAAAAAGGGAAGAGATAAAGATAAAAGGAGGATAAAGGAAGGGGTACACGCAGAGGCGGGTCAGAGGGGCAAGGCGCAGCACAGCAAAGAGGGGAGGGGCAAAGGGAAACAAGAAGGAGTAATAGGGTGTTTGATTGCTCTTTTTTTTTTTTTCTCTCAATTTTAAAAAAAAGAGAAGGAGATCTTATAAAATGTCTCTCCTAAATTTTAATTTGATTCTCCCATACAAATTTTTCCTAAAAAAAATAACTCCCGACTATTTTTTTTTTTGAAACCGTAGTCTCTCGCTCTCCCCCCGTGCGTCTCCCTCCCCTGGCTCGTCCCCCCCCCCTCCCCCGACCGTTCCCCCTCCCCCTCCCTCCCCGGCGGATCGCGCAGCCCCTCCCCCTCCCCCCCTCCGGTTCCCCCCCTCCGGCAGCGCAGCCCCCTCCCCCCCTCCGGCTCCAGCGGCCCCCACGTGCAGCCCCTCCCCCCCTCCGGTTCCCCCCCTCCGGCAACGCAGCCCCCTCCCCCTCCCCGCCTCTGGCTCTGGCGGCCCCCGCGTGCAGCCCCTCCCCCTCCCTCCGGTTCCCCCCCCTCCGGCCGCGCAGCCCCTCCCCCTCCCCCTCTCCAGCTCCGGCGGCCCCCGCACGCAGCCCCTCCCCCTCCCTCCGGTTCCCCCCCCCTCCGGCCGCGCAGCCCCTCCCCCTCCCCCCCTCCGGCTCCGGCGGCCCCCACGCAGGCCCCTTCCCCCTCCCCCCCTCAGGCTCCGGCGGCGCCCTACGCAGCCCCTCCCCTCCCTCCGGCTCCGGTTCCAACTCTCCTCTGCCAAACAATTCTATATAAATTTTAAAGATTATATCATTTTTATCAAACAGATGTTACCGATTTTTATCAATTTTAAAATTTAAGTTAAAAATTAACACAACATAATTTTTAAGATAGAAAGAGTTCTAAAAAAAAAAGTACTCCCAAACACCCCGTCTCGGACGGTTAACAGATCCTCCCATCCTGACCCCCCCTCCACCTCACCCTCTCCTTCAGATCTGAGCACCCTCCATTCCCATCTCGCCATTCATCACCAACAGCACAAAGGGCTGCCACTCCTCCTCCATCATCCCGCTGCAGAGGTTAAGTTGTAACCGCTCGCCATGTGTTCGATGGAAAGCCACTGAGACGACAGAGCACCATTCAGAGGGCACACAGCCGCGCCCCGCACATCACATGTTTGATATATGTTCCCTCGGCACACAACGTGACCCCACCCTAGCCTGCGTGCCGGATGCCCAATGTCGTCCCAAGTCAAGATGTATGGTCATATATTTGCTTCAACAATTGCCAGTCTTATCCTTTCTCTAATTCTCTCAGGTTGGTTTATTATAATGCACAAACATTTTTGAGGGTGTCCAACACTTTTAGCATAAGTTGGAAACTTCTATGTTTAACATAAAGTGAATTAGTTTACTTATGAGACATCTCTTATTATGGAGTTGTCTATTAACACTTCTTAACCATATCTCTGTAGAGAAGCTAAATAAGACTTACAAAGAATTGATTAGGATTAATGCATCTACAAGCCATATTTGTATATGCTGTATTTTCTTTCGTCTCTATGATAACCATTGCCTGGTTATAAACTTCAAGTTTACCATAAGTTCAGTTTTTGATAACCAGTGACAGAATTCCTGTCCCTAGTAGAGTCACTCCTATAAAGGTGGCTCTATGGCTCAGGCTCCCCAGCGGTCAATGCTTAGAACCAAAGCAAACAGGCTGTTATCATGGTCTTCCTGGTAGTTATTCTACAACCGTGAAGAAAAGGTACATCACTTAGGAGATTCGAAGGCTGAGAGGGAAAAGTAGCAATTGCTTGAGATGAAATGGATGAGAAACAGTAATTCATTTCACCTTCAAATACTACAATTTTTTCCTTTTTGAGAAAAGCTGGGGCATATAGTCAGTTTAGACAAAGAAGATACATCCACTAGAGGTGAGATGACTCAAGAGTCACTTTCTCAAGAACACATAACCAAGGCTGAAAATGTATCATCAAATGCATTTTCACAATGAGAAATGCAACTCGATGGGTAAAAAACAAGAACTAAAGAAAGAACAAAGGAAGCAATGACTAAAATGCTCAGCCAGTAAGAAGGCAAGCCTGTTCATTAGTGGATCATGGAAAAACAAAAAGATTCCCCAGCCATAAGTTAAGAAAAGGAAAAAGGGGGAAAGCTCATTGACTGTGAATTTAAATGGACAATCATCAGCCACAAACAAATGAATATTAACCCCAAACTCTCCTTGAACACCATCACCTTGATGGAGAGGTCATCGGCCTCACTTGTATCTCTTATTAGGCTGTAAATGTAGCCAAACATTATCAGGCTCTGATTCAGGGCCGAGTTCAAATAGCTGGCTACCTACTCGAAAATGATATCTGAATAACATTAAGAAATAGAACAGAAATGGAAAACTTGCGTTCTACTACTTGTAATTATTGTTTTGAATAAAAAACTGCAGCCATTAGATTTTGATACAACAGTTTCTGTACTACACAAATAAAGAAGGGGTTTATCTAGTCCCCACCCTCCCCTCTCTTCCTCCTCACCCTAGAGCCCTAGTGTCCTCACCAAGCTCTCTCTTCCGCGTTTGGTTTATCTTTTAAGCATTCTCTTTTCCGAGTATTTGAATCCAAAAAGTATCCAATGATCTAAGTACGGATAAAACACACTATTTTTTCACCATATGCTTTTGGAAGATCAATAGCCATTTACAGTTCTATTCTTATTAAGCTTTCAGAGCCACCATAATATTCATTATTAACTACCTTTTATTGCCAGGCATGAATCGCATGATGACATGAGCATGAAGCTTGAAGACCAAGGAACAACAACCAAAGATATATAATATGTGTAACCAAAAGAAACCAACATGATGCTGATGGCTGGCCTTTCAGTTTCAGTATGGATAAATGTCTAGCAAGACCTAGACAGCTTACTGTTGATGGCCTCTCCACAGCTTCACTTCATTTATTCATTACATTCATTTTCTTAAGTTTGCTGATGCAACACATAGGTCAGTTAAGTTGACATTCCCCATTCCTGATCCCCTTGGTTTCCTTATCAAATGCAAGTAAAGCCTATCCTTTCTTCCCAAGGGAATAGTAATGTGGAGAGAGGGAATGTTTTTCTTAGTCCCTTAATGTACATCCTTAAAGGAGTACAAGTAGCATTTCCCATCAAATAAAGTTCATTTATCTGACACAAACAAACATCATGTCTCAATAAAGCTGTATCCAGGTGACTTCCAAATTCTTTGTTCCAACATTCTTCCCATCACTTTTGCTGCATTTTCCCAGTTGCTTCCCTCAGCATATAACTTATGCAGCAAAACATGTGCTGCATCATTGCTTGGCAGCAACTGGAGTATCTTCTCAGCAGCCAATAAGCCCAATTCTTTATTCCCATGAACCCTACACCCATTCAATAATGATCTCCAAATAGAAGGACAAGGCTCAAGTGCCATGGTTTCAATGATCTCTTTCGCCTTCTCAAGATTCCCATTTCGGGCATGCATGTCAACTAAGCAGGCATAATTGTCCATGGAAGGAGACATCCCATGATGTGAGCTTATAGAATCAAAGAACCTTTGCCCCTGTTCAACAAGACCAAAGTGAGTGCAGGCTGAAATAACTGCTACAAATGTGGCATGACTAGGTTCTAACTTGGCCACTTTCATATCCTCAAAAACTTCAACAGCATCAACAACAAGACCATGGTGAGCATAAGCTGTAATCATGGTGTTGAAAAGAATTGGATCATAATCTCCTGTGAATTTTCTAAAAAGCAGCCTCGAGCTACTAATATCCCCACACTTGGAATAGATGTCAATGAGAGCACTTGCTATGCATGCATGCTTCTCAAGTCCAGATTTTACAACAAGCGAATGCATACATTTGCCTGGACTAAAAGCAGCAATGTTTGCACATGCACTGAGAGCACTGCAAATTATGAAGTCATCTGGTTTTTCTCCAACTTCTCTCAGATTGTTAAGAAGTGACAAAGCTTCTTGGCTGAATCCTTGCTTCGAAAGTACAGATATCATAGTTGCCCAAGACATCAAATCTAGTACTCTGATTTCCTCAAAACTCTTAAAAGAATTTCGTGGCAATGCAAATCTCGCATAAGCATTGATTAATGAACAGCCCACAAAACAAGAAGAACCAAAACCAGTCTTAATTGCACAAGCATGTATTTGTTCTCCAATCCCCTTATACTGCATTTCATTGCAAGCACACAAAACATTCGTAAATGTAGACGCATCTGGTCTAACACCAAATGAATGCAAAGTACAGAAAAGTTGTATAGCTTCTGTGGCATGGTCATTCAAGCCATACCCAAAGATCATCAGATTCCAGGTAACGATGTTTCTTTTTGGGAGGCTTGAGAAGAAGTAATATGCATCTTCTACCTGGCCCCACTTACAAAACATATCTATAAAAGAATTTACAACAAGGGAATCAGTCATAAATCCAAGCTGGTAAGCAAGACAAAAGAACTGAAGGCCAAGAGATATATCATCTTTAGAAACGCATAGCTTTGCTGCAATTGAGAAAGTAACTTGATTTGGCTTCAAACCTGTTGATAACATTCTAGAAAAACAGCCCACAGATTCTCTTTCATCCATCTCAGCAAAAGCTGACAACACAGAATTCCATGAGACAATATCTTTCTGCCACATCCTATGAAAGACCTTAACAGCAGAATCCGTCATGCCCATCCTGAAATACATACCCATAAGTGAATTCATTACCATGGTACTGAACTCCATCTGATGGCGGATCACCAGTCCGTGAATTTGCTTCCCATAATCCATATCAATTGAAATTGAGCACCCCTTGAGAACATTTGTGAAGGTGAACTCATCACCAAGAAGTCCTTCCCGGTGCATCAGATATAACATTTGTATGGCATCATAACTGCAATCATTGAGGACATAGCCCTCAATCATTGCATTCCAACATGCAATGTCGGGGTAGACTATGCACTTAAACACGTCTTCTGCAATTTCAATATTCCTGCATTTGGAGTACATATAAAGAAGTGAACTGCCTACAAACGAGTTCACTTCCATACCAAGCTTTAAAACGGTAGAGTGAAGGCAAATCCCAAAATCCATGGCCAGGAGAGTTGCACATGCACTCAGGACGCTGGCAAGAGTAAATTCATTCGGACACAACCCAGTTCTTGTCATTTCCGAGTAGATCTCTAGGCCCATCTCATATTCATAATTATGAATGCTTCCTGAGATTATAGAAGTCCAAGAGACGAGATTTCTCTCAGTCATTTCTCCGAACAACTTAATGGCGCTCGTTAAACCTTCACACTTCGAGTACATAGCGAGCATATTGTTCTGAGTAAACATGTCCTTCGAGAAACCCGATTTGATGGCCTGCGCATGTATCTGAGTACCCAACAAAAAGCACCTCACATCTGATGCGAACCCGAGGGCGTCCGCAAAGGCCACTGCGTCTTTGCCAGAGAAGGCGGAAACTACAGGAGCAAAGTGGTCTTGCCGGCATGTTTTTCTTGCTAGGCATGACCAAACATGGACGCTCGGCCATCGGAAAAGTTCAAATCTTTTCATGGAAAAAGGAAGGGCAGCTCGCAGCAGGTGGATGCAGAGAGAGAAGCATCTCGCCCATCTCCCTCCCGAGGCAGACAGGAATCCGTGGGCACCGACTCGCCTCAAATGATCATTGTGTGTGGTACTGCCGTCGCAGTGGTTTCCCACAGACGGTGCCGTCAAATCGCACCCTTTTGCAGGAAGCACACGGGCGCCGATTGCATTTGGTGATGGTGCTGCCGCTGCTGTAATCTGCTACAGAACCCCCCCTTGCTGGCTTGAATCCCGCCTATGATCGAAAGCAGGACCGAAGCTCACATGTTCGTCGAAATGCCGAACTGTGCAGCAGCCTCAGGTCACCGAGTATCGGGTGGTTCTTCCATTTGAAAAGATTCTCCAGTTCGTGGGGGCAGTGCGCCCCCTTACCAGAGGTATTTGAGATCGTTTTCTGCATGGCCCCTTAAAGCATTTTTTTTGTATTTATACCGAGGACATACACTTTAATACATGTGTCATTGTGTCCTAACCGTCAACACTTGTTTTATACTTTTACTCAACTCTACTAACATGGGTTAAAAGACTCAAAACTCATATAATCTTTGTCAGTGATACCATGAGGCCCCTTTTGGTAATCGGGTGGGGATAACTTAATCGACTCGACAGGGTCGATTATGTTACCCTTGGGCGGTTGAATGGGTATGTACGAGGGGGAGGCGAGTGGGAGGCGGGACCCGCTGTTCCCCGGTTACGTTAACCGGCCGACCAACCCTTTATCAAATCAGCCCTCAATGATATGTTCTAGAGATATCCTCGTAATACTCTTCCGAAAGCTGGGCTACTAACCACAAAGGATACTTGCAGTTTATATACATAAACATATATATCCTATTTATTGAGATTGATTGCAGATCTCAATCATGCACACTTCTTATTGGTCCGATCACTCAGTGGAATCCATGAAAACTGATGTCAACTAAACCCGTAAACGGATCATATACAGAGCGGATAATGTGATATCAGAATTCATATCTATTTAATAATTAAATTATCTGATTAATAATTAAATTATCTGTCAAATATTTTTTTGAATAATTATTTGATTAATATGAACTTAAATTTAGTTAGAAGTTTAAACGGATAATTACTACGCCTATTTATGGTGAGTCGTGTGAGCCGTGTGAGAGCGTCGTAAATTATTTTCTAAAAAGAAAAAAAAGAAAGAGTGGATGTTATTTTTATTTTGGGAGATGTTATCAAAAGATTAGACTTCATCCTAAAAAATATGAGATAAATTATCAAATGGTAGAAGTGGAGTTATTATTTTTAAATTATATTTTGAGATAAAAAAGGTAAAAAAGAATAATCAAATAATATATTAAGATTTAAGTTAATTACATATAGAATATGTGTATCTATAGATATTTATCTAAAGATTCATATTCGGTCGGATAATATCAAATATGGATATCTTAATATCCGAATTCGTATCCGATTAATAATCAGATGTCTGATATTCAATTAAATTATCTGTCAAATATTTAATTCAAATAATTATCTGATTAAATGAATATACATTTAAATTTAATTTAAATTTTAAACGAATAATTATCGGGTCTAATGTCAACACTATCAATGAGATCATTTTTATTCAATTAATTAGATCAATTCAAAGAGGACTGTATTACCCGTCTTCCTCCTCCAATTCCCCCATGTTTAGATTAAAAGACCATGGCACATAAACTCATCCCGGAAGATTAAATTAGGGTGTTTTTGGAAAATGGAAAACTGACAAAACTGTGGAGATTGGAGGCCTCAGCAGTACCAATGCCTTTCTTCCATGAACAAGAGTGATGGGTTCGAGTTCCATCTCCAGTGGTTTGGCGGAGGACGTATTTGACTTCTGAATTCAGGGAGACATGTCCTTGGAAAAATGTTGTGTACATCTTAGACCAAACACATATTGAGGATGTACATTAATTAAAATATTTTTTAAAAAAAACTGTGATATGGGGCTCATGTCCTCTTAACATGTCGTACAAGACACATCCCATTCGTATGTCTAAAAAAATTAAAAATAAAAATCAGATTTAATAAATAATGTTTGGCCTAATTTTTCTTAGAATCGATCATTTTCATTTTATATGTTATGGGTCTTCGGATAGAGGTGTGTTTTGTAAGGTAAATTACGAAGACGTAGATCTCACCTCATAAAAGAAATAAAAAAATCACTTAGAGCATCTTTGATTGAAGAATAGAGTAAGGAGAATAAGTTAACACGGGTTAGGGTGTTCTTAAAAATAAATAATATTACTTTGGTCTTATTCGGGTTAACTTATTCTACCTTTTTGTTAGAATATGTTTAACCCACCTTAACCCACCTTTTTGGCGGAATATTTTATTTTTACAACCAAAGAGATTAGCGTGAATAAGATAACCTTAACCCACCTTATTCTCCAATCAAAGAGGCCCTTAGTGCACATCTTGAGTGTATAATTAACTCGAGTGTACACTAACCAAATTCTATATAAGAGCGTTTAACTTAAGTGGTGAAGCCCTACGTTGTAGCTTGTCGAGAGGATTTTCCCCCTGCGATAGAACCATGAAATGGTCACCCAAATAAGTGGAAATTATCTCATTTGTGCAATATAAATATATAGAAGAAAATTATATATAGTGAGTGTTTGAATTTAAACTATCTTTAATCAAGAGGACTTGTAAATACTTGGCCAATTGAGCCACTTGTTCCAAAAGAAGAAGAGGGGGAGATGGGAGTAAAAACCAACAACATTTCCAAAATGTCTTTACAAGACAAGTTCATCTCAAGTAAATTGAGGCAATCTAGTCCTTTACAATTGTCATTTATCTTAGCCACCAAATCAAAATTTTAGTAGGAATCTAATATCGTATGTGAATCACAAGCTAAGATCTTAATGCAACTTAACGGTGTCATCTATGAAATCCCCTTGTCGCCCATGCATAAACACACTTACATTAAGAGGTTGTGTTAATTACATGGAAAAAGAGATCAAGTTAGTCCCACCTCAATTAATAGTGAAGGTAGTCTATCACACAAGACTTATCCCTTCCATATGTATCTTTTTAGGGATAAAATCATAAAACTCAGATAAAATTAGAGAATACTTCACGAGTCACATGCCAACATCATATATCGTTTTTTTCTCACATAGCCAGCTCTCAACGGAAAAAAGTTTATTTTTTCTGATTTAAGCTAGAGTTCTGGTTCCTAATCTGCATGGCTGTAAAGTGTGGGTTGAAAGTTAGATCTTGATTTTTTTCATGTTAAGCTTTAATTGATTCACCTTCGCTAATTAGTATTATCATATTTTGATTTATTTCTTTTATTCACCCCGAGCTCCGTTTATTGAATGTTTAGCATAGTTAGCATGATAAGCTTCTTTCACTTTAAAGCCTAAATAATGTAAATAAATCTTCACATACCTCACATACTAAAAAGAGATTTTTACAAACAAATTATTATTATAAGTGAATTTGTAAAAAATCAATCCTACAAATATACGACTGCGTAAAATCAAAAGTGCATAAATGTCATGTAAAGTCACTTAAGTGTGATTTTTTTATAATTATTTGACAAAAAATAGTATGTCTGCAAATAAAAAAAGGCATCTTTGCACAACATAATTTTACACAGTTGTATGTACGCCAATGTATTTCTATGAGTGATTTTTTTTGTAAATTCATATTTAATAATATTTTATTTATAAAAATCCCTACTAAAAATAAAAGAAAATTTACCTAAAATGTTTGAATTACTACTATACCCCATCTTTATAGAATTTACTCGTGAACCCTCAAAATTTCAAACAACAATATACTGTGCTCCTGCCATCAACGGACTGTCACGGTGGTTAAGCTCAGGTGAGTTAATAGGGGTCAAATGAATAACTCACCCCTAGTTAACTCTTTCTCTCAACCTACCCCTAGTCAAAACACACTCTCTTTCCCCTTTCTCCTCATCTCTCTCTCTCCCTCTGCTCTCTCTAGCTCATCACTCTTGCCTGCTAGCGAGCATTCTAGAGCGTCGGAGCAATAGAGAGGCAACACTCTCATGGTGGCGAATGAGCCCAACGATGTTGTGGAAGACATTGTAGCACTTCGATAACACACACTCTTTCTACTCTCTATCTCTCTCTAGCTCATAGTTCTTGGCCACCGTTGAGCATCCCCATGGCTCTGTCAACGAGAGGGACGATGGCCAACGAAAGAGACCATGAAAGGAAGAAAGACACAAATCGTCTTTGGCAATCGGCCCAAGCCGTTCGAGTCGATGGCCCTATTCGATGGGATGCCACTAGGGGACACAGGGGAACACGATGATGCATATGGCACTGATGAACGCCTTCTCCTAGACTGGCAACGAGAGGTGGGCGATGTGTAATGCCCTACGATTTTTTTAGTCATTTATTTAATTGTTTAAAAATTTTGTATGTCCAAATGTTTAAATTCTTTATTTTATTATGTTTATTTATTCATAAATAAAAAATATGTTGATTGTTTTAAAAAAAATAAAAAGAAGGTGTTAAACATAATAAAAAGGGTATAAATGCAAAAAGAGAAAATGAAGGTCAAAATCGAAAAAAATATAATAAAAAATTAAAAAAAAGAGAGGGGGCGCCGCCCCACGCGGTCGCCCGCGGGCCGGCGGGCGCCGCCCCGCTCCCCCTCCCGTGGCCGCTTTGCGCCATTAGTATATAAAAAAGAAAAAAATGTTTTTTTTCCTTAAACTTACTTAGTTTAATCATCTTTCTTCATTTAGTCAAAAGCACACATGCTATAAATATAAAAAAAAGAAAAAAATAGAAGATAGTCAAAAGATGTTAGGTGAGGGGTTGGTGAAGTTTGAATGACTAATTTTAATAAAATAACATTAAATTAAATGATTTAATCTCAACCATTATATTAAGTGGGTGGTTAAGATTGATTAAGTGAAAAACTACTATAAATAGAGGGATATGGGGCTTCATTTGCATCCTTTGAAAGCTGGGTACGTGAGGTGCTGAGGAGAAGGTCCAGAGCCTATTAGGGAGGTGTTAAAATGTCATTAAGGTAAGGGATTATCACTTTATCCCCTAGATTAGCATGTATTAGTGTATTTAGAATGATTTATGGTGTGGAATTAGCATATATATAGATAATTAAGTCCATAGATCGTAGTTTCAGAATCTGTAATCTTATCTTGGTCGGATTAGTATTAAATCATTAAGTTAAATATGTGATTAATGGTATAATTAAGTGATTAATGTCTTAAAATTAGTAACGGTGTATGATAAATTGAGAGAGTTTCCAGAATCCTAAAACCTGATGTTAGGGATGTCAATGGTAACCAATAACCCGCTAACTGCCCGTTTCGTTAACTTAACGAACAACAAGTGGATATATATTTTTTTCCGATAACTTAATGGATACGGATACGGATATATCCGATTTCATAGCGGATACGGAAACAGATACACCTCATTCCGAACCCGTATCCGTCCGTTATCATTAAATATTATAAAATATATATTATTAATATTATCCCTTAGATCTAAATTTAACGGTGGAGATTAAATTTCACCTAAAGGGTTGACATATGCTTTGTCCTGAACCCTAGTCATGCATGCTCCCCAATGATATCAAATGCTTTCCTGGGGTTATGGATGGTCCCCGGAGACTACATGTGCTCCCCTAAATAGTTGATATCAAATTGCCTTGAACTCGGACTGCATGCTCCCCTGGCACCAAGGATGCTCTTCTGAGGCCGTGGATGTTCCTCTGAGACTGCATGTGTTCCCCTAAAGGGTTGACATATGCTTTGCCCGGAACCCTGGTCATGCATGCTCCCCTGAGACATCAAATGCTCTCTTGAGGCCGTGGATGGGCGCCGGAGACTACATGTGCTTCGCCAAAGGGTTGACAACAAATTACCTTGAACCCTCGATTGCATGCTCCTCTTTCACCAAAGATGCTCTCTTGAGACTGTGGATGCTCCCCTGAGACAGCATGTGCTCCCCTAAAGGGTTGACATATGTTTTGCCCTGAACCTCTCGGCATGCATGCTCCTTTGAGACATCAAATGCTCTCCTGAGGTCGTGGATGATCCCCGGAGACTGCATGTGCTCCCCTAGATCGTTGACATCAAATTACCTTGAACCCGGGCTGCATAATCCCCTGCTACCAAGGATGCTCTCCTGAGGCCATTGATGCTCCCCTGAGACTGCATGTGCTATCCTGATTTTAATATTAGACCGGACCGACCTTAATCGGACTGGTTCCTTGACCGGTTCACTGTCGGACCGGTCCGACCGGCCGATCCAGTTCTGATAACACTGATTTCATTCTAATTGAGCCATTTTTATATTAAATTTTCATAATTTATGTACTCTTATTACCGGTAACTATTTGCTAACCGCTCGTTAACCGCATATTTTCGGATACTAGATTACGGTTTCGGATACACCATTTTCTGAATTCTTAACGAACAACGAACGGATACAATATTTCTTATCGGATACGAAAACGGATAGTCCACTATCCAAACCGTATCCGACCCGTTGACATCCCTACCTGATGTTATGAACTTTCTGTAAAAATTTCTATGTCTGATTTAATTTATTTTCACGTTTAAAGATATTTTAATATTATCCTAAAGGTGTTTAAATTATATTAAAATATCAAAGGATGATATAAAATTACAATAAATTTTCAGAAGACACCTTACTGTGAGATCCATGTGCAGAAAACTTTTCATAGTTTCTGGATCATGATATTTATTTTAATGAATTTTCATACATGATAAAATATATAAATAATCGTATGAAAATTATGGAAATTAGAAACCATGTTTACAAAAGTCTTATAATTTTAAAGTATGGTCCAGACATTGCGTGTGTTGTATTTTGAAAATATCAATAATTATTGATATCTGCAAGTAATATTAGATAATTTTTGATATTTTAATAGAAGTATAAAATTATGAGAAAAATAGAAATAATACATGAAAAATCTTGAAACTTTACCAGAAGATTTAAATATTTGTTAGAACTAATTTATGAAAATATCATTGCATTAGGATATCAGAATCATCATTGGTATAATTATCAATGTTTAAACAAATAATTAGAAAATTTGAATAAATACTAATATTCTGTGAAAAATCTAAAACAATTCACAGAACTGATATTTTGATATCTGTAAGTTAATGTTCAATATATAGTAGCCATTGTAAGTATTCTGGATAATTGTCTCTATTTAAAAGGTATTATTATAAATTATTGTAAATTTTAGAAATTGATATAAAAAACTAGAAAATAGACATACTGAATGAAAAATGATGAAAATTTTTACATATGATACTTATGTCTGACACAACATTCTATAAATTTTAAAAATTATCTGATCATTTTGGATATATTTCATTGATTTATTATTCAGGATATCTTTTTCTTACTTAGTATGAAAAATAGTAATATAGTGTTAAAAATATTAATGCATTGTGAAAAATAATAAAAAGTTTCAAAAATAATATTTCTGTTATGAATGATAGTTTGACAAATTATGGTGACTTTTAGAGTGTTTTGAGTAAATTTAGTTAATTTTCCATGTATAGGAAAATTTATACAATTATGGAAAAATTCAAATTCATGCATGAAAATTTATGAAATGTTTTTTGTATAATGTTACATGTAAATTTGATTTTTATTAAAAATTTGATTAATTTCAGAACATAGTAACTAAATTTAGTCAATTTATGATATATGTTGAAATACATGTGATTCTAGAAAATTTTAAATTACTGCATAAAAATTTATGAAAACTTTTCTGTATAATTCTACATATAAATGTGATATGCAGAAAAAGTTAAGTGATTTTCAGAACATGGTAGTTAAATTTAGTCACTTTATGATACATGTTGAAATACAAGTAATTCTGAAAAAAATTATAATTACGGTCTGAAAATTGATGGAAATTTACTGTTTTGATCCTTTCTGTAAATATATTGATTCCCTGAAATTTCAAGGTATTCTGATACCTGTAAACAGATTTAATAAATTTTGATATATAGATATGTCATTATATTTGAATAACTTGAAAATTTCAAAAAAAGAAAAACAATTTTCAGTATTGGTATATTAATATTCACAGCATGAATTTTGAGTGGCATGTGTCCATTTCATATAAGTCATATTTATATTTTTACCGTACCGTTAGTAATGCCAAATGGACACTACCACCATATGGGGAGACTGGAACCAAACTATAGAAATGCCCCTATGGGGAGGCTCACACTGTACTGGCCCCGAGGGTAACGGTGATGAAATCCTGGAGGTGGATAAGTACCACTGGTTAAGGTGGAGAGAACTTCTCCCGGTTCTGCGCAGTAACCAAGACTCATCACTATTTACCTAGGTGATCGAGTATCGACTGACTGTCCTTCTAGTGGTGGTTTGGACACTGTGTCTGGCTATGTATACTATTGTTACTGTTTATTGAACTAAAATTGAACAACTGTTATTGCCGACTGAATTGACACTGAACTATTGTTACTGTTCACTGAGTCGTTATTAATACGACTATTACTGCTCACTGAATTGATACTGAAACTGTTATTACTGTTCATTGATTCATTACTGGAATCATTAGTTAATGTTTACAAATGATGAATCCTTATTTACTTTGTCATGGGTATGATAAATTTTAATGTACATGCTTTCTTTGTCAAATGATAATAGAATGACTTCATTAAATAAATTACCGCAAATCACTTTGGATATGTTGATACATGTTTTGACTAGGGACTATACTTAGTCTCTTACTGGGTCTATTCATAGACTCACCCCGTTGAACAATTTCAAGAGAAGCGGTAGAAGGAAGCGATGAGTGATCTCGCAGTGTTTGACCGCGGCTCGGATTTTACTACCAGTCTTTATCTTAGGTAGTTATGTTATGAGCTATGTCTTATGTAAAAAAAAAAAGTGTGTGAAATTTGGTTATGTAATAAAAGACGTGTGAAATTGTTATCGTTATTTCTATCTGTGTGGATGTAGTCATTTGACTGTAAGATGATGAATTGAGTATTTTCATTTCCGCTGCAATGATATCTCAATATTTATGTGTAATTCTCAATTGTAATTGTACCACTTGGGTTGTTCCCACTGTGACGTTCCGATCGGGATCCGACGCGAGTCTTTACGACTGGATCGGGTTTGCGAGTCGGGACGTCACAGAGAGTGGTATCAGAGCTATACCCCAGCCGGAAGTGTGGGAACTGAGTGCCATGCAGGGCAAAGTGCTACGCTATGGGAGCCACCTCTTGAACCCACAATGCGACAAAGTGCTACATACTGGGAGCCACCTCTTGAGTCTGTAGGGGCCACCTTGTGGACACCAAAAATTACACATCCAGATATCCTACTCGGCCCAGCACCAGCAAATGGCACCAAGTGAAGAAGCCCCGGAGAGACTGATCATCCGGACTCCCCAAATATGCACACTGCCGCGAAGCCGTCCCCGGAGTCACGACAGCCAAGAGAAACAAACTCCCGGGAAGCTCACAATCCGTGGCTCCCGAAAGAAATCAAACGAACCATAACTCGTGCTCAAAACGGGCTCAAGTCAGCCCCAGCGGTACACCCCTGGGAGCCCCGGCGGCACACCCCCAGGATGCCTCCAGCGGCACACCCCCCCTGGTAGCCCCAGCGGCACACCCCCAGGCGCCCAGCGACACACCCCCAGGGTGCCTCCAACGGCACACCCCCTGGGAGCCCCAGCGGCACACCCCCAGGCACCCAACGGCACACCCCCAGGGAGCTTCAGCGGCACGGCCCCTGGGCTTCAGCGGTACGCCCATCCTGCCCCCAACGGCACACCCCCAGGCGCCCAGCGGCACACCCCCAGGGTGCCTCCAGCGGCACACCCCCAGGTGCCCAACGGCACGCCCAGTTTGGGCTTCAGCGGCACGCCCGTTCGGAGCTCCAGCGTCACACCTCCTTGGGCTTCCAGCGGCACGCTGTCTGCCCCCTCAACGGCACGCTTGGGCAGCCCTTCAGCGGCACGGCCTTTGGCCCTCCCAGCGGCACACTTCTTGAGCCCGCCAGCGGCACAACGTTAAGGCATTTCAACGGCCGAACGACGTGATGCCCATGCCCTACGGATTCTTGGCGCGCAGTGGACTTGCTGAGGTGTCGCCCGGGGAGAGAGCCACGCTGCCTATCCCCCTGCCACCAAGGACGACGGGTCAAATCCCCAATCAATGCCTCTGATTTCCCGCCTCCGACTACCGTGCTCGAACGCTTCCGCCGTGGAGGGTATAAAAACCCCTCTCCTTCGACACAAACGAGGGGGAGACAAAGAGGCAGAGGGCGAAGAGAAGAAGAGAAGAAGAGGAGGAGAAGAGAAGAAGGGGGGAGAGAGGAAGAGAGGGGAAAGGCTTCGCCGCTCCACCCACTGCCGCCATCTGTGCGAAGAGGGAAGAGGAGGAAGAGAAGAAGAAGGGGAGGGGAGGCTCTGCCTCCCCCTCCTGCTGCTCCGTCCATCGCCGTCCGCGCGAAGAGAAGAAGAAGAGGAGGAAGAGAAAGAAGAGAAGAAGAAAGGGGGGAGAGGGCCTGCTGCCCTTCCCCTCCCCGCTGCTACTCCGGCTCCCGACGTCCTTGTGAAGAGAAGAGCAGAAGAAGAATGAGTGGAGAGAGGGAGTGAGGTCCGGGAGGGGAGGAGTCCACGCTCCATTTCCCTCCCACTGTATTTCCTTTTCTTCTTTCTTTCCCTTCATATCCTTTTTTCCGTCGTCGTGATGTATTAGCCCCCTTGGGGCACTCCTCTTATGAGAATAAAAGTAGAAGGCTTGCAAACGTCTCCTCGGACGTCTCCCCAATGTATGTCTTCCGTGTTTACATCCTTCGGTGTTTCACGCCCCTTTCTTTTTTTCCCTTCTTTAGGGTTTACTTCTTGCCGAGCATTTTCACTTTCGTTCACCCCTTATTGTGCCTCCAACGGCACGCCCTGATTGTGCCTCCAACGGCACGCCCAGTCGTGCCTTCAGCGGCACACCCTAGCCTTCAGCGGCACGCCCTCTTTGAACCCTTCGTCGGCGCGCCTTATCAGGCCTTCGCTGGCACACCCCCATCAGGCCTTCGCCGGTGCACTCTTCAACACCCTTCGCCGGCACGGCCTTGGCTGCCTTCCCCCGGCACGCCTATGATGGCCCTCGCCGGTACGCCCCTTTGGGCCTTCCTCGGCACGGCCTTCATGGCCTTCACCGCCATACCCTTGGCCTCCTTGGCCCGGCACACTTGCCCCTTCTTCTTACCCGGTGCATCTCCCTTAGCCAGTCCTGGGATAGTCTTCCACTCACCGTTGCCTCCGAGTTTTCCGAAGTTTTATTAAAGGTGTTGCCGCTCTCGGGCGCCCACCTCCAGTTGTCGGGTTCCGCCACTCCATGTGGGCGCGTTCCTTGTATCTCCCTTACGCTCGGGTCAAGGGGAGATGCTGCCGAATTTTTATTAGAAACGATAACATATTAAAAGACAAAAGGAAGCAACAAACAAATGGAACAACCACACCTTAAAAAGGACTAAAAGAAAGCAACAAACAAACGAAAAGAACAACGGTAAAACGCTTTAACCGAGGCAAGGGAACCGTAATTAACTCAAAGAGAGCCGAACCGAACAACAACTAAACAACTTGAACGTTCGACCTAATGGGAGAAAGAATGAAAGATAATCAAGAGAAAGAGAGAAGAAACCCATACAAATTCAACAAAATCAGAAAAGAAGAAAAGAAAAGCCTTAAAAGAAACGGAGGAGGAGTGGGCTCCCCATGCCCTTCAGCGGTGCGCCCCCGCAGTCGCCCTTCGCCGGCACACCTTCTAGCCACCCTTGGCCTGTACGCCCTCTTTAGCGGCACGCTCGCCAGCTCCTTCGCCGGCACGCCATCCATCGGCCTTCGCCGGCACACCTCCCACCATCCTTCCCCGACACGCTCAACGCGCCCTTCAGCGGCACGCTCCTGCCACCCCTCAGCGGTGCGCCGCTAGCCACTCTCCCCCGGCACGCTCTCCCTGGCCTTCGCCGACACACCTTGCCAGCTCCTTCACCGGCGCGCCCCTAATCACCCTTCATGTCCGCTCAGCGGCACGCTCCCTTGCACCCTCACCGGTACACCTTCTGCAAGGCCTTCAGCGGCACACTCCTGCAGCCCTTCAGCGGCACACTCTTCCATCCCTTCCTCAGTGGTGCACCCTTCCACCTTCAGCGGCACGCTCCTTCAGCCCCCGTTCAGTCCTCTAACGGCCCACTCTCTCTCCAGAAAAATATAATAATAATAATAATAATAATAATATGATAATAATAATAATAATAATAAATTAATAAAAAAACCAGGATGAATAAATAAATCTGAACATATATATACATGAAATAAATAAAAAAATGTGAAGTAGTAATAATAATGGCTTAAAAAAGGGGGAAAGATAATAATAATAATAAACAAAATAGAGAAATCATCCAGAATAAATACATAAAAGGGAAATAAGCAATAAAATATATATGCACATAATTTAAAGCCCAGATAGAGAAAATGGTAAAATCTATGTTGCAGCCCCGTCTCCCCCGTGACCCGATGCTGAAGGAACAACGATGTCGCCCTTCCAGGTTGAGCCCGAGTCCTGGGAATTATCCCGAAATGGCCATGGCCTGACCTCGCCTCAGGCTGACATTCCGATTAAACAGGACTCGTTTCTCAGGCCGGACCCCTTCCGAGCCGCCACTAGAATTCCCGCGCATTTGGCAGACATTTGAACGGGTTTACCTCGGTTTTCGCCGCGTTTCTATTACGGACCTGTGTCTGAATATGAAAAGACCCGTGAGCAACCAATATGGCCGACGGCTCCCTCCCTGACATGGTCGTGAGCCGGCATTGCTCCGGGCCGATAGCCCATTAAATCGGATTCATTCTAATGTGATTCGTTCCCGTTCTTTCATTGAAACTACCATAAACTCATCATACATTTGTACGGGGTCGTTTCCATCCACGTCGTACTTTCAACATGGGCCCTTGCCCGAACATGAAAAGGTCCGTGAGTGACCGACAAAATTGGAATAGAACGAGACGGTCCTCGCCACCCCTGGACCCCTTCCATGGGAATATCAATAAGACCTCCGTGGGCCACGCTTAGACCTCGGGTCCGTCCCAATTGTGGTCGCCGTTCGGCTCATATCCTCGGTCTACAGCCCGCTCCCTTCGAACACGTTTTCGGTTTTGGAGTCTAGTCCTGGGACTCTCCCCCGTTGCCCTCCGGCACCGAAAATATTAATGATGCCCGCGCAAGCCTCGTTCGGACCACGGGAGGCGCCCCCGGTATGGTCTCGACTCGATCTCGCACTGGGCCAATATATTTACCGATTTCCTACTACACTAACCGAGATTTAGCCGAATGTTTTCGGTGTCTCAGAATAATAAACTTGCCGTATCCCGGCATGCATATGTTCCAGGTCCTCCCACGACGATTACAATATTCTCAAGCCGGACTCCCGTCCGAATATTAAACGGGCTCCCGAATAACCAACACATTTCGAACGTCCGCTTTCTTAGACACCGAACTTTTCAGCTGATTCAAGGGAGATTCCCTCGTTGCCCCTTGACACCGGAAATATTAATGACGCTCATGCAAGTCTTGTTTCGACCGTGGGGGGCCCACCGCAGTATGGTCGCAGCTTGCTCTTGCACCGGGCCAACAGATTTACTGGTTTTTGACCGCTCCAACCGAGGCTCAGCCGAACGTTTTCCGCTCTTTCGAACAATAAATTTACCGTACCTTGGCATACATGCGTTCCGGTTTTCCCTCGACAACTGCGATTTTCTCGAGCCGGACATTCGTCCGAACATTAAATGGTCAGTACACGACCGACATGACCGCGAATGGTTTTCTTCTCACCCTCGCGTGAGGATTTCAATACCTCGTAATAGACCTTTCGTGCAATTAATTTCTTGGCCATGAGGCCCTGAATCCCGGCGATTAATCAAGGGTGTTCCCTCGTATGGGGGATGTAAATGACGCCGTGACCTTTATGGCGCGGCGGATTTTGATCCTGACACGAACCACACAATCGTCTGACCGAGTCAGATCGAGCGCACCATGGGCTCTTCGGAGCCCGAACAAATTGTCACTTCGGTGACTGGCACGCCCACGCACTTAATAGACGAATCAACCATTCCCGAAGAGACGACCATAATAAACGAACGAAAAGTGCGTCCACACACCTCTAGAATCCTACCTGCCTGGGGGCATGATTGCATGCTATATGTGCCCAGCGACGAGGACGTCGCCTATATAAGAGGGGTAGATTGTAACACCCTCAAATATAGCTAAGTTGTACTCTATATCATCGAGGCGCCTTTTCAAGTATCGGCTCAGTTCTTGGAAAGAACTTCGAAGTTAAGCGTGCTTAATGGGGAGTAGTACTAGGATGGGTGACCTGCCCGGGAAGTCCCTCATTCTGGAGCCGATCACCATTAAAAATGGATAAAACTGTGAGGCCGGTAGGCCAAAGCGGACAATACCTCGACGATATAGAGTACGGGGCGTGACACGATGGACCTACTCAAGCGGATGGAGAGGGAAGGGCTGGAGCCTGACGAGAGGACGTACAGTGTGGTCGTCAACTGCCTCTGCAAGTTCGGGAGGCTGGAGGAGGCCATGGGCTGGTTCAGGCACTGCAAAGACAAGAAGAAAGTTGGCGTGACCATCAACGTCATGTTGTACTATAGCCTAATCAATGGGTTCGGCAAAGCCAGCATGGCCGACAAAACAATGAGGTTGTTCAAGGAGATGGTGGAGGAGGAGGGGAGGTCTCAAATGTGTTCTGCTACAATGCGCTCAAGGATGTGATGTGCAAGGCAGGGAGGACGGACAACACCTAGCGCTACTAGAGAAGATGAAGGAAGGAGGCGACGGCGGGATGGTGTACACATACACCATCCTCATGGAGGGGCTATTCAGGGAGCAAAGGAAAATGAGGAGGCACTGAAGTTGTGGGACGCTATGATCGAGAGGGGCATCACCTTGCTGGAGGCGTCGTTCGGATAGCTATCGAGGGGGCAATGCCTATCAGGGAAGGTGGAGAGGGTGTGCAGGGTGCTGGATGAATTGGCACCGATTGGGGTGGTGCTAGAGGGGGCGCACGAGGGCATGATTGAGGTGCTGTGTAGGGCGGGGTGGATGGTTCAAGTCAGCTGAGGTGGAGAGGGGGAGGGAAGCACTGGGGAGTGTGCAGACGATCTTCAACAACGCCCTTAGGAAGGCCTGCATGGCGAACCTGGCCGTCACCTTGGTGCACAGCAAGATTGGGATCTACTACGTATGACCGTGTGTGGATGACCAAGGTGGGCAAGAGGTGGCTGGAGGGGAGGGAGATGGGCAAAGAGGGTCTCCCTCTCTGGCACTGGCATCCCCTACATATGCGCACGTGTGTGCACACACACACATACATAGAGAGAGAGAGAGAGAGAGAGAGAGAGAGAGAGAGAGAGAGAGAGAGAGAGCCATTGTGGAGGGATGACAGGAGAGAGGGGGAGAGGGGGACCGAATTGACAAGGGGGTGGATGGCGAGGGAGGGGAGGAGAGCAAGAGAGAGCATGCGAGAGAGAGGGGGGAGGGTACCAGAGGGTTCCCACCATTCTCTCTCCCTCTCCTTCTAATCGGGGGCAAAATGATAATCTCTCAGGTGAGTGAATTACTGTCGTCATCACGTGCTTAACTCCATGGCATGATAACGCGAGTTAAGAGTTTTCACGGGTTTTAGGGATAAATACCATAAAGATAGGGGCATAGCGATAATTTGAGCAATTTTCAAGGGTATACATGTTATTTTCTCAAAAATAAAAAGGTCATGCAACAAGAACTCTACTCACAAATCACAATTTTTAGAATCTACTTGACTCTATATATATATCTCCGGAGATGGATGCCCTACATATGGCAGCTTATAAGAAGCATTCCAATCGCTGAGAATGGACCAGACAAAATAATATGGAATCATCGTAGTGGTATCTTCACAACCCAATCTGCATGGGAAGCAATTGGGGAGCTTCATGTGCTATATGAATTTCAAGATTGGGTATGGAGGAGGCCAACGGTGCAGAAATACTCATCATGTGTTTGGCAAGCAACTCTTCACAAACTGTCAACTATAGATAACATGAAAAGGATTTCAACTCCCAAGCCGATGCACTCTATGTAAACATGCTGAGGAGACGGATTCTTTGAACGCTCGTACTCCTAGTGGATTGGAAACATATATTGGCCAGATTTGACATGCACCGCAACCCATGAGAGGTATCACTCAAGAAGTAAATGAATTGAAGAGGAATTCTCTAAGAAGAAGGCGAACCACTAGACTTGCACAGCTTTTCTTTCGCAAAGGGGTACTTAAGGAAAGCGTGCAGATGTTCTTATCATTTACGTTATATGCGTTTTTGTTCTTCAGAAGGATTAAATTATCAAATAACCCTGTGTGTTAGGTTTGTCAATGTATGCCTTATGGGCCAACATGAATTCTACTTTGTAGGGCCCTGCCAAACTAACATCCAGATAACTGTGAAAAGTATACCTTTTTTTATGAAAAGTATGCCTCTATATACGGGCGAACGGGAAAAATATATAAGAGAGCAGACTCTGCGAGCAAGAGGGATGATACGATGTGTCTCATGGGCTTGTAAGGATGCTTTTTGTAAGATCCGTGAGAAAAAATTTGTGGGCCCAAAATAATCACCTAAATAAGATGAAATAATCATGGTTGTCTATGCGTGCGTGGGTTGTTGGAAAATATTATTCACGGGTATAAATTTTTTTACTAGATTTAAGTACGAAAATCAAAGAGAATCAAACGATCAAGAAGAGTAAATTCGGGTCGTAGTGCGTAATCAATTTTTTTAGAGTCGTTCTGTCGTTATTCCGGTGCAGATAGACTTCACGACGGAATTTCTCCCAAAATACAACGACCCAGATCGATGACGAAGCGAAGTTACACTCCAACTCGCGTTGTCGGGGACGAACATCATTATGATATGAGATTCTTGTAAGAAGAATAAGACGATAGGAGAGAGGAGTGCGAGAGAGATAGTCGTCGGGTGAGAAAGAACTCTAAACCGTGCCTCTCACAGGAAATCGACTCTCTTCAAATACCCTCCTAAAAAGTGACTCTTGACTGAGTCACACCCATTCGCCTAAAGAGGAGAATTTGAAGAGACGGGAAAAGAATCTAAGAGATGCTCGATCGAACAGTCAAAAATAAAAAAGTAATTGTCATGAAACACACGTATGCACGTCACGATCAAGTCAAAACAAGGTAATTTGCACGTGTGTGAGAGAGAAAAATGGTACGGGCCAAAGAGTCCACTAGTTTAAATAGCCCAACTTCCATAGTCTCCTCAAAGAAGTGCACAATAAAGATAAGAGCCCCCACTAAAAATGGATAAAAATATTTTTTTATTTTTCAATGCGAAACTAATTAACGCCAAAGATAGACCCAAACGTTTTAAAATTTAAAGCATAGGTTCCAACATGTGCACGCGGTGAAATTAAAGTGAGAAATATAGATAGATAGACGTTATCAATGGTCAATTAGATGAGTAAACGAGAAACAGACAGATCGACGAACATATAATTAATTGGTAGATAATTTTGCTCGAAAATATGTGTATCTTTATCTTTATAATTAACCATTAGAATGTAGAACACCCTCGTTTATCCATTTGAAATGAAGAATCAATTGCCATAGAAGTGCACTTATAGTGACATATGGAACTGTGACACTCGTCTATATGTTGCCTGGTAGTCACTGTACGTAATAATGTCCCGAATGCTCATTTGCCTGAAAGTCTGAAACCCACGTCCGTAGAGGAGGATTGTGATGGTTAAAACAACCGAAACATCTCACCCCCGGCCCCTGGCCTCCACGGTTCCCATCACTCCTCCCCTTTCAGCTGTCAAGCAAAGCCCCAAACGGTCAGAGATGTGTAAGACGATCGATCATGATTGATCGACGACACCCGCTGAAGGGGACAAAAGATGCCAGCTATATATTTATTATATACCCGCTGAAGAGGACTCTTCCGGCGGAACAGAAAAGATGCCAGCTATATATAGCCCGTAGAATTAAGGTCATTAGAACCCACAGAACCTGAAAGTATAATGATCGAGTGACGCTGGCACCAAGTTAGACATTTCATGATATTAGCATCCGGATCATTCGTCTATTATTGTGAAGATTTAATAATTATTCACCACAGTTGGTACCAGCACAGGGGGTAAGTGGGAGCTCCCACTTACCCTATGGAAACTTCACTGTCCTCGGACGGTGGTTACCCTCGCCGGACCTCGATCCAGCGGCCCCTCCACCGGCGGTTCCCTCCGGTGGCTCGCCGAGCGGGGGAGTTCCCGTCGGGTTCTCCCCCTCCCCCCCCTCCCTTCCCCCCTTGTCAGGTGAGTCTCCGCCTTCCTCCACGTGTTTCCCTCCTCCGTTTTCGCTCCCTCTCCGTCGGGCCTCGGCAACCCCCTCCCTTTTCCGGTCGCCTTCTCCCTCCCCCTCCTTTCTCCTGTCGCCTTCTCCCTCCTCCATCTTCGCTTTCCTCCCCGTCGGGCCTCCGCAACCCCCTCCCTTCTCCGGCCGCCTTATCCCTCCCCCTCCCTTCTCCGGTCGCCTTCTCCCCCCTCCGTCTTCGTTTCCCTCCCCGCCGGGCCTCCGCAACCCCCTCCCTTCTCTGGTCGCCATCCCCCCTCCGCTTAGCCCCGGTGTAACGACCCGAGAATCCGATTACCGGGAAGGCCCGATAACCCGAGACTCGCACCGCCGCCCACGAGCCGGGAGGGCTCGGAAGGGCTAAAAGGAGTGTGGAGGCACAAAGAAATAGGAAATAAAGCAGGACAATAATTAACAGAAATAAATAAACCACTACAGCTACAACAGAGTCCAGTCCAACATGAAGTACAGTTTAAAGCAGTAAAAGCGTACCACATGCCAAGTGAACACTCGGCCCGGCAAGCTGGCAACTGAGAACCTCCGCTCCGCACCCTCGAACCTCGAGGAAGAACCGCCTCACCTGAAAAGCAGGGAATGAGTCTCCAAAACAGAGACTCAGCAGGGATCCCGCGGAACCCCAACCGGAAACAACGGTGGTAGCGAAAAGGAAGGCTACAAGAGCAACCGCAACAGCAGGAACAGTAAACCCGGTGGCCGGTCGAAACACGGCACTACAACTACTCCTACTGTACCAAAGACACACCCCGAACTCACAGTCGAGGGTATCGAACTGCACTAGTACCGCTTACCGAAGTAAAAACACACGGCAACCACGCCGTAGAGGCCTGTCCCCCGGACACAGCCTACCTGGACACGATGTCCAAGGTGCAACCCCGACCATCCGATCACGGGTACCGCACAACAAGACGCAACCTCGGTAGAGCCACTAGCACTAGTCCCACGGCGCGAAAACCAACACACGCGCCGCGGCGAAACAACCGAAAACACAACGGTCGACACGACCGAAAACCCGAAGGTCGAAGTCACGGAAACTGACAGTCTGTCACTCCCGACTCGACAGGAGTACCTCCCACTAGAAGCACAGTCGGTAGCGTCCCCTGACGTCTTATACCGCACCGCAGGTGAACTGCCTGACGTGGTAGCGCCTACCAAAGGCACGAACACCGAACAAGTAACCACAAACAAGTGACTAGGTGGGGTCACGCCCGTCGACGTGGGTCCAACCGCCCCCAACCACGTGTGCACACACAGACCGCGCGTCCCTGGTCTGGCCCTCTGACCGGTCTTCCCCTCAGCCGGACTCTTGCTGTAAGACGTGGGGCCCGACGGCAACCGGTCTAAAAACAGTCTCTAAGGGTAAGCCCGTAGACCACTCCCTGGTGCGACCGGTACCGCGTACTGGTAGGCTACGACTAGTGGAGGGTCACTGAGAGAGTAGACTCTCAAGATAACAGAAAACAACGTCCGAACCCGACGAAGTACGGGGACCATCCCACGTACCGACACCGTCGCACGGTGACCACAGTCGAAGAAGAAACGGGACTCGTAGTCCACGGCCACACACGCACCCTGCGCGAGAGTCGAGAAAACTCAAGTGGCGCTAAGCCACTGGACTCTGGGCAGTCCTCTAGACGCACTACAGCCAACGGTCCTTGAGTCACAGGACTGGGGGTCAAGACCGTTGTACGCAACAGCACAAGGCCGTCAATCTAGTCCAATCTCTAGGTCTAAAACCACGGTAGCACGAGCACCGAGACAACTCACGAGCCTCAAAGACCACTCCCTCGGGAAGGGAACGCAAAGGACTAAAGCCACCCACACGGGCCACACGGAAAACACAGAAGCACGATTCCCAAGGTAGCACACAAGCTGCCATGTCGATCTTCCATCCCAGGGCAGCGGGAAACCTCCAGCCCCAGGCCGGATAACTGGACTTACAGTCCAAGGCCAAACACATGGCCCACACGGGAATCGCCTTCCAAAGAAACCCACGACATGCGGGGGAGACCCCACCGCACACACACCGATACACGGTGACTCGAAAGCCCGAAACACGTGAGGTCACCCGGACCTACTACACCTACGGGCATGCTAATCGAGGTAACATGGAATCTCCGGACACCCAAAGATACGGTCACAGAACTCCACGGGGTGTCAAGGACATTCACAAGACCTAAAGTCAACCACTGGGTCACAATCGGGTCGACCGGAGGTCAAAACAACGCAAACGGGAACCGCAACGTAGTCACGGTCACCTGGGGACCGCGACCACAGTCACAGTCGACTGAGGACCGCGACTACACAGTAGCAGTCGACCGGGGACCGCGACCATGCAGTCACTGTCACCTCTCGACCGCAACCAGCCACGCGCAAACCCGATGGTAGCGGTCGCCCAAGGACCGCGACCACACAGTCACGGTCGCCTCACCACCGCGACTAGACCAAAGCGGTCTATCACATGTCCGTGACGCTTGCCGACGCTCTTGGGCAAACGCGGTTCTTCCAGGACCGCGACCAATAAAAGCGGTTACTGGTAGACCGCGACCATTTCAAAAAATCGAGAATGGCGGGAAAACGCCCAAAAATCCACGCCACGTCCCAAAACATCCACGGATGAGGGGGAAAATATGGGGGAAGCTCCCCAGTAGTCCCTAGCATGCATCTATGGCCTCGGATCGGCCTAAAACGCAAAGGAACGCCAAATCGGGCGATCACTCCCCAAAACATGGTTTTCCCTAAAACGCCCCAAACGACCCGCTCGGCTCACCACGGCCTACAAAACTCGCGGGAAATGAAGCGCACGAGCTGGGGGTCCATCACCCTACCTTCACCGAAGATTTCGCGCACCGTGGACGTCGATCCACGAAGAAACGCCGTTTAAACCCTCGCCGGTTCACGATCCCACGAACCGCCTCCACCACCGCGATCCTCGTCCCGTGCCCGTCGCTCCACGTCCCACGAGCCACGCCGCCTCCGTCGGCCGCCCGGAGTGAGAGGGGGAGAGGAGAGAACGTGAGAGAAGAGAGAGGGAGGGAAGAGAGAAATGAGAGGAAAAGAGAGAGTGGGGTGTTTATATAGGAAAATCCAAAATTTCGGAAAAATCCCGAAATATAGAAAATCACACCCTCGCGATCCTCGGAACGCACTGATCGCAATGGTACCACACTCACCTAGGTGAACGGCCCGGTTCACCCGCAACGAGGTTCCGAAGGAATTACCGAAACACACACCGGGAATCGGAAAACACACGCGAAAAAATCGCGGAGCTCTTCCGGGCCTCCGAAATAACTCCGGATCGCGCCGATCCGAACCCGAAAGATGTCCGAAACGAAATTTCGGACACAACGGAGTCGGACACTCCGAAAAATCAGATCCGGGACCCATAAACAGGGATCCGAAAAACCCGGGACATTACAGCCCTCCCCCTTAAAGGAATTTCGTCCTCAAAATTCAGGACATAGCACGAAGTCACAGGGGAAGAACACTGAACGAATTGACACGCTGTCAGAGCCCCAGCACAGAAACCCTCGATTCTCACGAAAACACCGATCCTGAGGGATAGAGCCATACTTACAATCACAAACAACACCTCGTTCCTCGCGCCGAGCACACTGGCCAACAGAGCAGGCATATACCAAAGGACACAGTCCGGCATCACCTCAGACAACGCGAGAATCAACCATGGCACCGCTGCCACAATCTCGTTCACCGAGGAGACACAACCCTCGCACGAGAAAATAACTACCGATTCATCCACTGGTCGGCAGACAAATCGCACATCAGCTTCGCAACTAGATGACAGGTCGCACACCCTCCTCAAAGGAGCAACCAAAATAGAGCCTCCACCAGCTCAAGCAGCCATCTCAACAGACCGCAACCAGCTCATCGGCGTAGCACCAAGAAACACCCAACACATGGCAAGCCGAAAGCCGGACATAACCCTGTGCCAACTCTTGTCAGAAGACAAACTTCGACAAAGCCCAGATCCCATCCGGAAAGGCACATCACAGAAACGACCACCAAAGGTCTCGCTGGCACACGGCTCTCGCCACGCTCGAGTTCCGACAACCAGCACCTTCTGTCTGTGAAATGACCACACGTTGACGACCACCAACTGCTCGCTCAGGTTCTTCCTTCTTTCCTGGTCCTGCATCGGGTCCGAAGGAAACATTCCAAATCTCGGCAAGCCATCCGTCGACTCCCACACAGACAATTACCACAACTCGAGCCACACTCCTCTCAGATTCTGCATCCGATCTCGAACATCGCACCAACTCGACCCTCTCGGGGAGCACGACGAAACCAAATGACAAGATCTTGGTGTCTTCAGTCATCACCTCACTTGACTCAGACTCACAGGGGAACCATCCCATGCTGGTCACCAAACCAGGGATAACCATTGCGACACCAACGTCCTATCGAGGACCACCAAACCGACGCCAATCTCACAAAAAGGCCTCCGCCCAAAGGCGTCACTCTTCCATCTGGTCTCATCAAATCCTTCGATCAATCCAAGTGCACACATGCCAATCCCGATTCCGCCTTTACCACAGAGCCACGGGACACCACCTGAACAATGCTCACGGGTCCCTAAGCAACATACATCTCACCGCGGTCGGCTACGTGACTAGCCTTGCCAGTCACTCGCAGCTACCAACAGGAACCCACAGCCTGCCAGAGATCACTTCTCCAAAAATGATCTCATCCGAGGACACGATTGGGAACACAAGTCGGGCACCAAGTCACCGACTCTGACCAACACGTCCTCGACCTCCGTCAGGCGACATCCTCAACAACCTCATCCAGGTCCAACACCGACGCCTGACATAGCTTCCAACACAGGAACATGGTACTCATGCGGCGCACTAGCCAGCACTTTTCCCAACACTCCATCTTGCCAGTGCCAAGAATCACGATATCTCGGGCAACGGCACGGCAACAACACGTTTCACACAGGGGAACCAATTCTCCAATGCTAAACACAAACTCAGGAATCCGCCCGCAGCAACCAACGCTACGATCCTGAACCAGTGGGTCACAAGCCCACCACGCTTCCGCTGCGCCCTCTGATCCGCGCGCACAGCCATAAATTCTCGGAAACACCGCCCAACCATCACTCGTCCCTCCGGAACAGCGCCAGCACACCCTCACACGACAAGGGAATGGACACAACTTCTCACAGGCAACCACCTTGCCAAAAACATGGAATGCGTCTCGCACAGACTTCATGGCATACAAGGCCAACCAATCCGAACACGCAATGCAAGATGACGAACCTTAGCCCAACACAATCTCTCCAACCAAAGGGGAGACCAAATGCATTCCGACCAATGGAAGAACTCCACGCTCGACCTGACCTCGAACCTCGCGCATGCTGGAAACAGCACCATCCAGCACCAAGAAAAACCATCGCTTCCATCAGGTCAACGCCTCCGACACACTCGACGAGTGTCACGTCGGACCACAATCACAGCATCTCTCGATGCACCACCGCTACAATTCCTCGAACTGCAACTCGACATGTCAAGAGCCGCAACACGAGCCATAACGACAACCGCCGACGCTCATCCTCGAGTCCCGAACTCGCCGTGGAGCCTTCACATCTCAAGCTAACTCCAAGGTGAACACAATCCATTCGCACACAAGAGCGCAGGAGCAAGACTTACTGGGACACCACAGCCCAATCCTGCCTCGAAATCCGCAAAACAATCGGGACCGACACATCATTTCTGACGCATGTGGACACCAAAAATTGCAAACCCGGATATCCTACTCGACGTCGCATCAACAACGGCGCCGAGTGAAGAAGCCCCGGAGAGACTGGTCGTCCGGACTCCCCAAATATGCACACTACCGTGAAGCCGTCCCCGGAGTCACGACAGCAAAGAGAAACCAACTCCCGGGAAGCTCATAATCCATTGGGCCTCGAAGAAAATTAAATGGGCCACAACTCGTGCTCACAACGGGCTCCAAACTGCCCATTTAGCCCTTCAGCGGCACGGCCATGTGCCCCTCAGCGGCACACCCAGGCTGCTCAGCGGCACGCCCCTTGGGCTCCTTCAGCGGTGCGTCCTCAGCCCCTTCGCCAGCACGCCCCAGGGCAGCCCTTCAGCGGCACACCCTCGTGCCCTTTCAACGGCACGCCCTCACATGCCTTCCACGGCACACCTCCCAGGCCGCTCAGCGGCACGCTCTCCATGGCCCTTCAACGGCACACCCCAGGGGGGAGTCTTCAGCAGCACAGCCCCCAGGCCGCTCAGCGGCACACCCTCAACGCTCTCAGCGGCACGGCCATTTGGCCCTTCAGCGGCACGGCCATTTGGCCCCTCAGCGGCACAGCCTTTTGGCCCCTCAGCGGCACGCCTTTTTGGCCCTCCTACGGCACGCTTGTGCAGCCCGCCAACGGCACAGCGTGAAGGCTTTTCAACGGCGGAACTACGTGAAGCCCATGCCCTACGTATCCTTTGGCGCGCAGCGAGCCGTCCGAGGTGTCAGCCGATCGTTGGGCCACGCAGCCTGCTCCTCCTGCCACCCAGGACGTGGGAGTCAACTCCCATTAAATGTCCCCCGGGACGCTTCCCGCCGTCGGACGCTTCCGCCGTGTGGGGTATAAAAACCCCTCTCCTTCCTTGGCGAAAGAGGGGGGCGAGCCAGGGAGGGATACGCAGAAGAGAAGAAAGGAAAGGAAGAAGAGAAGAAGAAGGAGGAAGAAGGGGGAAGAGAAGAGGAGAAGGGGGGGGGGAAGCCTCCGCCTCCTCCCGGCTACTCCGTCCGCCGCCGCCCGAGCAAAGAGAAGAGAAGAAGAGAAGGAGGGGGAGGAGCTCACGCTCCGTCCCTCTTCCCTATTGTATCCCGTTCCCCCTCCCCCATGCAATATTTGCTTTTCATTTTTCTCCGCTCTCTTTCCCTTTGCAATGTATGTGGCCGTTTGTGGCCCCTTTTCCTTTTGAATAAAAACCCCTTTTGGGATCTTCCGTTGTCTTCGTTTGTTCGGGTATTTTTGCTTGCGTCTGATCATGCTCTTCCTCCGCCTCGTCTTCCCCATCGGTTTGGCCTCCGGCGGCGATCTTTCCTCCTTGGCCTTCCCGCTTCCTGAACACCCCACATCCAGCAGCCCACCCTTGGCCTTTAACCCTCTTTCCCCTCCTGAACACCCAACGTCCAATAGCCCTCATGTGGCTCTTCCCCGATACGCCCTGGGCGACCTTCGCCGGCACGGCCCACTTGGCCTCCCCCGATACACCCTTTTTAGCCCTTAGCGGCGCACTCCTTCGGCCCTTGGCCGGTACACCCAGTGGCCCTCAGCGGCACACCTCCCCCTTGTGGGGCTCCAGCGGTACACCCCGAGCTCATCTTTGGCCGACATGCTTTGGTTAGCCCCAGCCCACCTCGTCTAGTATTGGAAGCCTTCCATTCTTTGTTTGCTTCGCGTTTTCCGAGGTTCTATAAAGGTGTTGCTGCCCTCGGGCGCCCACCTCCAGTTGTCGGGTTCCGCCACTCCGTGTGGGCGCGTTCCCTTTATCTCCCTTACGCTCGGGTTAAGGGGAGATGCTGCCGAATTTTCGTTAGAAACTATAATACATTAAAAGATAAAAGACAACAACAAACAAATGAAAAGAACAACGGTAAAATACTTTAACCGACGCAACGGAACCGCAATCAACGTAAAGAGAACCAAATCGAACAACAACTAAACAACTTGAACATCCGCCATCACAAAAGAAAGAATGAAAATTAATCAAGAGAAGAAAAGAAGAAACCCAAGCAAACTTAATGAAACCAAGAGAGAAGAGGAAAAGACATAAGAACGGAGGGGGAGTGGGTTCCCCATGCCCTTCGCCGGTACGCCCCTCTAGCCACCCTTGGCCGGCACGCCCTTCCCCGGCACACCCCTGCCAGGCCTTCGCCGGCACACCCATGCCGCCTTCGCCAGCACACTCCCTGCCGCTTTCATCGGCACGCCTGCCGCGCCCTTCGCCGGTATGCCCCAACCCAGCTTCCCCGGCACACCCGCCTCGGCCCTCCGCCGGTACACTCGCCTCAGCCCTTCACCGGCACACCTCCCCCAGCCATTCTCCAGCGGTACACCC
Organism: Amorphophallus konjac; assembly: GCA_022559845.1. Classification (NCBI taxonomy): domain Eukaryota; kingdom Viridiplantae; phylum Streptophyta; class Magnoliopsida; order Alismatales; family Araceae; genus Amorphophallus; species Amorphophallus konjac. Next base: position 17,490,372 of record CM040118.1, on the reverse strand, counting down.
TCTTTCAGCGGTACGCCTTCCTCTTGGCCCTCTAATGGCCCATTCTCTCTCCAAGAAAATACGAATAATAATAATAATAATACTAATAATGATAATAAATAATAACAAATTCAAAAAGAAAATGAATAAATAAATAAATAAGGATGATAAAGAAATAGGCAATAATAATAATAAGGACAAAAGAAATAATAATAACGATAAATAGACAAATAAATGGTAACCAAAATAAATAAATAATAATAACAAACTTAACGAAACACGACAAGCAAATGAACGATAATAAAACAAATAAAAATAATAACGGACCCAATAATAACAATAGTAAATGAATAAAGCATAAAAATAAATAAATAAATAGTAATAACGAACTCACTCAAAGATATACATAAATCAACAAATAATAATAGTGAAATTTTAAATAACAATAAAACAGTGAGATCCACATTGCAGCCCCATCTCTCCTGTGACTCGGTGCTGAAGGAACAACAATGCCGCCCTTGTGGGCTGGGCCTGTGCCTTGCGAGTTATCCAGAAATGGCCATGGCCTGACCTCGCCTCGGGCTGACATTCCGATTAAACCGGACTCATTTCTCCGGCCGGATCCCTTCCGAGCCGCTACTAAAATTGCCGCACGTTCGGCAGACATTTGAACGGGTTCACCTCGATTCCCGCCGTGTTTCTATTACGAACCTGCGTCCGAACATGAAAAGGCCCGCGAGCGACCTGCATAGCCGGGGGCTCCTACCCCGATATGGCTGTGAGCCGGCATTGCTCCGGGCCAATAGCTCATCAATTCCGGCCCGTTCCTATCGGGATTCGTTCCCACCCTTTCATCGAGATTACCGTAAACTCGGCATACATTTGTACGGGGTCGTTCACGCCCATGTCGTACTTTCAATATGGGTCTTTGCCCGAACATGAAAAGGTCCGCAAGCGACCGACAGAATCAGAATAGAACGAGACGACTCTCGCCACCCCCGGACTCCTTCCGTGGGAATATCAATAAGACCTCCATGGGCCACACTCAGACCTCGGGCCTGTCTTGATCATGGTCATCGTCTGGCTCATATCCTCGGTCTATAGCCCGCTCCTTTCGAACGCGTTTCGATTTTGAAATCCAGTCCCGGGACTCTCCCCCGTTGCCCCTGGGCACCGGGAATATTAATGATGCCCACGCAAGCCCTGTTCGGACCACGGGAGGCGCCCCCAACATGGTCCTGACTCGATCTCGCACCGGGCCAATAGATTCACTGGTTTCCGGCTACAATAACCGAGATTCAACCGAATGTTTTCAATGTCTCGAAATAATAAACTTGCCGTATCTCGGCATGCATATGTTCCAGGTTCCCCCGTGACAATTACAATATTCTGAAGCTGGGCCCCCGTCCGAATATTAAACGGTCTCTCGAGTGACCGACATGTTTCGAACGCCCGCTTCTTCGGGACACGGGGCTCTTCAGCCAATTCAAGGGATACTCCCTAGCCGCCCTTTGGCACCGGAAATATTAATGACGCCCATGCAAGCATTGTTTCGACCGCGGGGGGGGCCCACCGCAACATGGTCACAGTTTGCTCTTGCTTCGGGCCAACAGGTTCACCGGTTTCCGGCCGCTCTAACCAAGGTTTAACCGAACGTCTTTCGTTCTTCCGAACAATAAACTTGCCATACCTTGGCATACATATGCTCCGGTCTTCCCGCAACGATCGCGCTTTTCCCGAGACGGACACTCGTCCGAACATTAAATGGTCAGCACATGACCGACATGATCTCAAATGGTTTTCTTCTCGCCCTTGCGCGAGGACTTCGATACCTCCTGATCGACCTTTTATACAATCAATCTCTTGGCCATGAGGCCCTGAATCTCGGCGATTAATCAAGGGTGTTCCCTCGTATGGGGGATGTAAATGACGTCGTGACCTTTATGGCGCGGCGGGTTTTGGTCCCGACACGAACCACACAATCGTCTGACGAAGTCAGATCGAGCGCACCATGGGCTCTTCGGAGCCCGAATAAATTGTCACCTCGGTGACTGGCACGCCCACGCACTCAATAAACCGAATAAACCAAAAAGAGAATAACAAGTGCCGAAAAGTGCGTCCACAACGTCACAGAGCATGACAAGGACATCAGGCTCGACGAAACAGCAGCTCACCGAGAAGATCCTCCGCTCATTCGAGCACGCTTCTCGATCAGAACACCCGCTCTGCCACCTTAAACTACGACCTAAACACCTCAGGGGCTGGACAAACCTCAAGCTAGAGTGGCCAAAACCAACAGCAGCTCCCTCAGAGCACGCTCACGGCCACTTAACCATGAGCAATCCTCTCCAGCCACCTGACCACGCTGCAGATGCCTCAAACGCAGCACCGCGAGCTCGCGCCTGCCCGCAACCTCTGCCCAACATAGCACAACAAGGGCCACCACCGATGAGGGAGAAGGCTCTCAACCTCAATCCTTAGACCCCATGCTGGCATGAAAGTCACGGACAGCAACCACCTTCACAGCGCCGCACAGCGCACTCAAGCTCTTAAGCAAGAAACTAGGCAGAAAGCGAACACAAAACCCTAAGCCAGCTGCCGACTATTCTGGATCTTACGGACTCTGATCAGTGTAATGTTTCGAATTCCTATGTACGTCCACAACCACCGCTCTGATACCAGCTGTAACGACCCGAGAATCCAATTACCGGGAAGGCCCGATAACCCGAGACTCGCACCGCCGCCCACGAGCTGGGAGGGCTCGGAAGGGCTAAAAGGAGTGTGGAGGCACAAAGAAATAGGAAATAAAGCAGGACAATAATTAACAGAAATAAATAAATCACTACAGCTACAACAGAGTCCAGTCCAACAGGAAGTACAGTCTAAAGCAGTAAAAACGTACCACATGCCAAGTGAACACTTGGCCCGGCAAGCTGGCAACTGAGAACCTCGCTCCGCACCCTCGAACCTCGAGGAAGAACCGCCTCACCTGAAAAGTAGGGAATGAGTCTCCAAAATAGAGACTCAGCAGGGATCCCGCGGAACCCCAACCGGAAACAACGGCGGTAGCGAAAAGGAAGGCTACAAGAGCAACCGCAACAGCACGAACAGTAAACCCGGTGACCGGTCGAAACACAGCACTACAACTACTCTTACTGTATCAAAGACACACCCCAAACTCACAATCGAGGGTATCGAACTGCACTAGTACCGCTTACCGAAGTAAAAACACATGGCAACCACGGCGTAGAGGCGTGTCCCCCGGACACAGCCTATGTAACGACCCGAGAATCCGATTACCGGGAAGGCCCGATAACCCGAGACTCGCACCGCCACCCACGAGTCCGAAGACTCGGAAGGGTTAAAAGGATGGTGTGGAGACTACACAAGTATCACAAATAATTGCAGAATTTAAACAGTTATAATGTTAAGCAGGAAATAAATTAACATTTTACATGGTCCACAATAAAATAACAACAACAGCAAGAACAGTCCATGACTAGTACAGTGACAAGAAAGAAAAGTACAGCTACACGGGGCATACCCCGGCTCTGACCTCTGGCACTACCTCTGGGCACCCGCACCACGCTGCGCTCCTGACACGCTCCCCGAAGGTGGCGTCTCACCTGAAACACGGTGAAAACACGCAGGGAATGAGTCTCGGAACAAGACTCAGTAGGGATCACTCGAACCCTACCTCGTAAAATGAGAAACCACTACTCTAGCGGTAGGAAAGTACCTCGGAAAGGAAAGCCTTGTACTCTACAGAACTAGACCATACGGCACGCAAACCAACACACGTGCCACGGTACGAGAAGACCGAAACCAACGGTCGAACCGTAAAACCCGAAGGTCGGAAACACACGACTGACAGTCTGCCACTCTGTACTCGACAGGAGTACCACCCACTAGAAGCACAGCCGGTAGCGTCCCCTGACGTCTTACACCGCACCGCAGGTGAACCGCCTGACGTGGTAGGTCCTACCCGAGGCGCAGACACCGTACAAGTAACTCACAACAAGTGACTAGCTGGGGTCACGCCCGTCGTCGTGCGTCCACAGTCCCCAACCACGTGTGCACACACAGACCACGCGTCCTAGGTCTGGCCCTCTGACCGGTTTTCCCCTGGCACTGGACTCTGATGTGACGAGGGGCCCGACGGTAACCAGTCTAAAACCGTCCTCAGGATAAGCCCGTACACCACTCCCTGGTGCAACTAGCACACGCGTACTAGCAGGCTACGACTAGTGGAGGGTCACAAAGGAGTAGACTATCAAGTCAACGGAAAACGACGTCCGAACCTGACGAAGTACGGGGGCTGTCCCACGTACCATCACCGTCGCACGGTGACCACAGTCGGGAAAGAAACGGACTCACCGCCCACGGCCAAATGCATGACCAAGGTAAACGGAACTTCCGGACACCAAAGACACGGTCACGGAACTCCACGGGGTGCCCGGGACGCACACACGGCCCAAGGGGAACACCCAACAACAGCCAGATCGTGCTAGGGACACCTAGCGCGACAGGGAAGAACGCGCTAGGGCCCCCTAGCGCGACAAGGGACATCGCGCTAGGGCCTCCTAGCGCGACAAGGCATGTCGCGCTAGGGACGGCTAGCGCGACACGACAGATCGCGCTAGGGATGCCTAGCGCGACAAGGCTGATCGCGCTAGGACCCCATAGCGCGACAGGAACCGCCTCCTGTTCATCTTCTCCGATGAACGCGCTCGGTCAGGGCAGCGCGACCTCCAATAACGCGCTACTGGAGTATAGCGCGTTCTCAGTCCGCGGTCGAAAACGGTAGAAACGCCCAAAAATTCTAACCACGCCCCCATGCCTCCATAGGAGAGGGGGAAATCAAAGGGGAAGACCCTTGGGGACCCCTAGCATGATTCTAGGCCATCAAAACACGAAATCATGCATCAAATCCATAGATCGGGCGAGCTCTCCCCAAATCATGGAAAAACCCAAAAATGCTCAAACGATCCCCTCTCGGCCTCCCCGCGGCCTATAAATCGCGAAAAAGATCGGCATGAGGCTAAGGAACGTCACCCTACATCAATGGAGCAAATGTTCCGCCGAATCAATCCCGAACCGCGAAGAACGCTTTAAACTTCACGAACTCCCCACGCTTCCCACGCACGCCGCACGCCCACGAGCTCGCCTCGCCGCCGCCCACACGTCTGCGCCGTCGCCCCGCCGCCGTCCATAGCCGGAGAGGGGTTCGCCGCGTCCGAATGGGAGAGAGGGAGGGAGGAGGGTGTCACGGTGGGAAGAAACAGAGGAAGAAGAAGAAGAAGAAAGAGAAAGGAGAAAAGAAAAAGAAAAGGAATTAGGGCTTTATAGAAAATCCGAATTTTTGGAAAAATACCAGAAAATAGAAAAATACATTTCCGGAATCCTCGGAACGCACCGATCGCAACGGTACCACTCGTGCCCGGGTGAACCGCCCGGTTCGCCTGCAGCGAGCTTCCGAAGAAAAAGCCGAAACACACACCGGGAATCAGAAAACACACGCGGAAAAGCCGCGGAACGCCTCCGGGCCTCCGAAACAACTCCGGATCGTGCCGATCCGAACACGAAAGATGTCCGAAACGAAATTTCGGACACAACAGAGTCGGACGCTCCGAAAACCAGATCCGGGACCCACGAAGAAGGATCCGAAAGGTCCGGGATATTACAGCCTACCTGGACACGCTGTCCAAGGTGCAACCCCGACCATCCGATTGTGGGTACCGCACAACAAGACGCAACCTCGGTCGAGCCACTAGCACTAGTCCCACGGCGCGAAAACCAACACACGCGCCGCGGCGAAACAACCGAAAACACAACGGTCGACACGACCGAAAACCCGAAGGTCGAAGTCACGGAAACTGACAGTCTGTCACTCCCGACTCGACAGGAGTACCTCCCACTAGAAGCACAGTCGGTAGTGTCCCCTCACGTCTCACACCGCACCGCAGGTGAACTGCCTGACGTGGTAGCGCCTACCAAAGGCACAAACACCGAACAAGTAACCACAAACAAGTGACTAGGTGGGGTCACGCCCGTCGACGTGGGTCCAACCGCCCCCAACCACGTGTGCACACACAGACCGCGCGTCCCTGGTCTGGCCCTCTGACCGGTCTTCCCCTCAGCCGGACTCTTGCTGTAAGACGTGGGGCCCGACGGCAACCGGTCTAAAAACAGTCTCTAAGGGTAAGCCCGTAGACCACTCCCTGGTGCGACCGGTACCGCGTACTGGTAGGTTACGACTAGTGGAGGGTCATTGAGAGAGTAGACTCTCAAGACAACAGAAAACAACGTCCGAACCCGACGAAGTACGGGGACCATCCCACGTACCGGCACCGTCGCACGGTGACCACAGTCGGAGAAGAAACGGGACTCGCAGTCCACGGCCACACATGCACCCTACGCGAGAGTCGAGAAAACTCAAGTGGCGCTAAGCCACTGGACTCTGGGCAGCCCTCTAGACGCACTACAGCCAACGGTCCTTGAGTCACAAGACTCGGAGTCAAGACCGTTGTACGCAACAGCACAAGGCCGTCAATCTAGTCCAATCTCTAGGTCTAAAACCACGGTACCACGAGCACCGAGACATTTCACGAGCCGCCAAGACCACTCCCTCGGGAAGGGAACGCAAAGGACTAAAGCCACCCACACGGGTCACACGGAAAACACAGAAGCACGATTCCCAAGGTAGCACACAAGCCGCCATGTCGATCTCCCATCCCAGGGCAGCGGGAAACCTCCATCCCCAGGCCGGATAACTGGACTTGCAGTCCAAGGCCAAACACATGGCCCACACGGGAATCGCCTTCCAAAGAAACCCACGACATGCGGGGGAGACCCCACCGCACACACACCGATACACGGTGACTCGATCAAGCCTAACACGAAAGCCCAGAACACGTGAGGTCACCCGGACCCACTACACCTACGGGCACGCTAATCGAGATAACACAGAATCTCCGGACACCCAAAGACACGGTCACAGAACTCCGCGGGGTGTCAAGGACATTCACAAGACCTAAAGTCAACCACTGGGTCACAATCGGGTCGACCGGAGGTCAAAACAACGCAAACGGGAACCGCAACGTAGTCACGGTCACTTGGTGACCGCGACCACAGTCACGGTCGACTGAGGACCGCGACTACACAGTAGCGGTCGACCGGGGACCGCGACCATGCAGTTATTGTCAGCTCTTGACCGCAACTAGCCACGCGCAAACCCGATGGTAGCGGTCGCCCAAGGACCGCGACCACGCAGTCACGGTCGCCTTACGACTGCGACTAGACCAAAGCGGTCTATCGCACGTCTGCGATGCCTGCCGATGCTCTTGGGCAAACGTGGTTCTTCCAGGACCGCGACCAATGAAAGCGGTTACTGGTAGACCGCGACCATTTCGGAAAATTGAGAACGGCGGGAAAACGCCCAAAAATCCACGCCACGCCCCCAAACATCCACGGATGAGGGGGAAAATATGGGGGAAGCTCCCCAGTAGTCCCTAGCATGCATCTATGGCCTCGGATCGGCCTAAAACGCAAATGAACACCAAATCGAGCGATCACTCCCCAAAACATGGTTTTCCCCAAAACGCCCCAAACGACCCGCTCGGCTCACCACGGCCTACAAAACTCACTGGAAATGAAGCGCACGAGCTGGGGGTCCATCACCCTACCTCCACCGAAGATTTCGCGCACCGTGGACGCCGATCCACGAAGAAACGCCGTTTAAACCCTCGCCGGTTCACGATCCCACGAACCGCCTCCACCACCGCGATCCTCGTCCCGTGCCCGTCGCTCCACGTCCCACGAGCCACGCCGCCCCGCGCTCGTCGCCTCCGTCGGCCGCCCGGAGTGAGAGGGGGAGAGGATAGAACGTGAGAGAAGAGAGAGGGAGGGAAGAGAGAAATGAGAGGAAGAGAGAGAGTGGGGGGTTTATATAGGAAAATTCAGAATTTCAGAAAAATTGCGAAAAATAGAAAATTGCACCCTCGCGATCCTCGGAACGCACCGATCGCAACGGTACCACACTCGCCTAGGTGAACGGCCCGGTTCACCCGCAACGAGCTTCCGAAGGAATTACCGAAACACACACCGAGAATCGAAAAACACACGCGGAAAAATCGTGGAGCTCTTCCGGGCCTCCGAAATAACTCCGGATCGCACCGATCTGAACCCGAAAGATGCCCATAACGAAATTTCGGACACAACGGAGTCGGACACTCCGAAAAACCAGATCCGAGACCCTCAAAGAGGGATCCGAAAAACCCGGGGCATTACACCCGGCCTCCCCCTCCCCGGATCTCCCTTCCCCGTTCCCTCCCCGCCCCCCCTCCCACTCCGCTCCCCCCCTCTGAGTCCCCGCCTTCCCCTCCCCGCCGGCCCACCGCAACCCCTCCCCCCTTCGGCCTTCTCCCCCTCCTTTCCTGCACCAACTTCTTCCCCCGCCCCCTCTTAGCTCCTGCCCTCCCCACCGCGGTCTTCTCCACTCGACCCCTGCTTCCCACCGCCGACCCCCCGCCCCTCCCTCCTCCTCCCCCGGCTCGCCCCCATCTCCGACCTCCCACCCTCCCCTCGTCCCCGAGCGAGCCGTCGGCCGGGTCTCGCCAACCCACCCACCCGACCCCCCTCCTCTCTCCACCGTTTTCACCGCCCTCCTCCACCTTCTCCCCCTAACCCCCCCGGCCCTCTGGTCCCTCGCCGACCGCAGTCACCCACCCCCGTCGACCCCCCCCCTCATTTGCTCAGCGATCCCCCCCTCCTCTTCCTCCTCCGCCTACCGTCCCCCCTCCCCTATCCTTCGTTCTCCCCCACCTCTGTCCCTGGTCTCTTCCCCAAACTTTTTGAAGCCCATTGTTCCCGTCACCTTGTCCTGATCCTTTCCCCGCCGATTTGGGAGTCTCTCGGGCATCGACGGAGTATGGGTCCGGTTCTCGTGATGTAGGTTATGGGTCTCTTTCCTCGATTTCGAAGAAGCTCGGAGATGCATCGCATTCTCCCCGTATCCAACCGGATATCGGCCTCCCGAGCATTCTCTTCTCACTGCATAGTTCAAACGCGGTTTGGCTGCCGAGTGCGCCTCGAGGAAGAACTCTGCCACCTTTAGCACCGGTTGTCTCTCCCTCAGATCCTCTGGAGTTTCCAACGTTGGTGGTTGCCTTCGCTCTACACTGTTCCTAGTAATCGATATCTTCTATGTTTGTACGTTGCTCAGGTGTCAACATGGGCCATGTATGGTATACCTGTATGGTTTGGGTTTTATGTTTCTGCATGTACTCTGGTCATCATGTGCTCTGATCATTTTGACATGGAATAAAATATCGGCTGATATAACTTTACAAAAAAAATTAATTATTTTATTTTTTCAAAAATATGACATCTGAACGATTTATTACTACTGATCTCTAATTTTGATAAAAAAATAATTCATCTCTTAAAATATAAATTTAGATTATAAATTTATTTAAAAATTAAATTTAAATAAAAATATTATTATAATATATTAAAGTATCACTTAGAAATGAATAATAAGTTAATATTTTTGTGTTTCACTTTTATTTTTTAATTATTGGTATTAAGAAATCTATATATTATCTATTTTATTATTTCTATGATAAATTTATTTTATAAAATTTATTTAAAATAATTAAAAATTAAAAATCTTCAAAATAAATAATGATAGATAAATGTTCATTACTTGATGATTAAATGGACCCACTGGATCACATGAGATTTTGAAAAAATTAAAATTTTTAATAATTTTTTAAAATATCTTTATGTTATATATTATTATTAAAGTTATAAATTTTAATAAAAATATAATTAAATGAGAGCTAACTTATTACGGTGCATGAGGAGAGACGGATATGACGTGCATAGGAGATCATGATTTTATAGATGATTAGATTGATTTAATAAGATTTTGAACGACTTAGATAATAATCTCGTGAACCATTCGCAGCCCATATATATATATATATGATTAATGTCCATGGAGTGGAAGAACTTGCCGGGTGGAGTTGGGACATGTACCAACAATTTCTTGACAAGGGCTCCTCAGCTTGCAAAAGGTCCGAACTATATATATAGTTTTCATTCCATAAATATACATACATGACGAATACATTCAACAAGTTACCCTCAGCAAAATTGGGTTCCTGCGGTTGAGTCGGAGAGACGGGGGTGAGGCTCCGAAGCGCGCCGAGCCATCGTCTCCGGTCGCGGGTAGCCCGCGGAACGTTGGGAGGGGGGGAGCTCCCGCCGGGAACTCTCCCCCCCTCCCTCTCCTTCTCCTCTTCAGGAGGCTCATCGTCAGGTCAGACTCTCTAGGGCGCTCCCTAGGTTTTTGTCAGGAGGGTTTCAAACCCCTTCCTGGTTTGGTCAGGGAGATCGGATTATCTCCGATCTTCCCTGGAACCCTTACTCTCCTTCTCCCCCTTCTTCCCCCCACGCAGTTCCCCTGCCCTCCCTTGCTCCAGTCCCCCTCCTTTCTCTGACGTCCCCCTCCCTCCCCCTCCTCGTTGCTCCGCTCTCACCCTTCCAACCCCAGTCGACCTCCGCCCCTTTTCCCCTTCCTCTGCCCCCTTTCCCTGGTCTCTCCCCCTCCGGCTTCCCCCCCGCCTCCGTTCGCCCTTTTCCCCGCCCCCTCCGCGCTGCTCTCCCCCTCCGGCGCCGCTCCCGTCTCCTCTGCCCCCTACCCCTATTCCCTCGCCCTCCCCCCCGGACCACCCGCGCCCCTCCGTCATCCTCCCTCCCTTCACCTCCCGCCGCTTTTCTCTACCCCCCATCGCGCTGTTCCCCCCCCCCCCCCCCCCCCGCGGCCCTTCTGTCTCCCCCTACCGTCCCCCTCTGCCCCCCCTCCTGCTCCCCCCATCCCAATCCCCCCCCCCCCCCGTCCTCCCCCTTCCTCTTCCTCCTGTGCCCCTCACCCCTCCGGCGACCCCTCCTCTCCCCTGTCTCCTAGTCCCCCCATACCTTTTGAAGCCCGCTGGCCCCCGTCATCCTGTTGGGCTCCCTCTCTGGCATCGTCGGAGCGTGGGTCCGGCCCTAGAGTCGGAGGTTACGGATCTCTTCCCTCGTTTTCGTAGAAGCTCGGAGATACAGCGCATTCCCCCCGTATCCACCCGGATATCGGCCTCCCGAGTGTTCTCTTCTTACCGCTTAGTGCTAGAGTGGTCCGGTTGCCATGTGCGCCTCGAGGAAGATCTCTATCACCTTCAGCATCGACTGGCCCGTCTTCCGATCCCCTGGAGTTCTCACCGTTGGTAGCTACTGTGGCTTTTCACCCCTCCTTGTCACCTTCCATGTTTGTACGTCGCTTCGATGACAAAATGGGTCCTGCTTGGGCTATTCTGTATGGTTTGGGTTCTCTGCTTCCTCTTGTATGTCGCTCTGTCGACTGGGTTATCTTACTTGTTTGCCATGTTTTATGTTTTCAGTATGAAATGAAATGATCTATTCTGCTTCAAAAAAAAAAAAGTTACCCTCATCAATATATATATATATATATATATATATATATATAACGCATGCGTTGTTGTGTGGATACTTTTTGTTGAAATTTGATATTCATGATTAAAAAACTCTGTTCAAACCTGCCTTGTTGAAATTTGCGACTCCTTCGAGGGATGGGAAATAAAGCTGCTCGAAGACTCGCGTGAAAGTACCTGCCACCCGGCTGGGCTGTAAACTCTCTGACATTCACTCACGAATCGATTTGTCCTTTCGTCAGGTCTAAGAAATAATATTCTTGTTCCATATGGTAAGGGCCAAACGCAAAGAGACCCCGCAGATGCGGGGGGACGCGGCCGGGGGACAGCACGTGGGAGAGCAGACGCACGTGGGAGCGTCGCGTACGTGAGGGGCACAACCCCTGCCCCACGTCGTCCCTTGCACGGGGTGCTACGTACGGCGGCTTTCATGACGTCCACGTATCGGCCCGACCAGTTTCACGTGAGGAGGGCCCCCGCGGCGCTGGAACTGCGTGTCCGGTGTCCACGTGTGTTCACGTCGCCAGCTGCTACGAAGTGTGCGGTATCATCGATCTTATGGTGCAGTTGGGTAGCCCTCTTCGTCCTCCAATTGCTTGAAATCGACATCACATTTGATGCATCTGCCAGCAACGCCTGTAAGGTCCGTTAATTTTCCTCCAATTAAAGTTCACTGTGAGGAACCTTGGAAAGTTTTTTATCACATCTTCCTAATCGTGCAGTACAATTTCTAATGGGCCACTGCCTTAATTAAGCCACGGTGGTCTTCAGTTTTTAAGAGGCCAAGACTTCATTAGACAGTATCTCAAATCAGGTTTCTTGACTCGATCGTATCGATCGTCTCAATTTCCTCCCTTATATATATATATATATATATAATATAAAAAATAATAGAATAAAATCATTAGTTCAGTTGACTAACTGACTTGTGCGTTAAAAAAAATACAAAACACAAATGTGACGGTCATGTTCAGAACTCAAATCGTCCCAGAACAAATGAAATCACTTAATTAATTTACATATTAAATATTTTATATTTAAAATAAAATATCTAATATATAAAATGATCTGATTACGTCTCACAGATCGCTCATCCCGATCTGTAACTTAGACGGGACGGGATGGACAGTTCACCCCGTCCGATCTCGATACGTAAAACCTTGTGTCAAATTATCCGTCACAGTGAGGTTTGACTAAAGTGTCGAGAGTTGATTTATTTTGGTATAATTTTTTTTAATATGTTCTCCATTCTTTCATCTTCAGATGGAAGAAAGAAATTATTTTATCTCGAATTCTCATTTTCTTCTCGTGTATCTTCCGCTCTCAAATTTAAATCACCTTCGATTAAATTCCTAATAATTAACTCAAATATTGCTACGTTGACGAATTCTAAGATTTCTTTTAGGTAATGTATTCTCGCCAACCACCGACGTTTATAATTTCATGTTGAAATAATTATGCTACAGTGAATACTTTAACTAAAAAAGTTCAGAAGTATGCATAATGTAAAATAATATTAGTGATTTCTTAACCCCATTTTGATAGAGAGTTAGTCGGGAGTTAACCCGAATTTAAAGTGAATAATGGCGGATACGTTGCATTTTCTGAGTAGTTGGATCTATTAGAGCAGTTGAATCTTTTAAAAATATTAGGGGCCCCAATGAATTTTTTAGAATTATTTTATACGAATTATAGATTTTAGTCATTGTAATTATTTAAATTTCTTATATACACATTTGAGGATGCTACATCTATTTAGTTGTTGTTTCTTAAATCGAGGTTGTTATAAAGTTATATACATTATTTATAAACAATATAATTACATATTTTAAATATAAGAAATATTATTTTCACTTTGAAAGCAACCATAAAAATTTTGAAAATTCATCCTTATGCTGTGTGTGTGAGAGAGAGAGAGAGGGGTTACACATGGCCATAGATAAAAAATAAAAAATAGAGGGATAAATGTGATATTTTAGCTGTCATTATTCTTGAGTTAAATTACTACCTATCAAATCACATTAGATTAAATTAGGTTAACTCACCTCTTTACTTTCGAGTTAACTCCTCTCTTATCAAAATAAAAGTGAATTAACATTGAGTTAAGTTAATCAAGTTTAGTTAACTCACTTTTGAGCTAACTCAAGTGAGACTCAAAATTCTTTATGATTGGATTAAGGGGGGCACAATTTAAGACTTGTATACTTTTTACTATTTTAATCCAATTACACTTTATACACATAAAGCTAAATCATTGTATAATATGAGAACAATAATAATGATATAAAAAGGTGAAAGCTTTACCAAGAATAATATAAGAAATAAAATTTCACTTATAAAAAGAGATTACATTATATGTGTTGCGCGTGCTACACTTGTATTTATTTAAGATAAATGGGTAGAATATCAAGGATAGTAGGGAGCAATACTATCTATTTAAGAAGAGTGGTATGAACGTAGAGGTCAGAGGTGGTGAGAGTAGCTAGAGGTGGCAGAGGTCGGGGATGTCGGAGGCGACTGAGGCTGGGGATGTTGGAGGGTAATGGGGCGCTATAGGAGGCCCTTGAGACTGATGTAGGATGCAACAAGTCGCCGGGGTGTGTTGGGGGTGATAGCTCGATGGCGTTGAGATGCCAGCTAGAGGCAGCCTCGCAAAGACAGTAAGGCATCGTGGTAGTGGTGTCGCCTTCTGGCCAAATAGGGGTCGTTGGTGAGTGGAGGGCCGCCTGCGGATGGCCATAGAGACAAGAGGGGCCAGCACCAAGGCCGGACCAAGCCACCTAGAGGGTGGAGTAGGGTCTCCTAGAGGGCGAGTAGGGGTGCCCTCTAGGTGCTGGGCGAGCAGAGGTCGCCAAAGAGGATGTTGGGGCACCAGATCAGGGTGAGCAGAGGCGTCGTTTGGGCGCTGGGCGTCAGATCGAGGTGAGCAGGGGCGTCAGGTCGAGGTGGCAGGGTCGTCGAAGGGCCTTATGTCATAGGATCAGGGCGAGTAGGGCCGCTAGAGGCCGCCAAGGTGCCTAATTGGGGCAAGTAGGGCTGCCGTCTGGGCATTGGGCATCGGATCAGGGTGAGTAGGGCCGCTAATGAGTGCTAGGGTGCTAGATAGGGGAGAGTAGGGCCATCGGTGGGCACTAGGGCGCCGGATCGGGGCGAGCAGGGTCGCCGTCTGGGCACTGGGCACCATATCAAGGTGAGCAAGGCCGATGGTGGGCGCTAGGGCATCATATTGGGGTGAGCAGGGCCGCCGAGGGGCGCCAGGGCATCAGATCTCGACGGTAGGGTCGATGGAGGGTTCAAGGGTGCCAAATTAGAGAGCAAGGCCGCCAATGGGCGTTATGGCACTGATTAGAGTGACAGGGCTGCTAGAGGGCGGTAGGGCTCGAATCGGGACGAGCATGGCCACCATCTAGGCGCTAGGCACCAAATCAATCAGGGTGAGTAGGGCCGCTAGTGGGTCTTAAGGAGCCACATTGGGGCAAGCAAAGCCGCTGGTGGGCGCTAGGGCGTCAGATTGGGGCAGCAGAGTTGCTTGATGGAGCTAGGCCATCGGATCGGGGGAGCAAGGCTGCCGGGGGGTGCTAGGGCACCGAATCAGGGTGAACAGGGCCGCTGGTTGGGCGCTAGGCGTCGGATTGGTGTGAGGGCGACCATGGCGAGGGTCGTTGGATGCTGGTGGCCAACAAGGAGAGGTCTTGAGAGGGTCTATGTTGTGGCGTCGGCTTAGGATTCCTCCCCCTCTCTAGTGGAGGCATAGTTCCCTTCTTATAGGGGTTTGGCTTATTTCTTTTCTTAACTATTTCATCAGTTTTGGACTTTCTTAGAAAGTGGTCTCAAGATGAAAGTTTTGAATTTTGGGTATCCAGATGAGGATGGAAATGAATCATGTGGCTGGGCAGGTTGTTAACCCATGACAATATGTAATTTGTGTTATTTGTTCTTCGCTAAATTCTTAATAGAGGTGACGTAAAGTCCAATACTTTAATATCAATTAAATCTCTAAGAAATCACTAATATTATTTTACATTGTGCATACTTCTGAACTTTTTTAGTTAAAGTATTCACTGTAGCATAATTATTTCAACATGAAATTATAAACGTCGGTGGTTGGCGAGAATACATTACCTAAAAGAAATCTTAAAATTCGTCAACGTAGCAATATTTGAGTTAATTATTAGGAATTTAATTGAAGGTGATTTAAATTTGGGAGCGGAAGGTACACGATAAGAAAATGAGAATTCGAGATAAAATAATTTCTTTCTTCCATCTGAAGATGAAAGAATGGAGAACATATTAAAAAAAATTTATACCAAAATAAATTAACTCTCGACACTTTAGCCAAACCTCACCGTGACAGATAATTTGACACAAGGTTTTACGTATCGAGACCGGACGGGGTGAACTGTCCATCCCGTCCCGTCTAAGTTACAGATCGGGATGATCGGTCTGTGAGACGTAATCAGATCATTTTATATATTAGATATTTTATTTTAAATATAAAATATTTAATATATAAGTTAGTTAAGTGATTTCATTTGTTCTTGGACGATTTGAGTTCTGAACATGACGGTCACATTTGTGTTTTGTGTTTTTTTTAACGCACAAGTCAGTTAGTCAACTGAACTAATGATTTTATTCTATTATATATATATATATATATATATCTTACGGGAGGAAATTGAGACGATCGACGATCGAGCCAGCAAACCCTGATTTGAGATAATGTCTAATGAAGTCTTGGCCTCTTAAAATCTGAAGACCACCGTGGCTTAATTAAGGCAGTGGCCCATTAGAAAATGTACTGCAAGATTAAGAAGATGTGATAAAAAACATCCCAAGGTTCCTAAGGGCCTGTTTGACAGCGGAACGGTCACGTCCTCTTCTCAATTTGATATAACATGGGTACAAGGGTGGAATAACATGAAATATGTATTGTTTATTGTAAAATCGGCGACTTGTTCAGGTTAAGTATTTCACCAAAATGATGGAATACGGTGGGACAACGACCGACGACTTATTTGAGTTTACTATCAAACAGGCCCTAAGACCTTAGGTTTAGCTTTGAAAAGAGGTTATCTTTTAAGGGGGTTAAATAAATCAGATTAACTTAGTCTTAGATTAATCCGATTTTGATTTGATAGAAAGATAGTTAACCTAGAAATAAAGAAATGGGTTAACCTATTTTTATTCTAATGTAATTTGATAACAATTGAGTTAACTCTATAATCATGGCAATTAAAATACCATAATTACCCTTATTTATGACTTTTTAAATCAATCTTTCCATTCTCTCTCTCTCTCTCCCCTCTCTCTCACCTGACTCTCTCTCTCTCACAGACAAATTATTTAATGTTAAATAATTTATACACAATTAACTTATAATTAGTATTATAATAGATATTATTCTAAAAAATATTATGATGACAACATTTTTATTTTAAATTATTTTCAATATATGTTATAAATTGAATATAACATAAAAGTAAAAATATTTTTGATATAAAATATACTTAATCTCACTAATTAAAATTCAAAACACGTAAACTTCATTAATTATCGGTAAGGTTACTATTTATTTTACAAATTATTTTATTTTAATCTTTAAAATATGTTTATGATATTCTATGAATTGATTATGTCTTGGAAATACATTTTGATAAAATATCATGAATCTCACTAATTAAAAATTAAAAGTAAAAAACATTTATAAAAATTACAATGTATCTTAATATCTTTATTTTTTTAACTCATAAAAATATTATAAATAGATTCTATATGATAAATATATTATTCTAATAATAAAAGCTTAAAATATATCAATAATATCACTAATTAAAATTAAAAGTTAAAAAAGATATTAATTACGAGTTTAAGCTATTGTTCATCTTAAACAATTTTATTTTATCTTAATTTTTAATTATTTTTAATATATTCTACAAATGTAATATACTATGAAAATAAATTTTATTTGATAAATAGTATTATTATTCTCACTAATTAAAATTTAAAAGTCAAAACGACATTAATTATGAGTTTTGTGTTACTATTTATCTTTAAAATTTTTTAATATATTCTATAAATATAATATAACATGAAAATAATTTTTTTGATAAATAACATCAATAATCTCACTAATTTAAATTTAAAAGTAAAAAATAATATTAATTATGGGTTTATGTTAATGTTCATATTTAAATTTGCTATATTTATAAATAATTTTAAAAGTTACTATTTATTTTAATATCTTTATTTTTTTAACTTTTATAAATACTTTTATAAGTTATATATGACAAATATATTATTATAATAATAAAATTTTTGATAAAAAATATTATTATTATTATTAATTAAAAAATTAATTATGATAAAATTTATAACAATATGAGAGAGAGAGAAAGAGAGAGTGGGCGGGCATTTATTATCGTGTGAGAGAGAGAGAAAGAGAGGGAGGGAGAGTGAGCATTAATTAGGTGTGTGTGAAAGAGAGAGAAGGGGGGAGGTGAGTACGACGTGTGTGTGTGTGAGAGAGAGAGAGAGGGGGAGAGGGATGATGAGCATTAATTATAGAGAGAGATAATGAAACATATGGTGGGTTGAGTTCTCTAACGAAGCTCTCCGGTTGGGTTTCGTAACTCAGACTTAAGTCTGAATTATCTCCAACTCAACTCGGATCAGTTAATCCGGCGTATCAAAGCAATTTTCGATTTATTTTTGGGTTAACTTCTAGTTAACCCCGGGCTAACCCCGTATCAAAGCTAAGCTACAGGTTTAGTTAGTCCCCTTTTAGATTTAACTGCACCGTGAAAAGAGTGTGGTAGCTAGGTAGAAGGGAAGGGGTGCCATGCCAGACAAATTTTTTCTCTTACAATCTTGCGACACTCATCTTTACACAAGCCAGTCCTTTTCTTTGTACAGAGAAGGACGTACACGCTCCGGCAGGGCCAGCAGATCCAGGTCAGCCCCTTGTGTACCGAGCATGGATAAGGTTTGAGTTTGTGGGGGAGCTAATGAGACGGAACCTGTCCCTAGGCTCAATTGAACATTGGACATCATTGTGAACCATAGGAGAGGGACCACACCGTTTCTCAGCTGTTCACTTTGTGGCAAATTAATCTTAGATGTCGACCCTTTAATTTAAACATATTGTTTTCTTAAATAATATGTATAGTTTTATTATGCTTTTCAGATTTTTGTTTTAAGATCATTAGGTTTTATGATCATTTCTGTTTAAGTCGTTACAAAAAAAAAATGGTGACTTAGAAATCTAACAAGGTTATCAAATCCTGAGATCATATCGTTGGAAGATTAAATGTGAGTCAAATGAAGTTCCCCCCTTCCACCCCGTCGAACTTGTTTGGGTGAATACGGTTTATAATGTTTTACGTACATATTTATGAATGAGTTTTGAAATGGAAGGTGATGGGAGAAAAGAACATACAGTGCATGGAGAGGTAACAGTAGTGTAACCCATTTGATCTACAACTCAGAGATACCGGATTCAAATATTATATGGTGTTTATCGTTTGGTATGAATGAATATCGTAGGTTGTGTTAAAAAAACATTATTTGGTGTTGTTTGATAGTTTAAGAAATGTTTTCTGTGTTTAAAAAAGAAAGTAACAATAACGTCCATGAGAAGAAAATGTCGAGTTATCTTAAGGCCCGTTTGAAAATATGTTGAGAAGGACTTCCAATTATCCCTAAACCCGACAAGAAAAAAAGTGCAAATAAATGCATTCACTAGCCCCCGACTTGTGTGCGCGCGTGACTTTATATGCGAGTAAAGATGAAGACACAATCTTGTAAAACTTCTTCCACGTAAAAACTCGCAAACACTTGCTTTTCGTGAGATTTTAAATTATATTGATATTTCTATCTCACCTTTCTCACTTTTGACATCTTTATTACGGCAAGGAATGAAATAAAATATGGAGGGTCATTTATAAATTAACATGTAAATGTTTCTCTCACCATTAACTTGTTAGAGTTTGGACATAATCTCCTGAACAATAATTCCGTATTGGTTAAATGAATCGTGATTCATGTGATTATCACTCTGGACCTGTGTATCTCAACATCGTAATTTTGTGGATTCAACATGATATCAGAGCGTGATCTTAGACCTAACTCTATATATTGTCACCTCCACCCAATTAATATCCACAACCCATCTTGATCGTGAGAGAAAGTGTTAGAATTTAGATATAATCCCCTCGACGATACCATGGTTTTGTGAATTTCAACAGTAGATTCGTGATTTTGATAAATCTCCACACACTGTCAACAATTGATTTATGAAAAATTTTGTAACGGAATAAGTTTTACCAGAAGGCCCTTAACGTTCATAACTTCCTTCGTACCATATGTGTCCAAATTAACATATGAACAGAGCCACTCAAAATTAGAAATTTACAAAAGCGTACGCGAATGGAGGTGTCTTATGTACGTACCTTATTTTTTTTGAAGCATAACATATGGTATTCATTCATAGCAAACGATCACCAAAGTATATGGACACAGTTGACACAGAAACAAACATAAGCGGCCATGTCGGGCCCAAACAGACGACAACCCATCGAAGAGACAGAAAGCAAAAGGAGAACAGAGGAGATTACAGACGTCAAACATGGTTGTGGAATCTTCGAGACACCGAGGAAGAGTCAGCCGCTTTCGACGGTGGCGAATCTCGTCCTCGCGGAGCACATGGCTTCCGAACCGCACTGGCCGAAGGCGGTGTGAGTAGGATACTCGGGAGGCTAACATCTCGTCGGATGCATGAGGGTAATGTTCAGATTCTCCGAGTCCTATTGAGATCGAGGGTGAGGGACCGAAACCGGCGCCGCGGAGCTGACCCTTGCTTCGACAGATGCTCAGAGAGATGCCCGTTGCCATGAAAGAGAGCTGAACAGGGAGTAGGATGAAGTGGGGGGGGGATAGTAGATTTCTAAGAGAAGGGGAACAACGAGAAGAAGGAGATAGAGGAGGGCGGTGGCGGGGGCAGTGGAGGGAGGATGGGAAGGGGGATGGTTGGGGGGGGGGGACTGGCTGGAGGAGGGAGGAGCGGGAAGGGGAAGGAGACTGAACCGGGTCGGGGGAGAAAGCGGGGGACCAGAGGGGCGGGGGGGGGAGGTAGCAGACGAAGTGAGGGATGGGGGGGGGGGTAAGCGGAGGAGATGGGGGGGGGGGACAACGCGGGGAGGGAGAAGAAAGAGGCGGAGGGGTCGGTGGCCGGAGGAAGGGGGAGGCTGTCGACGGAGAGAAGCGAAGCAGGGGGGACAAAGGGAGGGGGGAGGAGGGAGGCGGAGATGTGTAAAGGGCGGGAGGGCGGGGACCATGGAAATTAACATGGCAAATAAACCAAGTTCAACATAGTAAAGTCCCACGTGAAACCCAGGACTTGTGTCACTAATAAGATGTTTGTGATGCATAGCTAGCAACATCATGGAACTCTAGCCGTGGAAGTGAAGTCATCATCAGGGACATCAACATCATCACAGGGGCCTTTTCCTCCACTCTGGATAGTTCATCTAGATCGGATGGCTATCGAGTTAATAAATGTCAACCCGCCGCCGCGTTGGCACCTTCGCTTAAGTTGCGTTCGAGAATGCAACTCTGGAAACGTAACAAGATAATTCCAAGATAAAATATAAATGAAGCTCTTAAAATGTTAAATATATATCAACTTTATAACAAAATACGATGTGATTTTAAGACGTCTAACCGCGATTTGTTTCTGTACTCTTTCATAGTATTTCACTCCGGACAAATTAATGATATTGTGGCTTGTGCAGAAGCCATCTCTCCCTCTCCTTTTTAAATTAATTTTCTATCTAATCATGTTTGTTTAGATAATTAATTATAACGCAATTAATTAATAGGCACGTACACTCTCTAATGTGTTCTTATTTGCTGAATATTCTTTCTGTTATCCAAAATTAGGACATTGTAGAAAATTAGGTAGACAGAAATTAAGTTAAAGACTATGGATTATCCTCAAATGCAGTGTTTGATCATTTTAAATTAGAGATAGTACGTGGTAAACATTTCTGTGGCATCAACTACAGATGGAAATTAAGCTACATTTCCAATTTTGCAGTACTCTAGCTTCAGGAAACAAAAATAATGACCTCCAAAAAAACTTCAAAAAGCATATATACAAAAAGAAAAGGACACGAGTAGTTCATATACAAATATTGTATGATTATCTGCCAGAGAGAACCTAGATACTATCCTATTTAATTACATTCATATGACGCATATACCTGAGAGGTTAACCCAGTTGTTGCTGTTCTAAATTTTATTAGAGTGCCTTCGAATTGAATTGAATTATATGAACAACTTTAGCATCATATATAATTAGCTAGGGTGTTGATCATTCCACGCCTAAAAACGGAAATCAAACGCAGATACATCTGTGATCAAATTGTTTATTTTGTATACTTAAAGCCATTTTTCATGCGTGAATAATGTCTAATTAAATCGTTTTAATTGTTTTTGGACTAGTGAAGAAGAGAGCTAAATTAACATAGATCTGGTGTGCCACAGACCCAGATCAGATGATGTTTCGTAATGACTTGTAGAGGCAAATTTATATATCATAACATATGCTGTTGAATAAAATCTACATATCTGATCTGTTACCCATATCAAGATGAATAGGATGAATGCATAAGCTTAAAATCATGACCACAGAAACCTAAACTAACACGTCTACGAACAACGAAGCAGACGCAACCATGTGATGACAAGTGTTTTATACAGTATAAACACCGTTCGTTTAAGGAATGTTTTAATTGATGTGAACACGTACGTAAATCTCTAAGCTTTCGTCACCTGAATTAGTTGAAATACTTAATTTGAAGATTTGTTCTTTTGGGTTCATGTAAAATTACGAAATCTAAAGCACAGATCAGCCATTTCTCACATAGGGTTCTCTACTTGTATTATTCTATAAAAATGGTTGTAAACTAAAACCAGGAATTTGTTTTCACCAACTTCTAAACAATAACATGACAATCCAGACGTATCAGCTTTACGGCAGTCCAAACAATAACCCCTTAATTATGTCAAAGCCTGTGCATAACTTGACCCAGCGAACGATACTAAATAATAATAAGATGGAACATAGGATAGGAATTTCTTTTAACTGGCAAATTAATATGGAATTTTGGATACAACCCAGAATAGTTTGAACATTGTAAAATGCAGCACACAGCTACACCTTCTAAGGATTGATTTGGGAATTTGTCAAATCAAACCTGATCTGCATGTTGGATCTTCTAGTCAGGAGAATATGTACGTTGCTAACATGTGACACGGTGTCTGAAACGTTATCAATATCAAAACTGTGCATGTCAGATTGCCTATTTAATAAAGAAAAACAAGTCGTTAGTTATTAGTATACCATGGAGACTGTGTAAACAACCGTCACTAACGTACATGTTTTATTTGCACCTTCTACTTTAACTTGTGTGACAGTACTGTGACAGAGCTCATCATAGGTAGCGAAATCCATCTGTGTTTTCCCGGACGAGAGGTTCTAGCAACAAACACAAACTTCTTATCTGCCTGAACACACAACTCTAATCCGGATAATAGCCAGCCAGGGTTTTTACCCGTATTTTTCTTTCCCTATATACATACCTCTCGGCCAGCAGAGGACAAGTGCAAAAGCAAGCGAAGTTTGATTATTGTTGATATGGGAAAGCAAATTAAATTGTTGCCACACCGTAATATCTTTGTAAAATTATCTTGTTGGATAAGATGGAGAAGAGCACCAGAAGAGAGAGAGAAAAAGAAGGTACTGAAACAGCGGGCTACATCTCCGAAGGATTTTACTGGGTACATGGCTAGACGATAAGAATTGGATATATAGATCGCAAGAGGGAATGAGAGACGATGACCACTACTTGAAAGAAGAAGAAGAAGAAGAATGATTTTCCTGGGTACATGGCTAGACGATAAGAATTGGATATGTAGATTGCTAGAGGGAAGGAGAGACGATGACCACTACTTGAAGAAGAAGAAGAATACCTCAACTTAAAGCAACTCCATGAGATCTAGAATTCCGCAGATAGCCTGTACGTTGCAGTTCAAGACGGATCATCCAAAGACTAAAACTTACCTGCAAAAGAACCGACCGAGAAGCTCAACGTTCGGCGAGCTGACCTCAGAGAAGAACAACTGGTCCCCCAGTGCCATGCAGCCATGTATATATATATATATATATAGGAGGATGGACTCCGTATATGCCGGCGCCGCAGATTACACGGCCACTCGATCCAGTCGATCTCTCATGAGGCGGGGTTTGGCTGGATGGAGAAGATGGGCACATGAAGAACTAGCTAAGGATGAGGAGGAAAGGGGGAGGGAGCTCCCAGTAGGTAGGTAGTAATGCACGTGCCCTGCTTCTCCATCTTGCCCAGCTCGCCTTCTCTCTCCGCTGCCATGACCAGGAGCTTCAGAAATCTGGTGGAATGCCCCGCCCGCTCCCCTTCACATATAAAGCGGCCGGAGGAGGGTGATAATACCTGCGCGCCTCTACTCACATTTCTGCCATTCCTTTTTTTTATTTATGGTTTTTAGATAAGTGTTATTATCAAGATTACGTTATATCATCTCAACTTCGAGAAAGGCATCGAGAATCCTGTTACGATTACACAGAATAAACGCGCATGACATAATGACGAACAGAATAAGACTTGTCTGATGTTTTGTAATAGTATCTTTTGTCCTCTTGTCAAGTATGTTTGCGTATGTATGCATCTCATGTGATCTCTCGTTAGAATTATTTTTTTCATCCGAACTTTGCTTCTGTTTTACTCACATGGAATGTTACGGGGTCACATAAAAGGAGTAAAGGGTATCACATCCCATCCATCCGAACCACGGATTTGCATATGGTAAGCCTACAAGTTTCATTATATTAATTATTTTGTCGGAAGAAAAAAGTGGGTGGTGTAAGAACACTAATAACTTTGACGTACCGACCGTGTCGGAATATGGAAAAAAAACCGACACTTTTGTACATCAGTCTGGTCTCCACATGGGACCATATAATTTTTCATTAAAGGTTACTTTTTTTGTAAAAAAATGTATCATATAATATCATGTTAGACCGTACCACCTCAGGACTAGCACGATCTTATACAGCAGTATGACAAATCTTGACTCAAGAGTACTGTTAAGTACAAAATTTCATGAACATAAGTTTGATGGTTCTTCTCGAGCTGTTGCTTCTGATTGTTCATTTATGGATTCAACTACATCAATTTTTTTGTAAAATTCATGGACTCAAATAATAAGGGTTTCAGTCTGCATTTCTATTGCTACACTCAACGTCAATACTCTCTCGTTTATCTCTCGAGAGAATTAATCTCACAATTCGTTGGATAGTACTGCAGTCTTCGTGGTAACTCACAAGTCTTAGGTTGGCGATTACCCGTTGGAGGAATCTGATAAGGATTAAGATGACGATGAAGATGATCGTTGCCCCCGTCGCCCAGATCTTCGCCTCCGATCCCTACTTTGACGTACCATTTTATGGGACCGTTCGTTTCTATAGTTATTAAGGTTTTTACTCTCCGCTTTAAACTTTGTGTTTGTTTTTGCTGCATAGTCTCTTACTTTATTTTCATTTTCATTTTTACTTAGAGTTGACCTTAACATTGTACGAAGGGTCCATCCCTTCCATCAGGCAAATACTCCATCAACTATATATGTACGTACCTATTAGCCATACGTTCTGTTTTTTTGATAAAATTTATTATTAAAAAATAAAAATAAGAAACTCTCTTAATTAAATTTGGCGTTGTACCATGCCTTTTATTACTTATACATGGTTATACGTACAGCTGTGTTGGGTGTCTCCCTTATTAGTCTCCATTTTCTTTCTAGACAGCGGTCATCTATTATCCCCTAATGACTGCAACATTTTCAGTTATATTATCTTTTACGAGCGCCCTTTTCTTCATTCTGTTTTAAGCTACCATGGGAAAGGCATCCGCGTTGCTTGGGGTGTCACGTACGTAATTAAGGATGTTGATAAAAGTACGTTTTTGATAATGGAAATAATTATAACGTTTCAACTTCAATTAACGGTGTACATATGAAAAAGAATTTCCTTTTTTCCCCTTTTTTTTGGGTGAACACACGTGTCCTTCGGGAGACCACGCGAGTGACACTGCAAGCTTGGGACCCAACGGATTTATATCCAAACACTAACCAGGCAAGATTTCGGAGTGGGCATTGGATGCTTGCCATGTGATGGCTTATCACGTTTTCATTAGCCATTTGATTAGATAATTATTGAAAGCATTTTTAGCATATATATATATATATATATATATATATATATAGAGAGAGAGAGAGAGAGAGAGAGAGAGAGAGAGAGAGGTAGCTTATGGTTAGGTCTCACCCGTGAACCACGTTTTATTGTCTCTCCTGTCGGTTGCTCCCTTACACGAGTTTGCTCCCTCACTATAAAATGCCATCCCATCTGCTTGTTTCCCTAGGGAAGCAACGAAGGAGCACCATCACCATCAGAAGTGTTCAAATTTGATTGAAGTCTTCAGACACTTCTCTACGTATGTATCCATCTACTAACCTACCTATCTGCTCATTTATTCATTTATCTATCTATCTATCCAGGTCAGTCTTTTAACTTAATGATTAAGACTGTCAAGGAGACGGATCTATGTGGGCCGGACCCCGGATCATGGACACTTGGACACGCCATAGGTGTAGCCAATAGAAGAGCAGGACGGGTGACCGATACTCTGAGAACGAGAAGTAAACAAGTCGATACCGAAAGAATTTATGAAGGAATTGCGAATCTAGAATGAAAGTAAACGAGGGCGTAGAGATGAAGACACTATAAAATGTAACGATAATTAGAATCAAAATTTTAGGGGATGATTGGACAAACAATCCTTATATATATATATATATATAGAGAGAGAGAGAGAGAGAGAGAGAGAGAGAGAGTTATAGAATTCTTTAGTATTTTAACATTATTTTTAACAACATTCTTACGTCAATATAATGTCAAAAATACTCCTATGGTTAATTAACCTACATTCAAGATGTAAAGAATATTTCATTTCTTTCATAAAATTAAATTCTCAGATGAAAACATCTCCACAGAAAAGTATGATCATTTTGACTGGCGCATTGTAAGAGAGAGAGAGAGAGAGAGAGAGGAAGAAGAAGAAGAAGATGAAGAACAACAAGGAGGAGGAGCTTAGGGGTGTGTTGACTCATTTTAAAACTTGGTTAAACACTGAGTAAGGTTAACTGAGAGATTTTAACAAGATATTGACGCTAGTGATGACGGATATTTTTGTAATTATGATAAGATAGAGAGATGATTTAAGATAACATTAAATAAAGGAGTATTTTATCATTATATATGTAAAAAAGTTATGTGTACTGTTATCCCAATTTTTAATTATTAGGTAATTATTATGCTTTATATTTATATTTATATTTTATCTTTAAGTATATTTCATAATTTTTTAAGATTTGTATTCCCAAACATAACTTTAGTGTCAGAAACAAGGGGACAAAATAAATCCGGGCATCGTCATTCACCTTAAAGCTTGGGGTAGTCTACGAACATGCAGATATCAGCTCAAATCCCACATAAAGTCGGTAATTTGGGTGGGCCTCTTTCAAAAAAGTAAAAAAAAAAACTCTTTGAAAAAATAAATAAAAAAAGGTAATTCGGGTGGGCTTCACGGCTCTCGTATAGTCGTATTACGGCCAGGTCTCGGTCTTTTGGCGAGTCCGAAGTCTCACGCCTCTGCTTACCATCCAAAGTCTTCAAAGTGGATTGTGGTCTCGTTACTAGATAATTTTTTTAAGGTTTTCTTTGGATTCCACCTGAAAGTAAAATTAGAGCAAAAATTAGTTGAAAGCTTGAAATCACAATAATCACTCAAATAAAATAATCTAAAATATGAAATTAGTGAAGTATTATTATTTTAAAAAAGATATGTCGCAGAAGAACACAGACCAAACTGTGCGTGTGCGGTGGTACAGATGATCTCATCCCGGCCAATGGGCATGTAGGCGACGCCAGTGGTGACGGGGCGCTATTAATCAAACAAGCCCAACCTCAGATCAGAATCATGGGATGTGAGGGGGCGTCCTCTGGCCTGTGGCCCCAACACCTCATCAGACGTTTGAGTCTGAGATGACGGTGGGTTTGGAAACGTTGTGGCGCTCTCGGAGCTATTTTGCGTCTCCAGATTCGGGGAGTGAGGAGGGCCCCCCCAAGAAAGGTGACCTCCCCTGAGCTCCTGTCGATGCGGTCACACGACGAATGATTTCTAGTTTTTGGCGACTTGGCACTGGGAGTTAAGGGAAGTTGTTTTTCTTGTTTTTAATTTGTAGCATAAAAAAATTCTGGGCAAGACTACGACGCCCAGTCAAGCTCCGATAACCCATCTCTGTTTTTTGATCTCATTTTTTGCAAGATAAGAAATAGTCCGGCCGCAAAACACACGTGGTGGGTGAAGAAGAGCAGGGTACATGAAGAGAATTATTTTGAGGGAAAATATGGTGTATACCATATATATATCTCTCTCTATATGTGTGGTTTTTTCGAACATACCCTCCTTGCAAGTTTATTTGTAAGATTTTTTCTATTTTCATATTGTTTTGAATAACCTTCTTAGATGAATATAGTGTGTCAAAAATATTTTGAAGATCCAAGGATGAAATTGAACATGAGTTTGTTAGTATTTTGTCTCTAAAAAATTGATATTAAGAAAAAATCCTCTTAATCCACCTATTTAGTTAAAAGTCTCCGAAAATTTTCTGTTCTATGAAAAAGCCCTGTTTGCGAATGACATGCCGTGTGGTGTGGTTACCTCTGAGTAAAGAATCAGATGAGATTTTGCTCGTCATCTATCTTAAATTCTTAATGCAAATACGTAAAGTAGTAGTCGGGGCGAGATCCTCAAAACTAGATCTTTCGCGTGTTCAAGACGTCAAAGCCAATTCTCATGTGGAATATGAGTCTGTTGTGAAAGCATCGTCAAACAAAGTTATATAATTTTATTGAATCGTGGTTGATTAGCTTGACATTTGAAGATGCATGGCACTCGGTCCAGAGATCTCCTATTCACAACTAATTAAAAAATTATGCCTTTTAATATTTTAGAAGACGTGGTCGCACACGTCGACACATGGACAAACATGATTGGAGGATATTTTTCAACGTTATAGTGGGTGCATTACAAATCCATGGATTCACGTGTTTGCATCATGCTATGTCGTGCTGCTAGATCAGGTCAGGGTTTTATATATGTACTTATATATTGCCTTCTCCACCAGCGACGGCCGGCAAATTCACTTGGATCTCCTTGGTGACATCGACTGAGGAGAGGGCAGAGGGGGAAGGAGGTGGTGGCGGCCGAGGGGGAGACCACCAGAGGAGGGGGAGGTCGTGATAGAGCCGTGGAAGGAGGAGGGAGATCGAGGCCATTGAGACATGAGGCGGAGGCGTCCCCGAGCACCGTCGGAGGCTAGGCCTACCCACGGCCCTCAACCTTGACCTCTCCTCCCTAGACTCTCTCGGCGGCGTTAGCGACCAGGTGGAGCCTGACCCCACCCATGTCTAGGGACGCCTCCGCCTTCGATTGTGGCGGCCTCCCCTCCTCCCCCCAAGGCTATGCGTTGACCTCCCCTTTGGACGTCACCGCCACCGTTGGTGACCCGTGCCGTGACGGTGACTCGTCAACCTGGCTTTCACCCGATACAATCCGATATGCGCTATATGCACTGGTACGGTGTAGCACGGGAAACTATGACTTGCATTAAGCTCTTGAAAGAAAAAAAGGTGAAAAAAGAAATTCTAAAATTTAATAATAATAATAATAATAATAATAACAATAATAATAAAGTGGAGAATCAATAGATTATGATAGAATTGTAAAACAAACGATAAGAGACTCAAGGTGTACGAGAGTGGGCCTACGAAGAAACTCTATATCAATTATATGGTGAGCAAAGAATTTTTAATATCTTAAAAAATAATGATGGTATTAAAATATCATTTGATTATTATATCTATCTTTGTTTGAAATTTTCCACCGCCTATTTCTGAGGTCACGCTTAACACCTAGGAGTGACGATATTATCAAACGTTGTCGGAATGTGTTCTATCATCGTGGATTCGTGACCGATCTTGCAAGATTTTAGGCGAAGTTGAAGCGCAGCAGGATGGCGATCCAGTGATGAGTACGAAGAAAAGTTTATCCGGTGGGAAATGGCGTATGAAGATGGGATGCCTTTTTGGTGGTAGTGGGAAGACCCAAACTACATCAAATCTGAAGTGAAATATTTGTGGTAGACGTGCAGAGATTGCTGCAAACTCTATCGCGATTGATCTAGCTAGATTGATAAGATAGAAGGGGACATGTGGCCGGACTAATAAGACAGCACATGACCTGTAATTCAAACCTCTAAGGGCAGAAGGATTTCTTTTTTTTGCTTCTTGAGTAGCCTATTAAGAATAATTTGGAAGAGGGTTGGGGACTAAGAAACACTGTGTACACTTAGTGTCGCACTAATTACATTTATGGATATAATTAGTGTAATACTTATTTTTTTTATGTTTTTTAGTGACCTTCACCCGAAGTTTGTTTAGCCCCCGTATCATGTCACCAAGTGACATGAAGTAGGGGCCAAGCAAAAATAAAAACGGGACTACGTGAATAATGTTGTAATTAATGTAACATTTATTTTTTAAATTTTTTTTTGAGTGGCCCCCACCTCAAATTTGTTTGACCCCCACATCACGTCGTCCGGTGACGTGGTATGGGAGCAAGCAAAAATAAAAATAGGTCCCTCTATTTTTCACTATTTATAGGGAGATAAATTTATTTTTACGTGACGTGGGGGCCAAATAAACTTAGAGTGAGACTCACTCAATCTTTTTTTTTTAAAAAAAAGTAAGTATTATACTATTTACATCAGTAGATATAATTGGTGCACTAGCTGCACTCAGTGTTTCTCTTACTATAAATATCTTATACACAAACTGAATTCAGGTAAGCTCAACTCGAAGAATGGGCTGAACATGGGCAATGGACAAGCAGTACGTGAGTTTGGATTGGGCTGGGCCAGTGTAATTCGGCCTCGAGTTGGCTTGTGAAGGCTGAATTCGTTTGGATTGACCACGCGGCCGACTATCAACTGCGGTATGACACCTTCTATACAAAAATCACGGGGGCCATTAGAATAGCTAATATCTCGACCATTCGTTAATTACAACCAGGAATAATGATTATTTACATACAATATAAAAGAGTTTTTTATCCATTTTCTCGATATGTAAGCATTAAGGGGCCGGCCGTTCGTATAATAATGTAAAAGATTGGTTTCGGAATTTTCGATTTTAAAGCTCAGGAGAATACAATTTATACTCTTAAAATTGATAGTTTTAAAATTTCTGATTTTGATTTTTGATAGTTTTAGCTTAAAAATCGAAATTGATTAAAAAGGATGTCACATGGGTCAATCGGCTTTGAAGTCCAACAATTAGGCCGCTCCAAACATAAAGGAAAGATCATAAAATAATTTTAAATATTTCAAACATAAGAAAAATACCATTTTATTACATTTTTCGGTGTTTTGCCGCATTTTACGGCACACCAAAGCAATCCTTAAAGAGGGTTTTCAAGTTTCAACATGTGGAGAGATCTCGGTTTGTTTTCTAAACGGGGATGCTTTCTACGCGTACTTTCTGTTTAAGCCGATCCAGTTAAAAATTATTTTGTGAAGAGTGTGCATGTAATTGTAACGTTCTTACTTCTTACATATTGTGGCCATATTATACTCAAATATCCGGAAAAGTATGAATGATAACTGGTAAGTTAGAGTTCGGGGTGTCCTCCTAAATAATCAGACTTAAGGGATAAAATGCAACATCTCAACTTTTATAAACAAAACTTACTGCAGAGAGCTAGTAATCCGTTTTTTAGGGTTCCAAAATCCGAGCTCTCCCTCCGCGCTGAGAAAGCGCAGCAGTAGGAATCGCGCATCTGCGTTGCTGCTCCAAGGAAGGTTGCTATCGACGATGGGGAAATCGAAGGGAGAAGGAGGGAGAAGCAAAAGTCGCCCCTCTAGTAGCAGGTGAAGTTCTTCGCACCACAGCCTGTGTTCCTGTTTATTTGCTGAATGGGGTTCAATTGTCTAGTTCTTGATACTGTTCTTTATATATTTACTTGTTTTTAATGTGAATTGGGCAGCCTGG
The DNA here is from genome assembly GCA_022559845.1 of Amorphophallus konjac. NCBI lineage: Eukaryota > Viridiplantae > Streptophyta > Magnoliopsida > Alismatales > Araceae > Amorphophallus > Amorphophallus konjac. The sequence goes on along the minus strand of CM040118.1, from coordinate 17,458,635 downwards.
CAGCGTCGCTGTTGCCTTCAGGAGCCTCGGGCACTGGGTTTGGGGGCTACCTTGGAAGTTCTCGAATCGAATCCTCTTACTCTAGTGAAGAGACGGGGCTTCCATTGGTACCTATTTCTTATTATTTCATTCTGAATATTTTCTTTTTGCTTGTTGATATCGATTTTTTTCTCTTACGTGTCCTTGTAGTCGCATGTTTATGCCGAAGGAGAGAAAAAAAGATTAAAAAGTTGAGTTCTTTTAACATGCGTAGATACACAATTAAGAAATGTCGTGGAAATTCGTCGGTGAGAATGTACTGTGAATAACAAAAGGTGACTCCTTGCATACTGTGATGTTTGAGGTTCCTCTCTTCTTTAGACTTTTAGAAAAGCCCCCCTTTTTTAATGACAAGGAACCCTGAACAAACCCAATATGGGGACATTCAGTAAATAACAGAGTGCGCGTATCTCCTGAATCATCAAAGACTTGGCAGTATATTCATCTTTTTTTGCCAAGGTGTATTTAGCTGAGTCCAATGGGAAGTACACTTACTTGCTGTGGCAGCCAAACCACTCCATGGATTGATGTCCTAAATGTATGAGATAATCTGTGAGTCTCTTGAACTTCAGGAACCATTAGGTTTCTGACCTACTAGAGGAGAACGATATCTACCAAGATAACCGATGAATATGATAATCAATTCAGAAAGTGTTGTTTATTTGCTGCCGCATATATTCAACCATAAGATTCATTTGGAGGGGTGCTGACGAAGTTTGAAGTAGTTGCCTGTGTTTGTAGCCTCCAGGACGTGCCGAGTGTGTTGACAATGGATGTAGCCGGCAAGATCTTCCCAGTGAGAATCCACCTTCAACCATAAATGCAGAGGTTGACAATCCTGGAGCCGGAGATAGGAGATGAGTACAAATGGGGGACCCTTTTGAATTCAAATTCCTTGGGCGGACCTAATAGGCCCAGTATTGGGCCGCAGGCGTACCTAACGGGCCTTGGGCCCTTGCCAACCCAGCTTCTTAGATAGACCCATTGGGACCCGAACACGTAGACCTGTGACTTACCCGGTTTCGGGGGCCACGGGCATATCGGCCTGTTGGGATCCAGTTTGGACCTAGACACCAGGACTAGTGACTTACCTGACTCCAAGGGTCACGGGCGTATCGGTTCGTCAGGACCCGGTTCAGTACTCGCCATTGTTCTTCTTCCCCACTCGATACCCTCCTCCTGCGTGATGTATCCTCGGCAGCATCGTCATGACGACAGCATCGATGGCATCGGCGGAGCTGTAGGTCACATCCGTGGTCAACGATGATTGCCGGAGTGGAGCACGTGTGGTGGAGGTGTGGGGGCCTTCGATCTCGGTGCCGGTACGAACGCTTGCAGGCCGCTTTCCCATGGTTGTGGCGCACCGGTTGCGTCTGCCACACGGGCTGATGGCAGTCACCCTACGGAGTAGACGACCTATGAGTTAGGGGATTGATGCTGCTTGAAATCTTCTGTGGATCTCTGGTGGTCGTCACTTGTGAAGCTGCTCCAGCCTTCAACAACAATGATTGCGATAAGGGGCCTTGGGGCTCCGCCTCCTCCGGCATTGGACGACCATGCGGCTCTCTTCAGAAAACCCCCTTAAGAGGATGAACCCCTCTTCAACCTATTTGAGGAGGACCAAGCTGTTGAGTCTGAAGACGAGGTCCCAAGAAGCCCTGCCCACAGAGAGGGGTCAAACTTTGAGGCGGGTTAGCAGGACAGAGAGGGCCCGAAGGAGATGGATGGCTTGGGGAGAGAGGAGGTCAAGGAGATGGTGGGTGTTGTGGAGAGATGGATTGAAGCTCACACTAGCGAACTGGCTGAGAAGGTTAGTGTGTCCTTCTACGGGCTCAAAAGGACATCAAAGGGTTGTTAACGAAGGTGCAGAAGAGGTGGCTGCTTCCGTTGATGAGGGAGGTCAAAGAAGGGTAACCTGTAAAAAAGGGCGAAAAGAGGAGTAAGGGTGGTAAGGGGAAGCAGAGTGTTGAAGAGGTGGTGTGGGGGAATACAACTTCTCGTCCTAATGAGGATTGTGCTATGGAACGTGGAGAGGGGGATTCCTGCAGCCCACTCAAAGAGCAGACCCAACTAGGCCCAACAGGGCCCAACGAGGCAAGCTCGTCCAAGTGACAGTCCACAGGGCCCACTTGGAAAAGCCCAATAAAACAATGCTCGAGGAAACAACTCTCCTAGGCGGTCCCAAGGCTCGGAGAGTCCGAGCATCGGTCAGGTCACAGGAAGACCCGCGCACGAGCTATCCCTCCGCACGAAGGGGGGAAGCGCTAGCCGGTATGTCCGACCCATCTCCTCACAGAGCTAGGCCTATTGCCCGATAGGGCCGGCCCCCCTAAGCTCGGTACGACCGATAGAATGTTTATCATTGCAGCCGTTAGAGTCCACAGCGGGCCGGGTGCCAAGAAGTCCAGGAGCTCCGGCTTCCCCGCGAGGATAATGCCCCCACGATGAGGCCATAAAAGCCCACGACGAGGACGTAACCTCCACCGGAGACCCCTCGGCTTGCAGGACTCCAGAGGGCGGCGCACTATTTAAACCTGGGATACCCTCCGGCGAAAGGTAAGTCCAAAAAGGGCATTGATCCACCCCCAATTCCTGAGCACGGATCACTTCACCCCATTGGTGGAGAGGGGTCTCGCGCCTTCACCTTCTCCTCCCTATCGCTGCTCCCACCATTGCTCTACTGACTTGAGCGTCGGAGGGTTTCGCCCCAGGGAATCCCCCTGGGCCCTCTGACCCGTTTCCCTGTCTTGCAGTTCACAAACTTGGTGATTACCAGCCCGCTCAGGAACCAGCGCGAGATTTCGCCTCTTCATCTGGCGCCGTCTGTGGGAAACGCACGAAGAGCCAACATGGTGAGAAAGAGCTCGGGGAGGAGGTCCGCCGGCGAAAGGGGTAAGGCCATGGTAGCAGCAGGGGATGGCCCTTCCAGGGCCTCACAGAACCCTCCCTCCAACGCCAGCATCCCCGCCGACGGACCACCGCCCCCCCCCTGCGGCGGTGGGGCTAGCCCCCTACGGTGGCGCCGAAGCCTTCCAGGCCCTCAACGCCAAACTGGATGTCCTCGTGGAACTCATGAAGACCCAGGCGGCCAGGGATGCAAGGTCCCGTGCCCCGTTAGGGAGCCCCCCCCGCAGGAGTACGTCCCAACACACAGCTGGGGGCCGCTTCACCCTCCGCGGCCAGTAGCTCATCCGTAACAGGGTCGGAGGACCCTCGCAAGCTCCACCTCCGGAGCAAGAGGCCTCCTCCACGCCGAGGAAAGGAAGGCGGGGGACGCAACGGCCAGATCCGGAAGCCGACGTTCCCGGAGACCGCCAAGATGCTCCCCCCAGCCTCGCGGCACGACCGCAACCGGAGTTATCCCTCCGGCTGCGAGATTTCGAAAGGCGCTTCGCTGAGCAGGAGCGCGCCCTTCGCGCCCTACAGAAGGCCTCTTCCCCGGAAGATGAGGAGAAATCCCCGTTCTCCGAGTATATCTTGAAGGCAGAGATATCTCCCAGAGCCCCCATACCAACCTTCAAGCTTTACGACGGCCAGGGCGACCCGGCCGACCATTATGATAGCTTCGACGCCCTGATGACTCTACACGGAGCGTCGGACCCCATCAAGTGCCGAGCCTTCGTGACCACTCTGGTCCAGGGCGCTCAAGCGTGGTTCCGGGCCCTCGCCCCCGGATCCATCCGAGACTTCAAGCAATTCGGGCGAGTCTTCAAGGAGAGCTTCGCCGGAAGTGCCCCCCCAAGGTCGGTAGCGGGGCTCTTGGCCCTCAAACAGGCGCAAGGGGAAAGGCTCCGGACTTACGTCCACCGATTTAAATCGGAAGCCCTCCGAATCCCTCGCCTGGACGTGGCCTCGGCCACAACCGCACTGACCGGGGGTACCCGGGACGAGAACCTCCACCGTGAACTTGTCCTCCACCCTCCCTCGACCCTTGCCGAGCTAGTGACTCTGGCTCTGCGCCACGCCGAGTGCGAAGAAGTACTCAGCGCTTGCCGAGACGCAACCGGCTCGGGTCGGGAGGGGGACAAGAAGCGGGGCCCCGAGCCAAATCCTCGCTCGGGAAAGAAGCGAGACCGAGATGGAGAACGCAAGCGGAAGTACGAGCGGTACACCCCGTTAACCGCCCGAGACATCGCCGACCTCGACCGGTCTCCCGGTCTCGACGTCGGCTACTTCAGCACCGGCCCCCTCCATCCCCGGGGAGGGGAGAACCGACCCATCTCAGCCCTCTGAGGGGCCCCTGGTCTCCTCGGCCCCCTCTCGCCTGGTAGGTGGGGGAGCTGGCCCGGAAGGGTCGGCCCCATCTTGCCCCCGAGAGGGGAGCGCCGCCGAGCCAGAGTCTCCTTCGGCAGCGGTAGGAAGGCCAGCCTTCTTGGCCCGTTTCTTGGCCTTCGCGGCTTCCCGCAATTTTCCCTCCATGGGATCCTTGCGCTTCGCCCCGCTTGGCCGCGAAGATCCCTCGGAGGCCACCCCCTTGCCCTTATCCCGGGCTTGGGAACGACCCGCGGGAACGACAGACTCATCAGCCGCCGAGTCATCCCCAAGATCGATGACCTCGGTGACCTCTTCCAAAGGTTCCCGCCGGACGTCTGCAATGAAGAAGATTCGGTTAAGAAGCGAAAAGGCGCCCCTCCGACCCCGCAGAAGGATCCGAAGGATGATACCTGATGGCTTGAGCTGTGTGAGCAGATACTGCTCTACGTTCTCCAGCGTTACCAGCTCCTCAGTCGACCGGCGATTTGCCAACAAGCGAGCGGCGTATTCCTCCACATCGGCGGGGAACTCCTCCTGCCGTGGGGGAAGATTCGGATGGAAGTTGGGCATAACCTGGCACCTCCAGGATTCATCCACTGCTTCCGCCTTCACCCAGAAAAACTGCCTCTTCCACCCTTTGTGCGAAGAATCCTTCGCCGCCAGCGGAATACAACTCCGATTCCTGCGCGCCTGAATAAAGTAGAAGCCTTTCCCCGCCGACGGATGTGCCTTCAGCTCGAAGAAATAATGAAAAAGATCCAGGGACGGGGGAACCCCCTGCAGGCGGCAGAGGATCCGAAAGGCAGACAGCAGGAGATACGAGTTGGCCACCAGCTGAACAGGCGCCAACACGAAAAAATTGAGAAGCTTCAGAACGAAAGGCTCGAAGGGGAGGCAAAATCCGCTCTTCCACGCCAGGAGAAAAGTACAGATATGGCTCGTACGGCTATCCAAGCTCGTCTCGTATGGGGCAGCGGCTACAAAACTAGATCGGAGAGGCAGGCGAAACCGATGCTCCAGTTTCTTCACATCAGCCTCTCCCAACTCGCTGCGATTGGGGATGGGCTCCCGCCTCACCTGCTCGATTTCCGAGCGCAGATCCGTCATCGAGCTAGAAGAACCTTCACGAGAGTCCGAAGACTCTGGGGGAGAAGGAAGCTGCCGGATCGCCTCCGCGGTTATACGCACCAGCTCCTCAAATGCCGCCGCAAGAGCTTGCTCCCCCGCTGTATCTTCACGGCGCATCAAGGAGCCCCAGAAGCAAAGAAATGGAGGAAAGGCCAAAAACCCTAGAAAGACTGGGAGGACGAGCAGCGCCCTACGCCTATAAACCCTCGCGGGAGGCGGCGCGCCGTTTCAACCTCCGAGAAAAATGGGGCCCCTTCATTTCAAATCCGTTAGGATCATTATTATTACGGGCTCAGGCGACCACTACACGTGGCTTCATAACGCCGACATGATTCCACCCACCCGAGCCATGCCGGTCCAAAGCCTCGAAAAACTACTCAACCGAGCCCCCTTGGCTCGGGAGTAGGAGGGGGACAAGTGGAGAGGGGGATTCCTGCAGCTCACTCAAAGAGCAGACCCAATTAGGCCCAGCAGGGCCCAACGAGGCAAGCTCGTCCAAGTGACAGCCCACAGGGCCCACTTGGAAAAGCCCAATAAAACAATGCTCGAGGAAACAACTCTCCTAGGCGGCCCCAAGGCTCGGAGAGCCCGAGCATCGGTCAGGTCACAGGAAGACCCGCGCACGAGCTATCCCTCCGCACGAAGGGGGGAAGCGCTAGCCGGTCTGTCCGACCCATCTCCTCACCGAGCTAGGCCTATTGCCCGATAGGGCCGGCCCCCCTAAGCTCGGTACGACCGATAGAATGTTTATCATTGTAGCCGTTAAAGTCCACAGCGGGCCGGGCGCCAAGAAGTCCAGGAGCTCCGGCTTCCTCGCGAGGATAACGCCCCCACGATGAGGCCATAAAAGCCCACGACGAGGACGTAACCTCCACCGGAGACCCCTCGGCTTGCAGGACTCCAGAGGGCGGCGCACTATTTAAACCTGGGATACCCTCCGGCGAAAGGTAAGTCCAAGAAGGGCATTGATCCACCCCCAATTCCTGAGCACGGATCACTTCACCCCATTGGTGGAGAGGGGTCTCGCGCCTTCACCTTCTCCTCCCTATCGCTGCTCCCACCATTGCTCTACCGACTTGAGCGTCGGAGGGTTTCGCCCCAGGGAATCCCCCTGGACCCTCTGACCCGTTTCCCTGTCTTGCAGTTCACAAACTTGGTGATTACCAGCCCGCTGCAAGGAACCAGCGCGAGATTTCGCCTCTTCAGAACGTAACGGGGGTTGGTGGGAGGGAGAACAGAAGGGTGGTGAAGGATCTTGCTAGAAGATGCAAAATTGATATTCTTTGCTTACGAGTGTTGGAATGTAAGGGAGATGGGGAGACCGTTATGAGGGAGATAAGGAGTACAAGATTGTCTAAAAGAGTGGCCTCTTTAGTCGAGGGGAGAGCATGGGGTATTATGATTATGTGGATTAAGTTTAAAGTAGAGGTGGTGGAGGAATCTAGACATATTGGCATGGGGGCTATGTCTTTCTCTTTCCACAACATCAATGATGGTTTCTTATGGGATTTCTCTGGAGTTTATGGGATGTAGAATAGAGAGGACAAGAAAGCACTGTGGGATGAGCTCTTACTCCACCATAATAGATCTTGCCATCTATGGTCTGTAGGGGAGATTTCAACATCGTCGTCTCACTTAATGAGAGGTTAGGTGGCTCAGCCCCCATGGATGAGATGGAAGACTTTAAGAACTTTATCTTTGAAGCAATCTTGATTGATTCATACATCTAATACCCAGTTTTTTTTGAAAGTGAGTGGTACCACTATTGTATACAATGAAAATCGGGATATGCAAGTATAATAAAAAAGCTCCAAAAAAATCCCTATACAAAGGGCCACACAATGTCTGCGTGGAACACCCTAACCCCTCCAGCAAACCAAAAGGAGAATAGTTAAGGGAATTCACATTACAAAGGAGCTTAGGCCATTCCCTCCAACACAAACAAAGGAGGCAACCGACTCCATAGCTCTCGACTCCCTCCTAAAGTTCATGTTGTTGCGTTCCCACCATAGCAACCATAAGGTGGCATGGAGAATGAGCCACCAAACGGTCCTGTCGCCTCTTAGGGGTCAACTTCTACCCCATTTTGCTCCATCAGGTGGTGCACATGGCTGTGCCGTCCGACGCCACTACGAGTCTTCCTAGCAAGCTCACCCCACACCCCCTACGAGTAGGAGCAACCTACAAACAAGTGGTCCAGAGTCTCGACGTCCATTCCACACAAGCAATACATCTAATACCCAATTCACTTGGTCTAATATGAGAGCCAACCCATCACAGATTAGACTGGACAAATTCCTTGTCTTTGTTGATTGGGAAGATCATTTCCCACGTCTGGAGGCCCTTGCTTTGGCTAGATCCATATCAGACCACAAGCCATTATGCTCAGGACTAGTAGCAGGCGGGTGAGTAAAACCCAGTTCAGATTAGAAAGATATTGGCTTAGAGAGGAAGACTTTGGGGACATTGTTACTAGAGTAAGGGAATCCAGAGGTAGGAGATGTCTGCTATGGCTAGACTGTTAGACAAATTGAAGATCCTAGCACAGGAGCAGACTAAGTGGGGAGCCACCAAGACTCTCTGAGAATGTAGTGAAGAATAGGATTCTAGTATAATTGAAGGGACTTGACGCATTGGAGGAGGTAGGCCTTTGGATGAGCTTGACAGGATCCAGGGGGACAAGCTTTAGGCTGACTTTGAAGAGATCCTCACGAAAGAGGAAAAGTACTAGAAGTTGAGAGCAAGGGAAAGATGGGTTAAGGAGGGTGTCAGAAATACTTCTTATTTTCAAAAGATTGTCTTAGGAAGAAGGCGGTTGAATTTCATCGAATGCATCAGGGAGGGGAACCGGCTCATCACTGCACCGGAAGACATCAAGAGACATGCCAGATAGTTCTATCGTGGTTGATGAGCCAGTCAGACCCTCCATTGCTGAGGACCTCCTTTCTTGTTTTACGGCAGTAAAGAGTAGAGCTGTTTCCCACTCCTTTGAGGACGAGGAGGTGAAGAAGGCTGTTTGCTCTCTTGCAAGTGACAAAATTCCTGGGCCGGACGGGTTCCCATTAAGTTTCTTCTATCATTACTAGGACATCATCAAGACAAATATTTTTCAAACTATCTAGGAATTCCAGCAATGGAGGGCTCATTTGAGAGGCATTAACAAGACTTTGCTTATCCTCATCCCTAATAAGTAAGGTGTTGAGAGCCTGAGGGACTATAGACCCATTAGTTTGCTTAATGGGACCTATAAAAGAATCACAAAGCTGTTGGCCATGAGACTTGAAAGCGTTATTGATAGGGTTGTCAGCGGCTGCCAGAGAGCCTTCATTAGAGGGTGTTACCGTCTGGGAGATTTTTTTGATTGCCCATGAATGTCTAGATGCTCAAGGTACAAAGGAAGAGAGGGTTGGTGCTCAAGCTTGATTTTGAGAAAGCCTACGACTGGGTTGTCTCGCAATGTCTGCTTGATGTTCTTAGAAAGATGGGTTTTGATGATAAATGGGTTGGATGGATTCGAGCATGCATCCGATCAGCTAGACTTGCGGTCCTCATTAACGGGGAACCATCACCTTTCTTTCACAACTGTAGAGGGCTAAGGCAAGGTGACCCTATGTCTCCACTTCTATATGTTCTTGTGGCACACATTTTGAATAGGATGTGTATGAGTGCTGAGTCTCATGATTTGATTAGGGGGTTCCAGGTTGCCCCCCGAGGGACAGTACATTTCCCACTTGCAGTATGCTGATGATATTATTATATTTGTGGCAAAATACGAGGAACAATTGTATACCATCAAGCTGATGTTGGAGTTTTTACAGGAGGCTAGTGGTCTTAAGGTGAATTTTGACAAGAGCCAGGTGGTGGGTGTGAATATGGAGCAGAGAGCCATCAGGAGAGCTACTACTGTTCTAGACTATCTAGTTGGTGAATTCTCTATTACCTAGTTGGGACTTCTCTTAATTCATAGTGCTCTGTAGCATGGAGATTGGCAACTAGTGGTGTAAAGATTTGACTCTAGACTAGCAAGTTGGAAGGGGAAACTGCTCTCATATGGGGGGCGACTAGTGTTGTGTAAATCCGTCTTGGATAGCTTCCCTATTTACTTTTTGTCCACTTTCCAGATCCTTCTCTCAGTGGCAAAGAGGCTTTAGTCTATACAGGCAAGATTCTTTCTGCATGGCAGTGGAGTGAGGGGTAGAGGCTGGCATGACATTGCTTGCGAAGAGTCTACAAGTGCAAGGAAGTGCTAGGGTGGGCTTAGAAAACATTTGAGATTTCAACTTGGCTCTCTTGAGCAAATAACTCTAGAGACTTGGTACAAAGGGTGGGGCTATGGAGTACATCCATCCAATAGAAATATTATAACAGAGCAAGGGTTTGGGATTTGGCCAGCCGTCGCAACATCACATATCTCATCTTTCGAGGGGCATCTTGAAGAGCAACGACATTGTCAGGTTAATAGTTAGAGTGAGCTTGGGAGATGGCCTGAAATGCAGGTTATGTAAAGGCAGGTGGTGCACTAATTATCCTCTAGAAGATATTTTCCTCAGCTTTATGTAGTCTCTATGGAGCCCTTGGCAATGGTGGTCCTGCCAAGGATGGCAGTACCGGTTTCGGCCAGGACCGGAACCTAAACGTACCGGTTTCGATTTCTGTTTCAGTTTCGGTCGAAACCGATTCAAAACTTTCAAAAAGACAAAAATTACAGTGAGGAGGAATGGTTTCGGACCGAAATCGTAAATTTTTTATTTTTTTAGTTTCGGACCTGCTACAGTGAGCAGGGTCCGAAACAGTTTCGGTATGGGCCGAAACCGATACGTTTCGGCCGATACTGCCATCTATGGGCCCTGTTGTTCGAGAGATAGCCATTAGGGGGGTGGCTGGATGACGCGGACGGCGTCGGACATGGTTGGCAGTATCGGCCGAAACGAACGTATCGGTTTCGGCCGGTACCAATCCGAAATCGGACCCTAACACTGTAGCAGGTCCGAAACCTATTAAATAATATTTTTTAATGGTTTCGGACGAAACCATTAAATGTTTCGGCCGAAACTGACCTGTTTCGGTCCGAAACCGTCCAGTTTCGGCCGAAACCAGAGAGAATTACTATTTTTTTTAATTTTTTGAATGGTTTCAACCGGTTTCGGCCGAAACCGAAACCGATTCCGAAACCGGTACGTATCGGTTTCGGTACCGGCCGAAACCGGTACCGAAATTGATACTGCCATCCTTGGCGTCGGAAGACGGATCGACGGCAACTCCGGGACGCGAATAGGACGGGATAACTTGCTGTCTCGCACAGCTCGGTCTCACACCGGGCGGTCTCTCACCGGGCGACACTCTATTCTCTCAAAGGGAGAAAGGAGGAAGGGAGAACACAAGGGGCTATGGGTTTCTTACGTGATTGCAAACTTTGATTCTTTCATTCATGTCATAAACCTTCATTAGCCCCCCTTTATATAGGGAAAGCCATTACATTCTTACCCTTGAACTTTTCCTAATAACATCTATACCCAAGCCTAATACAACAAACCCCAACAACCCACCTTTTGACTTGTGGGTTAAATAAAAATAAAATACACATGCCTTTTGACTATAACTAGTCTAATAAAACCAAAAGTAAATATACATGTAGTAATACATGTATTTTACTTGCATACACACACAAATACACAAATACGTACAAGTAAAATACTCAGGATGCCGAGTCTTCGAGTGAGTCTCCGAGCCATAAGCTCGGTGTCGGGGCGATGCGGCGTCGGCTCCGAGTAGTGGGCCCGTTAGGGGGCTCGGTGTCCCCACCATTGGATCCCAGTTTTCAGAAGACACTTGTGGGAGGAGGAGATTGACCACTTCGGGGTTTTGCTCTCAATGCTACAGCAACACACGTCCGATGTAAATGAAGCAGATGAATGGAAGTGGAGATGGGACAAGGGGGGGCACTTCTCAGTTAGATCGACTTACCATGTAATTGCTGGTGGCGGAGTGCGACATCATCTGGTTAGGCAAATCTGAAAACTTAGGAGCCCTCTTAAAGTTAAGGTGTTGCTATGGAGGATCTCTCACGGAAGGCTTCCAACTTACGACAGACTTGCTAATTTCTTGGATGGTACCCAAATCATTTGTTGCTTGTGTGTGGGAGGAGGAGGAGAATATTGATCATATCTTCATGGGTTGCCACTTTTCCCAAGATGTTTGGCTCCATGTTTTGAAAAAAATCTAGCATGGTTTGCATCCCATATAGAGCATCCAACAACTTTTGAGGGAGTGGCATAGGAAGTTGCCCCTTAAGGGAGATAGGGATTTAGTGGCTTATCCTCCATGCCATCCAATGGGCCATCTGGGGGGAGAGAAACAATAGAATTTTCAGAAAGGAGGCCACGATCTTGGAGAGGATTGAGGACTTTGTTGGGGACAGGGTGAGAGAGTGGGCCAAACTTCTTTATAACGTAGATACATGCAACTCTTCTCTTTTGGCAATGCTGGGGTGCTAGAGGGTGCCATATCTTCTTTGGTTTAGGTTTTGAGAGCACACATTGCACCCTTGTAAATCCCTCTTTTTTCACTTTAACATATTCAGTGGTACCATCCACTTTCAAAAAAAAAGAGAATGATCTATTTAAAAACTAATTTCACTTGGCCGCTTCCAGCTTTTCCTGTTTGACACTCTCCGCCCTCCTAGATTGGATCAGTAGAGGTTGAATTTTGAATCAAATCAGTTGATTTCAACTGAAATTGGCCATTTTGCAAACCTTGCGTATGTTTCATGATTGAAAAAAAATACCAAGCTGACTTCAATCCTTTTCTCATCCTAGTCCATGTTGTTTGTCTTTGTTGGCTCAAACATGATTTCATCGTTTGCTTTTTAGATGTTCCAACAAAATGTGCAGCCTAAAAGTTTTAGCAGGCTTCCGCCTAGTGTCCCCTTTTGGGAAAGTAGATAGTGCCCTGCCTAGTCTTCCTACTTGTCATATCTGAAATTGCAATTTTCCTATTTTTTATTGTATAGTTAAGTTTCATTTTAGACTGTCCAATATAAAGCATCAAATGATTGAATCTTTATATCATAGTGCTTCAGTTAGTTCATCTAAACTAGTCATGTTGTATCTTTTTGTTTTATGAAAACGTGCCATAGGATGTGGATGGTGAAATGGCACAACATTTAAAGAGACTTGGCAGGAAGGATCGCACAACAAAGGTACACAAAGTCTTTTTATGAACAACTTTCTTTTGTAGCTCTAATTGCATTTTTCTATCATAACATTTTATAAATGAAGTTGATTTATTTTGGGAAAATTGGAGTATTCATTCTCTCTCTCTAGGGGCTTCTAGAGACAGAAGCTCTGTGGATGCCAGGCTGTGCGGGAGGGTTCTTGGGGTTCGCCTCAAGGGCAAATCAGGGGGCCTAGGGTCGCTGGCCCTCAGGCGGCAGGTTTAGGGGGATTGTCTAGGCGTGAGGGGTTTGGTCGTGCTTTCGGTGTGGGCATCGAGGCCATATTATGAGGTTCTGTGACCTCCTACAGGTTGGGCATTGACAACTGCCACATACGGCGCCTCCTTCCTGCGGCGGTTCTGTCCTTTCCCATTGTTCATTCGTTGAGGTCGTTCGGGGCTGTGCAATTCGTGTGGAGCCTACCCGGTCATGCAGGGAGGTGGTTTAGATGCGGGAGGAGACTTGTTGGAGGCGTCTACAGTGGTTGAGAAGGTGTGCCAAGGTCTCTCCGGTCTTCGGCAGAATGGATGCATCTCAGGTCCAGGTCTTGTTGAATAGAGGCCCGGAGGAAGAGGAGGGATGGGTGGTCTATCAGGTAGGCGGAGTTTTCCTGGCAGTGGGGAGGTCAGAGGAAGCAGTGGAAGAGGCGGTCAGCGGCAGCTTCATCATGGCGGGCGACGCCCTCTTGCCGGTGTCCAGGTGGAGGTCGAGTGATGGCACACATCTGGATCCTCGCCTTTGCAGAGTTCGACCGAGGATCTCCAGGGTGCCGGTTGTCTTCTGCGGCGAAGAGGGGGTGAACCTCCCCCTTTGCTGTGTCGGGAGGGTGGAAGAGGGGTCAACGAGGTTGGTTGAAGTGGGGAGGTTATTGGTGATGGGAGCAGTTGTTTGGGTGATGTGTGAGGAGGATAAGCGCCATCGTCGCAGATGTTGAAGGTGGCTTATTCCTCGTCAAAGTTGAGGTGTAGGGTTGGTCGTTGATGCCAAAGAAGACCGTTTTTGTTTGAAATTCGAACGGCCCGCTAGTGGAGCCGGCTATCGGGTTTCCCTCCTACCCGGTTGATAGTTGTTTAGTTCCGGAGGCTACCCGTTGCGAACCCGCCTTCCCAAGACCCGACGGTGGCTCCATTACCCGTGACTTATCGGATATCCAAGGTCACGGGTTTAATGGAGATTCAGAGGAGATCTGGCCTACGCTGAGACTTGGTAAGGGGCTTCTTCTTGACCTGAGCTTAGGTGGTGATTGCAGTGCCGATTGCAGCGTTCTGTCTTCTTCGGATTGCGCCGACGCGGTTCCCGTGCTGCTGTTTGTGCTGCTAGCTATGTGCAACACCCTTCTCCTCATGTGGAAGGGCTTAGAGGAGTTGCAAGATGGTGCCTTCATTCATCCTTCAGGTGTGGTTGCCGGTTGGGGGGGGGGGGACAGAGCCCTAAAGGATCTGACCGTCCTTCCCCTGCCAAGCAAGGAGATGATTGGACAGGGCCTCTCGAGGCTAGTGGCATCAAACGTCGCCGGTGGGTCAGCTGTTTAGGAGGAGTTGGACCTTGGGGGTGCCTCTAAGGGAGGTATCCTGGCTGCTACGGTCGGAGTCCCCTTTTGTCATCTTCCTGGGTTGTTTGATCAGGCTTACGGCTGGAGCGACAAGGAGGGGAATGAGGGAGGCCTTCGTCTCCTTTTAAAGGAGGTGGAGGCGAGCGATGTGGATGCTTCTGTAGGAGGTTCTCCGGTAGACTTGTCTTTGCTCTCGGTGTCTCTAGAGGGGGTCTATGCAGCAGCCCCTGCACTCCTATTCAGACCTGTCCCGTATGAAGATGGGGAGCCAAGGGAGCCATGTTTGCTTTTGGGGGAGGATCCCTTATCGAGAGGTTGGACCTCGCTCTTTAGGAGGAAGCCAAGCGAAGAAAAGAAGATGTCAAGGAAATCTTATCTGAGGCCAAGAGGTTTTGGGGGAGCAGGCGAGAGATGTGGCCAACTTGATTGGCGTGTCGTCTGAAGGAGTCGATAAGGATATCAAATCCGCGCTAAGCAAAATCCAGAGAAGATGGCATGCGAAGTTGGCAAGGGAAGCCAAGGCAGCAAAATTGCTACTAGAGGGGAGATGCAGTGTGTAAGAGAGGGGTAAGATGAGTAAATAGGGGCAATTGAGGCCTGTTCGTAGAGTCGGTTTTAGATGAGGAAGTCTTTGTGTTTTCTTAAGTCGCAGGTTGTGCGGTCTATTCTTTTGTACTTAGCCATTTTTTTGGGCCCTTGGGGGAGGGGGTCGTCGAGAGGGCTCTGTCGTCTGCATTTTCGGAGAGTTGTCTGCTATCTATTGTAAGTGCAAGTTTTGTGGGAGCTGTCCCTCCATACTTGTAATTTCTTTACTTTTTCTTTATATAATTAGTGGTATTATCCACTTTCAAAATAAATAAATAAAGTTGAATTTATGGTCTTTGTCTTATTCTAGCTTCAGTAATTTTTGTTGGAGAGAATCATAGAAAAGCTAGACTTTTTGAGAGGAGTAACTCTGCTATTTGTTGTCATCATCATCATCATATATCCTTCTCCAATCAATTTGGGTGGCTTAGGACTTTAGAGTACTAAAGCATTGGACAACATTTCTAGTTGCTCACTTGATGTCAACTTCCCATTTCAAGAGCCAGATATTGACAAATGTCATTACCTGGCAGGTCTGGACTAGTTATGGAAAGTGCCTACTAATATTGATAGAGACAAAAGTTAAAAGGAACAAAAGATAGAAGTTAAACATGGGAAATGACATAAAGGGTATACAAGAGAAGTGAACAAGTTGCAAAATAGAAGAAAACTACACTTAACTACAGTTATATAAATATGAGAGTCAAATTTAAAAAGAAACCAGCAAATAGAAGTTAAAAGGCAACAAAGATGTGAAAAATGAATGGCTTTAAAAATCAAGAAGGAAGAGAGAAGGTAAAGACAAAGAAACACCACAAAATCAACCTAGCAGAGAAGCACTACACTTACTGCTGGATGGATAACCTTAATCTTATTCTTTGGAAGGTCAGTTTGAGATAAACTTGTGCATCAATACTTTTTTGTGTGTTATACTGATGCTTAAGAAGCAACAATTTGAAAAAAAAAAGATAAGAGTTTGCCTAAAATTTTAGGGTTGGGAAAGGGATACATCTTGTGAAGTGCTCCATTCTAGTCCTTTGGCTGTAAGATATGCAACTTGCTAAAATGGTGCGTTCCTACAATTTCACAAGGTTGGCCTTATTATTATGCTACATCCACTGAGCTAAGATGACAACTATTCGAAGTTCTACCACACACACGATGGAAACCTGTTAAGCTCGACTAATCCCTTTTGCTGTTTTGCCTAATAGATTTTTTTTTGGAAGGTGACAAAAATGCCACATTTCATTAGAATAAAAATGTACAGCAAATCTGTTTGGAAGGAAGCCACCTAAACAGACAGAAGAGAAAAACAAAAAAATGAAGGGGAGAAAACCCAAAACCACCGCAGGAGAGGAAATGTGTGGAGGTACACAGGAAGGTAAAACAAAATACAAAAAGAAAAACACAAGGGAACCCCTACTTATGGAGAAAATAAAGCCAGGGTTCAAAGGCGTAAAGAATCAGATGACGAGATTCCTCCACCTCTTGGCCTTGATGATAATATAAGATTCCTCAGGTTGCAAAACACCAGCTGCGCTGCACCACTCCTTCATCCATCTCAGAGCTCGTTTAAGGATGTGGAAAGCACCGTTAGATTCCTCTTTAAACTTCCTGTGGTTTCTCTCAATCCAGACAGCCCACAGCATGGCTGGGAAAAGTAAGGTCCAAGTTGCTTTTTCTAAAGTAGCTGGACAATTGCAGTGCGAAGAACGTGGGAACATCATTAGTATAAGAAGAGGCAGAGAAGATGAAGAGCTGGTGCTATAATAGGCCAGATGTCGGTGAAAGGAAGGGGCCATGATTTTTTAAACTCCAGAACGCTATTCACTGCTGGCTAATGGATGCCAAATGCTTTGAACAGAATCACCCACTGAACAGACGTAGTGCCCTAGGTACAAAGTAAGTGATCAACATTTTCCTCTAGGATTCCACTAAAAATACACCGAGTTTGTCAGTATGGAATAAAGTTTTGAGTCTGTCACTGGTAGGCACTCTTCTATTTGCCACTTTCCATAGGAACAATTTGATCTTTGAAGGGAGTAATTTTGACCAAACTATTTTCTTCCACCACACCCTTGTTCCACTGTCATTAAGCATTCTGACAAAGGATTTAACAGAGAAAAAATCCATTATTTTCCCATCTCCACCTTCTCGTATCATCCTTCTTAGGTTGAATTTGGACTTGAATGAGGATCTGGTGCTATTTAATGAATTCTTGCAACTCAAAATCAGTAAGATTTCTTCTGAAGTGCAAATTCCCAGTACCATTTCCGTCACTGGAGATTATATCATATACTGCTTTTCCTTTGTCTGTAGAAAGCTGCTAAAGATTTGGAAACTGCAACAAGAAGGGCTCCATAGAACACCACGCGTCCTCCCAGAACCTAAGAATCCTTTCATTTCCCAATTGAAAGTTAGTAGAAGCATTGACACAATCTGCAGTCTTGATAATGTTCTTCCAAATAGGAGACAGAAGTGGTCTGCTCCTACTGATATCCCATGGGTTATGGTTTGCCTAATAAATTTAGTCTATAAACGATAAAATGTCGTGGCCAAGTTCTCTACGGAGGATGCTCTTGTTCTTTTCATACAGGTTGATCAAAGACAGGTGATATTTAGCATTCACTGTGCATGTATTAATCTGTTAATGATGACAATGTCTTGTTCCAAAAAAAAAAAGAGACAAGAACTTCGTTGGTGCAGCATTTATTTTGTCTAATGTGGTAACAAACCTGAAATGTGGATTGTGGACAGTCGTTTTGGGAGATTGTTAATTTGATAAAAAACTCAGTTAAACATTTTAACAATTTACGGCTGAAAATCTGCTGTCGCATTTTGTGGCTTTCCCCTGAAATTGTGCATTCTGCATGGTCAACTCAATTTTTGAGACTACCTCTGTTTATTCATGGTCAACTAATTGCGTTATTAGTTTTTTGAGTTTTTATTTTTGAGGTAGAGGAACCTCTCCTCTCCTCCTGATTTTACTACCTCTGTTTATGTGTGTTATCAATGGCGATGGAGGCGATCGCCTACGCGATGGAGGCGGCCACCAGTCGCCTTGCCTCTGCCTCAATTGCCTCAATTGCCTCAATCTAGCCTCGTGGGCCCGGCCCACCTCTGCACTCCCCGGTCTGTTTGATTTTTTTATTTAAATATGTTTAGATTTGTTGTTAGTTTTATTTAAATTTGTTTGATTTTATGAATGAATGAATTTACGAAGTTTATTGATTTTATATATCCATTTTTGTGATATTTAGAGATATATTTATATTTCTGAATTATATATATTATTTTAATAAAATATCGCCTCAAACGCCTAGGCCCTATGCATTTGAGACATGAGGCGACCCCTTGGTCGCCTCGGCACCTCTCGCCTTTGACTACATAGCTGTTTATTTAATAAAATTGGTAGTACAGTGCACTTTTTCTCAAAAAAAAAAAAGAGAAGCTCATCTTGTGAGACTCTGAATGGGGTATTCATTTTCATGATGGACAAACTGTGCGTGTTGTGTTAGACACTTCTCTCAGATGCTTTATTATCTATTTATCTACTTTCATTTATCAACGGATTGACATGGTTGTTGGTTTCTCAAGTGCTAAACATTGTAGGATCACTTTCCTCGTGGTCCAACTTCCTTTCTTTTGCAAGATTTTTTGATGTCTCACTCCTCGAACCCACATGTTACCACATTTTTTGTTCTTTTTGATCATTCCAACAACCTATGTCCTTGTTTCAGTTGTTTGAGACTTAATACTTGGACGGCTGATGGATCTAGATTTATGCTCTTGGTCATCTTATGTGCTTTCTGGGTATTGATTTGGGTGGAAGGGAATGTTTTTTTTTACACCTTATTTTTTTATCTTTCCCGAATTTCTTTTGGCATATCTACCTGTCAGTCATAAGTCCTGTTAACACTATGAATCTTCATTTTAGTTAGTATGGGAATAACTGGTGATAAAGTGGCCAATGTCTTCCTTACCTGTCAATTTTCTTTCCTGGGTCTCTACGTCGAAGAACTAGAAGCATATATTTTATCTATGCAACTTAAATTTCGTACATTTTTATTATGCAACTTGAGTTTTTGGTTTTGTTATGTCAATGTGGTGTTAGTGCAGGTCAAAGCGCTGACATCTTTGAATGTGCTCTTCAAGCAAGTACCTGGAGAGGAGCTTGTGCAGATTGTTCCAAAGTGGGTACGGTTTCTTTCATTACTCAGAAACAAGAAAATTTCTAGCCTATTTCTTTGGTTACAAGGTTTCTAGTATTTTTTTCTTCAGATTGCTGGTAATAAATTTACAACTAGCTAATATTTTGTTGTTGCTTATACAGGCTGATAGTATAGGTTATGCATAATCAGATAATATCACATGGTTTGTGTGGCTATCATTCTTAGTTATCTCTTGTGCCATTTTCCTTGATTCCTTTTGGACTGTCCATAATTATTCATGGATATGTAAATCTTTATTCTAGTTTCTTTTGTTTCTTGTATTTTTTGCCTGAAATTGCTCCTTAATCCTGCCGATGTGACAGTTCTTTTGGATCCTGAGTATAACTCCATCCTTCGTGGGTAACTGCCCCCCCTAGAAGACAGCGTACCTGTGATCCGCTGTGATCCCACTTCCGGCCGATGTGTTGTCCCCGGGCAGGGTTGAACACAACTTCCACTTCCTGAAAGGAGTGTGTGGACAAACGAACAGAATGCATTACTATTGAGGAGGGGGAAGGTATGGGTGAAGACGTTGAGAATCTAATGTTTTTAGATAGGGAGTAGGAGGGGTAGTAGGCATGGATCTACTTCCATAATTTAGAGTATTTGTAATTCTTAGTGTGCAATTGACATGATTAAAGAGAAACAAGGGTGCGGGAATGCAGGAGAGCTTGTGCTTGTGGCACCAACCTACTGACTTTCATGGTGCTCATTCACTGTCAGCATTTTTTTGTTTACTGTTTTTACCTGCTCCTGTACTTGTGTGCCTACTGGTTGCCTGTTTCCTTTGGATAATGTGCTTCGTTTTGGAATGTTTCAAGATGCATGGGTGGCAACAGGTTTGTAACTTTGGCTCAATGTTGCTCCGTGAGTGTTGAAGAGTGCGTGAGAATGGCAAGAATGTCACTTAGAAGTGCATGCCTGACACTGGTTACTCCTTGGATCAATGCTGAACATCATCAGAGAGTCTTATTTATGTTTCTTGGTCTGCCCACTGACGGTATCCTATCAACATTAGGCTGATTCCTAAGTTGGCATTATTTGATTTGTGCTTGTATTATGTTTGAAGATTTTTCTTAATAAGCATTATTTTTTGACCTCGCTTGTGTTCTTTACAAATTTCATGCTGTAATAACAATGCGCAATCAAGAACACTGCAAAAGACATGTGCCTACATGGTTAATAACTTCATTTTTTTGACAAGTGAAGGAAATGTCTCTGTATCTTTTTGTTTGTTATAATGTGCTCGGTGTTTTTTTTTTTTTTGAAAGTGAATGTGCTCTGTGTTGTGGTAACTGCTTGTAATTTTTATAACTATTTATGGCTGCAGTAACTGTAGGATATAAGTTGAAGTGAGGGCATACTTTAGGAGATCAAAGAAGCGATTTCTTAATTTGGAGAAATATTTTCGAGGATGTGGATAGTGTCACGATTCATTAATAAGACAAAGCTCTACTAGTTTAGCCATATACTACACTGCACCCAAAATATCCTCCAATCAACAGGTTCCAAGAATGCCCCAGAAGCACATGAGAGATGCTGCTGAATGCCCAAGCAAGCACTATCCCTCCAACCTATTAGAAATGGAGGAGCATAAATGGGGATCACAGATTTAACACTTGGAAATTGGATTCAGCATCGAGTTGATCCTGGTCAAATAGATTTCAGAACCAAAGAAAATCAATTTTCAAGCAGTCCTGAGCCACTAGGAACCAGTCTGAAATGTTATCGACGTGCTCAATCTGGTTCAACAAGTATCTCTCTGAATTACCTCTTTTTTAAATAAATGACCTGGATATATCCCCTGACATTTCCCATTGACAAGGGAACAAGTTAACCTCCTTTGCTTGCCTCCCATGGCTGAATTGGCTACAGGTTTGTTTCTGGAAACAAAAGATTGATCGATGTATTATCCTCCTCAGCTTGCCTCCCGTGACTCACCTTCAAACTTGTCCCATGATGCAGCTGATTAGGGTTGGCATAGACCATGGAATCTTAGGTTGGATAGGCATTTTCATTGATGATTTGCATGCTAGAATCTGGTTTTATGGGGTACGACCAAGGATATGGTTTTTTTCATTTGTAATAGGGTTGAGTGGCTGGTGCTTTGGTAGGAGAAGATTGTGGTTCAGCTGCTCCTTTGGATCTTCTTTGTACTTAAGATATCACATGTCCTCTGTGTGACTGTTTTTCTGTCTTTTGGGTCAGGCCTTTTGTATTTGGCTGGTTACTTTTTCGGGAGGAAGGTGTATATAGCAACTGATCTTTTGGAGGCACTATGGGGCTATACTTTCCTTTTATATTTCTACACTTTCCCTTTTTCCTAATGAATTTGTTTCACTCTTCAGTTACCAGAAAACAAGAAGGTATTGAAACCAGCCCGACTGAGATGGTGAGTGATGGGTCCAGATGCCCTATTCTCCCTGGTGTGTACCTGGTGGCAGGCAAGGTCAAACAAAAAGTGCTATTGGACTTTGTGATCATCAACATCATTCTGCTAATGCATGCTGGAATGATACTCCTCTTGTACCACCCATACTGTAACATCCATGAGAATCCACTAGCCCTCATCTCCCAGCTAATTATTAGTCATCGAGTGGGATTTTTGCAAAAATACCCTTTTACAAGTTTATTTGCAGAATTAACTATCCTATTTACATATTGTTTTTACTAGCTGCATCACAATACTTGCAAAAATACCCGCATCATCATCAGCTATTAGCATTCCATTAAAATCTCTTATTTAACCTTGGTTAGCCTTTAATTAGTTTTGAAAAATGTCCAAAATATCCCTAATCTCCACTAAGCTCTCTCTCTCTCTCTCTCGCACAATGTCAAAATGACTTTTTTGAAGGGGCATTTCATCCAAAGATTCAATTTTATGGATGGAAATGAAATATTTTTGGCATCTTCAATGGAGATTAACCAGAGGGGTATTTTTGGCACTATTTTAATGTAATAAGGTTATTTGAAACAGATTGGAAAAAATAAACTTGTGAGGAGGGCATTTTTTGCAAAAAAACTGTTATCTAATATAACAACCATCACACCTGGTAAATCCATAGTCATCCAAATCAAAGAGGCTGCTGTAATCCGATACTGAATAGGCAGGTGCTCCTAAGGACACCATCATAGTGTAAAAAGTACTGAGTACTCAATCTGGGAAGGTGCTGAGTCTACTGCCTGACACAGTGACACTGTCACAAGACAGGAAACTAGCTTGTTTATCCTTTAAATAAAAGGGTTTTTGAATTTTGAGCCCTGAAAACCTCCTATATTTGAAAAAAGACAATCTCTGTAAGTGTATCTTGGCTTATTCAAATTTAATCCCTGCAAACTTGTGACATTTACTTCTTAGTAGCTCCTGTCATTAGCAGTCAGGAATGTGGGATTATTTCCTGAATATGCTTGAAATATTCCGTCAAACATTGCCAGATGTTATTGTAGATCTTGAAAAGACCATTTTGCCGTTCATATAGAATAGAATGGGCGACCGTTGCTAAAATTTGTAGAAAAATTTCTTTTGAGTATGAAAAAGTCCCTCTATGACTTTCCAGATGTCCATGGTAAAAAAAAACCTGAAAAATGTCTAAAAATTGGCCATTGGATCCGAGAATGAATCTGAGTATGGGCATCTCAAAACTAGGAATCCTCTAAAGGAGCTTAGCTCTCCTAACACCAACCACCACCATGGTAATCCTTTCAATATCTGTACTGAAAGGATGTATGACCACACTTCATATATGGACGTATGGTGGATGCGACTGGACTGATGTGCAAGATCGTCCAGCACTGTTATCCATAGGCACCTATCCTACTAAGAATAGGATTGTAGAATACTGGTTCTACTTGGATTAGTGTATATCTTTCCTATTCTCATTAGTATTAAAGGAGACTTATTCCCACTTGTATTGGGATCATCTTTTACACTTGTGTTCATATATTGGGCGGAATATTGTCAATAGTGAAGCTTTCGTTTTTTTTGAAAGTGGGTAGTATCATGTTTTTTTTTGAAAGTGGATAGTACCACTAGTTATATAAAAGAGAAAAGCATAAACATGTATGAGGGGAGTGCTCCCACACAACTCCCAAATACAAAAGGTATAAACATGTATGGGGGGAGTGCTCCCACACAACTCCCAAATACAAAAGGCGGCAGAGAACACTCTGCCTCGGGAGCAAAAGGAAAGAAGCAAACAACCACCAAGCTGCTAGGCACATACCCCTAACCGGGCATAAAAAGGTTCCGAAGGTCTGTCACCAAACAACACCACCCACCCATCCAGACAGCACCTGATCAACACCCAAACAATAGAGAAATAAAAGTGAAAGCGCCCCCAAAATAAACAAAACCACGCTCCTCAAGTGGGTAGTATCATGTTGAACACAGAAAATTTAAGAAGGAAATCATGTTCATTTGTTGAACATGAATGCACATTTATGAGCTATTTAAATAGTGTGTGCATTATTAATTTTGTGAAATTGAGTTTACCAGACGATTAGGGTTCGAGTGTTGGACCTTTCCCCACTTACCTCGGTCAGTGTTAATTTACATCGGCATAAAGTCCGAACACCTTTGTTTGACTGCCAAAGAAGAGCTATTGTCCTCCACGATATTGGTTATGATACTGAGGGCAAATTCGCAACAGCAATAGTAAACACCTTTAAAAGGGTAAGGGTACTTGTACCCTAGCGAGGGTGAACATGTAATTTGGTTTAGGACACGGTAGACCTATAAGCCTATGAGAATAGGGGTGGGTCTAAAATTTAAGCAAGGATTGGGCTGTGACTAGAGGAATATGTCACAGTTTGACACTACCTAGGGACTTAGTTGTAATTCGGTTGGGACAATGGTGTATTTATAATTCAATATCTCCCCGGGTATATTTATAATTCAATGTCTCCTAGGGTTTATTCATAAATTTAAGTTTTGGAGGACATGTGTGCAATTAACTCGTGTTGAAGAACGGGCTTCACGCATTTAGTCGGAAGCCAGGGTATTCTTGCAATCCTAGAGGGTATTTGCACAAATATAAATATAAATATAAGACTTTTATGCAAATACAATACTTTGTCGACGAATTGCAGATTTTACAGGACTTTTTTGCAAAAATGCGAGACATATCTACAATTTCTGAAACTTGTAGGGTATTCCTACAATTACAGGACATTGTGGGATTTTCTTGTAATTTTAGGAGTATTTTTGTAATTTCTGTTTAATTTCAAAAATTACATTATTTTGCTGTCAAATTACATAGAACATTACATCACAAGTCCCCTAGGGACATAAGTGTAAACCCAAGGGTATTTATAAAACCTTCCCTTACGTGGGTCTCCACAAAAAGACAAAGAACAAAAACTCCAAGCGCTCCTTTGTTGCTCCTCCGGATGTTCTCTCCGAACTCGTCTCTTCCTTTTTTTAAGTGGGGGACCATGGGGATTTTTATAGAGGTTATGGGGTCATTTGGAGGACCTATCCGGGGCCGATGGGCCCGCAGCCCCCCTCCTCATGGCCCAGATAGGTCCCCCATGGGACCTACCCGGTTCTAATAAGACGAGAGTGGGGAGAGAGAAGACGGCCTCCATAAAAGGCCCCCATTTTTTTATGTTTCCCTTTGACTTTTGTGCTTTGATACGTGGAGGGGAGAATGTGACTTCTCCTTTGTGCTTGTTTTTCTTGCTCTGTCCGTGCCGTTCGTCGAGGGAGGATGCTTCCATCCTGTTGGACTGTCTTGTCGACACGTGTCGGACACCCTGCAGGTGGGACGAAGATTTTCATCTAATTGTTTCTTGTTGCGAGGGATTTTCCTTTAATGTCGGGCATTCGATGGGAGTTCTCGGGGTTTGGAATTTGTCCGGAATTATTATGACGCTAGGCTTTGTGCCATTTATTGGTCGTCATCGGACTGAATTAATTCCAAATATCTCAATTAATTCGAGAAAATGATAGGGCATCCGACGGGCTTCTGGAGTTCGTAAACGGCCTATTGGAGCGATGGTGCTAGCTTTATGCTATTTGCCGGCCATTTGCGGACTGATTTAATTTTTATTTATCTTAATTGGCTCAAGAAAAATAATGGGCTCAACAAATGCCCTCCATTGGATGTCCGTCAAATACGGAGGCAGAGGCGGCCGTCCCGTGCCCTTTGTAATTTCCTCGATTCCCCAAGTGTTTTCGACATGACGAGGTTTCTTGCACTTGCTTCAATTGATTTGTTGACATTTTTTTTTGCTTGAATTCTCTAACTTTCCTCTTTGTTTTGTTTCTGTAGCAGACTTTTATTATGGCTCACTACAGGCAGAGGTTACACCTAGAGATTGAAGGTTAGAGGCTCTGAGGATTCTTATGTCAAACGGACTGACAATTCTATGCCGTAGCTCCCTCCGTGCACAATTACGGCAGATAACTTTGACTCAGTGGACCGTGGCCTATTCTGGCTTGTAGAGGGGCCGACTGAGGAGATGGGCTCTGACGAGGGTGTTGTTGATATATCGGGAATTTTCAAGAAGAATGTCATTTACATATATGGCCGGTCACGGGGATACCCATCACACTATCCGCTGGACCGACATCTTCTTTCTATTCAGAGCTTTGTCCCTCCGCACATGGAGGTTGAGGATCCACTCTTGCTAGATGAGAGGCATCATCTCGAGCGAGCCGTATTGCTGGGACGAGATAGCATGTAAGATACTTGCACTCTCTTTCATACGAGCTTTCCGGAGGATTTTGCTCGGCAGACACAATATCTAGATTAGAAGAGCCTAGGTTTCTTCAGCAACTATGAAAACTTTGAGATTTGTGTTGCACCATTTTCGCCGGTCTCTTGGAATTTGTACGGCCATCATAAAGCCACAGAGCCTGCAGTTGATGTCATGACTTTGACACCGCCATGGGTTTAGTTTATAGACGACGAATATGACAACGAATGCTTGCTCAAGAGAATATTGACGCTCAAGCCCCCTAATTGGTATGGAAAATGGTTTGTCATTCCCTCTCACAGCTATCATCATGGGGTGACAGAGTGGTTGATGGGTGTCCTTCGTGTTTACAAGGCAGTATTGGACAAGACGGGGATCCGCCATGTAATGACAGCTGCATTATACTCTTATCCCCGTCACACAGGTCTTCTATAGGGCTTGGCGGAAAGATTTAACTATCGCTAGAATACATTTGTCATAGTGGAGGGTGAAACATCTTTGGACCTTTCACAGGTTTCTAGGCTCCCCCTCTGTGGTCACGTTTATGATGAGGAGTGTCTTGGTGATCTACACCGCAGTCATACCAGTGGTGCCGAGAGATATCGCGTGGCATATTGTTACAGGCACTTGATGAAGACCTAGAGAGATTTGGCCCAAGTGGACAAAGACAAGACTCCTCACACATCTAGAGTGACTCTGAATGCCTGGGTCCGACATTTTTATAATGGACCTTACTATTTTTATGAAGAATTTGCTCAGCCCGAGGTGCCTTAGGATTAATACAAAGTGGTGATAATATAATTCCGTCAGCATCAACGCTACCTGCCTGCTCCCGAAAAAGGATGGAACTCACGAGAGGTACCGCCCCTTACATACTTGGCTGCGTATCTGGCTTACTGGCTAGCCACTTTCGTGATTCCTCATGGTGAGGAGGGCATTCTAAGAGCTAAAGTTATCTATCTAGCATATCTTATGGCTTGTGGGCAGAGGGTTGCCATTGCTTCTGTAGCCCTTGCCAACACATATCCCTCCTTTGGGGCCCTGACTAATCATTCTTTGCCCCGAGACAAGAGCATTTTGATGCCCACTCACTATTTGAGCGCATGGGCTGGGATTCTGCTTCCAAAATTTTCTCAGAGGTTGACATTTGACAACCCTATGGCACCTCTTATTTTTGCTTTCTACGGTCACCAGGACCAAGATATGTTCACACAGCTGATTGGTGTCCGTCGGACTTTGTCTTTTGTTCCCACCAGGGGCAAGGCGGGCGTTAGACCCCATAAAAGTTATTTTAATTTCTGGTAATTACGGAAAATTACAGAAATTAAAAATTCGAAATGATGTTCAAATATTATGATCATGGCAATGTACATGAACATTTTATCAGACACAACAAGGAGCGGTACGAAGCTATGTGCACCCACCCGCTTTGCGGAATATCAAGTGTTTGAAGCCTATAAGACATTTGGACAAGCGCCATGTGTGCAGCGCGAGACCATTAAGTCTTAAACAAAAACTCCACGATAAGTCGAGCCATTGGCTCTGTTTTGTGACGAGTTGACATTTCAACAAACACTGCATGGGCGGCATGAAACTACACGTCCGTGGGGATAAATCCGTACAAGAAAAAAAAAACATTTTAGGGGTCCATTGGGTGTTCCCGTGACATTCAATAAAATCCTCGTCAACCTGAAGTCAAACGGACAGCAAGTCGACTTGGAAAAGGCCAACACATAAACAAACAAAGGTTCCACCGTCCTCGGGCAGGAAGAAGTCAACAAACAGTAAAAAGAGGGGGGAAAAATGTGGGATTTTTATAGCCTCAACACAACAACCAACGGGGGGGGGGGGGGGGTTCCACCCCCCCTACCCTCTCTCCTCCCTGCACGGGGGAGCCCCCCGGCCCACCTGCGACCGGGGGAACTCCCCCCGCAGTCGCTACCTGCACCGGGGGAGACCCCCCGGCGGCTCCACCACCGGGGGGGACCCCCCCCGCCACTGCTGATGCCGGGGGAACCTCCCCCAGCCCTGTCTGCACCGGGGAGGCCCCTCGGGCCACCTGCGCACCGGGGGGAACTCCCTTGGTCCTCCTTGAAACCGGGGGAGCTCCCTCGGCACCGCCGTGACCGGGGGGGACTCCCCCCGGTCCTTCCTGCACCGGGGGAGGCCCCCCGACCTCCTACGCACCGGGGGGACCTCCCCCCTGGCCTGTTGTGCACTGGGGGAGGTCCCCTGGCCTCCTACGCACCAGGGGAGGCCCCCCGGGTCTAGGGCTGTCAATGGGCCGGGCCGACTCGACAGGCCCGCGGGCCTAGCCTGATTTTGGGCCGGGCCGCAAGGTCTTTTTCAGCCCGCGGACTTTTAGTCGTGCCTAAAAGCCGGGCCCGACTAGACCCGTGGGCCGGGCTCGGACTTTGAGTTCGGCCCGTGGGCCGGCCCGTCCCGATCTCTTTTTTAATTCTCACTTCAAATTTTAAAAACTATTTAGTTAAGATTATGTTATTTTACTTAATTAAAAATTTTAAAACTCTCTTTTCACATAAATTATGTAATTAATATCAAAAGTTTAATTAAATTAGTGAGATTATAAGTTTTACATTGTCAAATATATTAATTTTTGTTATTTTTATTTTTTATTTAAGTTGCGGGGCCGCGCCGGGCTTTAGTCAGGCTTTGTATTTTTTAAATAATGTCGGGCCAGGCCCGGGCCCGGACCATTGACAGCCCTACCCGGGCCTGTCCGCCTGTTGCACCTCTGGGAGAGGTTCCCCCTCTCCTCCTCTTGGTAATGCACAACCGGGGGAGGAAGAATGGGGAGAAGAAGAGATGGGGGAGAGGAAGGGTCAAGGAGTTACCTCCTCCAAGCACTCGGGGGATCTCCTCAAAGGCCTCCTACACCTCCTATAAAATCCAAGACCGAGGAGAGGAAGAAATCTGGGAGAAAGGTTGCTGCAAACTTCAAAGAGGTGAGAGGAGGAGGGCGCCCTCCTCCCTATGGAAATTGTTTTGAAGTATTTGCAAAAAGGCCCTCATGTCAGGGTTATACGTAAAAATGCCCCCATGTGGGGGAGTTCATGTTATTCAAAGAAGAAGAAAATGAATCCTATGAATCCATGAAGTTCTGAAAATTTCTCTTTGGTGTATCATATTAAAAATATATATATAAATATAAATATATATATATAACAAAGAGGAGACCACGGAAAAACTATAGAAATACCCTCTGCTTGTTCAGAAAAATTACAGAAATGTCTCTAGTGGCAGAAAAATTACAGAAATGCCCCTAGTGGCAGGAAAAATCACAAAAATGTCTCTAGTTGCAAAAATTTATAGAAATGCCCCTAGTGGCAGAAAAATCACAAAAATGTCCCTAGTGGCGGAACAATTACAGAAATGCCTCTAGTGGCAGAAAAATCACAAAATGTCCCTAGTAGCAGAAAAATTACAGGAATACCCTTGATCGTGGCAAATTACAAAGGTGTCCCCGGAAGACAAAAGTCCAAATATACTCTCGAAAGGAGGAGAATTACAAATACACCCCCCGATCGGGGAAGAATTATAAATTGTCTTAGGGCGAACAAGTTCTCCCGAGGGGCGACATTGTAATCGAAATCTTTGACAATCAATCAAAGGTGTTCGGACTCGTCCGATGTAAATTAACACCGACTCCGGTCGGTGGAGAAAGGTCCTGTACGCGAACCCTAAACCGTCTGATAAACCCAAAAGCGCGGAATTAACAAATATGCCTAAATATATGCATGTTTATCCAAAGAAAATGGATGTCAAAATTCCGCGTGTTAAACAAACTGGCACGTCCGGTGGGACGTTTTCCACCTTTCATCTATTTGCCAAGGATTTCTGTACTTCAATGAAGGTCCTGATATCCCTTCTCTGCCCCTTTCAGGAGGAAGCGAGGGGAGGACTCAAACGCCGAAGGCAGCTCTTCATCGCCAAAGTTTCCAACCCATACTATGGCAACGGTCACCTATGGACCTCTTGTCATTGCCACCCACGCCAAATATGGCTATTTGGCGACCCCGATAGCATTCGGGGATTTTTCAGCTGTGGTGGGTTCCCCCTTCTTCCTAGGGGTGGTCCCTGCTCCTCAAGAAGCATCTGCGGCGCCAACTGTCCTTGCGATCGCTGGGGATATCAGGTTCCGCTCCCTGCCAGGCCGAGTTTTCTCGGTCCACGCTGTTTCATCTTACGTCGTCCTCGCAAAATGGGGGCAACGACGAAGCCGCCAAAGCAGAAAGCCCGCGGCAACAATCTCTAGGTCTGGGAAGACTGTTCTGGTCGGGAGCCTTCGCGTCCGGCTTGACGGTGGTGAGCCGGTCCTATCTCGGGATAACCACGTCCCGACCATACCGACATCCAACCGCTTTGCCCTTCTTCGCCAAGTGCAGGAGGACAAGCCAGACTTCAAAAAGAAGTCTAAATCCGACTGTGGGAGCAGCAAAGTTCAACAACGCTCCCCAAAGATTACGAAGATTTGGGTCACCAAACAAGAGGCCCATGAAATCAAACGAGTCAGGGCAAATAAGCCCGAGCAAGCTCAACGTCTACACCAGATTTTTGGTCAGATGGCCCAGGATGTTGAACCCCTGCCCCTGCAGGGGAAGAAGAGAAAAGGGGTTTATCGTAAACCCAACTCTGCTTCTCCAAGCTCGGAGCTTTGTCACGTTGAAGGGATCGTTTGCGCCCAGACACTACCCAATCGGGTCTCAGTATTCGATAGACTGGCAAAGGCCCCATCGACGCGGCCGTCGGTTTTTGACAGATTGGGGGTACCCCCCCGCACAACACTGTAGCTTCTGAAGCGGCGAAGGGTGGTTCAGATTTCAGAAGTCGGGAATAGCATGAAAGTCTATACCTGCTATACCTCTGGCAGAGAAACAACGGACCCCGTTGGCAACCCCGCCAATTTAAATGAACCTGCTCGGTCAAATGACCCGAATCCAGCGGTCGACGCAGTGTATCTTAATACCAGGGCTGCTGCCCGAAGGAACCTCCAAGCCCAATATAGTGGCCATGCGGGGACCTCTAGCCAGGGACCGCACCGGGAGCAGAACCTGGACCAGGCGCGAAACCAAGATGTCAATTTTGTTCAAGAAGAAAATGACAGCATCCATGGAGAAGGGGGAGCTCAACCCATTGCTGGTTATGCTAACACAATGTTCGAGCCACCTACGAGGGCGGCATTCTCAAGTCATGTCTGACGATGCTAAGTTCGAAACAATGCAGCGTTGGCATACAGAGATGACTACTCTCGTGCTGGAAATGAAGCGGTAGATGAATGTGAATGCCCAAAGGCCCTTAACACCAACTCATGATCAAAGTCTCCGACGAGAGCAGCAATTCGGTAATCCCGCCGTTATTGAACAACAAGTAGCTGCCCCCTACCAGATGGCTGTCGAAGCAGGGGCCGAGCCGCTCCGAGCTCCTCCTAATGCTCAATCTTCTCGAACTCCATTAGTCGAAGATGTCATCGCCCAACGGTGTATGATAGAAAAAATTGTTGAAGACAAGTTTTTCCAGTGAGACGAGGGTGTGCCGGTGTGGCCACTGTCGATTTGTATAGTGTGCTTTATCCCTTCCATCATCAATTCGAGAAATTACCCCCGGATTGCTCGAAGGTGCCCAAATTGCAAAAGTTCAACGGGCTCGGATCTCCCCACGAACATTTGGCCTACTATATAACGGCCATGGGCGATCTTGCACTAGAGGAGTCATACCTCCTCCGCTATTTTGCAACTTCTTTCACGGGCAGTGCCTTCCAATGGTACTCAAGGCTGAAGCCCAATTTTGTCGCTGACTGGGCTGATCTGCAAAAGAAGTTCATTGATCGTTTCCAAACAACGAAGAGAAAGGTTTCCCTCGCATTATTATGCTCACTCAAGCAGAAAAGGGGCGAAATTGCACTTGATTTTATCAAAGCGCTAGAGGGATTTCAGCATGAGATGTGATAATCCTCCCTCTCAAGATGACGCAATAACCATATGTCGAAGGGGTCTCTCGGCAGAGGTTAGCGAGAAACTCCTGGGGGCAAATATCAAAGGATTCGACCAGCTAAATTTGGTTGTTGCGGAAATAGAAATGTTTTTTGCGGATAATCTAACATTCACCCCCTCAAAAGGAAAAACTCCTAAGGAGCGGAGTGCTGTCGGGAAGGAGACTAAGGAGGCTAATGCTATTGATTTCTCTCCGACCAATGGGCCCGACGAAGTTGTCATCCCAAGTCCCTCCAGCAAAAAGGCCGAAGGGAAGGCGTCGACGAGGTTGTCGGAGCGTATGAAGACTCCTTATTCCTTTAAGGAGGAGCATACCAAGCGACTCTTCAATCTTTGCCTCAAAACTAAGCTCATATCCCTTCCAGAGCCAAAGAAACCGAAGGATGCCAACAAAACTGATGACCCCAATTATTGCGTATATCATCGCATATTGGGCCACACCATTGAAAATTGTTATGTCTTAAAGGATGGGGCGGAGAAGATGATTCGGAACCAACTTATCACGATGAAAACCAATTTGGTGGATCCTCTGCAACCCCATGCATGGGTTCGGCCGACACGCTCGGCCAATGTAATTCACCATTCAACCAATGGGGGCTTTAGGGCTGCAGCATTTACTTTTCCCGACCCAGAAACAAAGGAAGCCGGTCCCAGCCAAGCAAAACCCACTCTGTGGTATTCAGGTTGGAGGCCGTCCCATCAGTGTTCCTTTCCGAAGGAAAATATCAAGAAGATATTTGATCACCTACTTGAAGATGGTTGAATCATGGTGCACGACCTGCCAACGGATTACACCGAGGTCGAGAAAAGGCATCCCCGATACTGTGAGTACCATGCCACAATATCTCATCCCACTGGGAAATGTAAAGAGGTACGGGATCTTATTGAGGTCCTCATTCAACGGGGCGAGATTGATATCCATGGGAACATCATGGTGGAAAAAGGTCTACGGGAAGCTGCCGAGTAGACCTTAAGCCGACGCTGCAACATGGAAAGCCCACCTTGACCTCGTATACGAGGAAAATCAAATTTCTGTAATTTTTCCGCCATTGGGGGTATTTCTGTAATTTTTCCGTCATCGGGGATATTTTTTGCAGTTTTTCTACCATCGGGGGCATTTGGGCATTTCTGTAAGTTTTTCATTATCGGGGGCATTTCTATAATTTTCTTGCCATTGGGGGCATTTCTGTAAGTTTTTCATTATCGGGGGCATTTCTGTAATTTTTTTTGCTATCGGGAGTCTTTCTGTAATTTTCTCGCCATCGATGCTATTTCTGTGATTTTTTGCCATCAGAGGTATTTCTATAATTTTTCTACCATTGGGGACATTTTTTGTAATTTTTCTGCCATCGGGGGGCATTTCTATAATTTTCATGTTATCGGGGGTATTTCTGTAATTTTTCCGCTATGGGGGGGTATTTCTGTAATTTTTCCGCTATAGGGGGGTATTTCTGTAATTTTCCTACCATGGGGGGGGGGAATTTCTGTCATTTTTCTGCTATCGGGGATATTTTTGTAATTTTTGGATAGCAGAAGGTATTTCTACAATTTTTCCACAACATGGGTTTTTTTTGCAATTTTCTGGACAGTAGAAGGTATTTCTGTAATTTTCCCAGAAGTGGAGTTATTTCTGCAATTTCTGGACATCAGAAGGTTTTCCCATGATTTCCCAAGTTTCTTCATGGACTTTGGCTATTTATAAAATTTGCATGGTTCCATCTTCTTTCCAGCAACTTTGATGATCAAAAGATCATATCCCAAGTGTGACGCGCACACCCCTTTTGTGGGCTTTATTTTAACAACCAAACATATTGAAATCTTCAAGAGCTTTAGAAGATAACAAAACATCTGAAAGTCTCTAAGTGCTCCTGCGCGGTTCCTCCAAGCTCTTGTGCCATCTTCTCTTTTGTCATTCCCTCATGAGTGTAGCCAACCTCCACCTTTTATAGTGGTAGGGGGATGTCAAGTGGGGGTGCATCTCTCGATGGATTGTGGTGGGGGTGAGTTCTTTGACTCTTCATCTATCTACCTCTTCATCTTCTCCCCTTCTTTGTTTTGGGTTTTTTTACATAAATACCTCTCTAAATATCTGTTATGTCAAATATACCCCTCATTTGAGCATATTATCAAAAATATCCTCCATTTAACCTTAAATGTTGCAGCTATACCCCTACTATAATCCTCGTTGGTTTAACTTGAGTTAAACATGAGTTAAGCAGTAAAATTATTAACTACTCTCGGTTTACCCTCTCTCTCTCTCTCTCTCATGAGACTGGAGGGGGACCGCCAGAGGGGGAGGTAGAGGGGGGCCACTGGAGGGGGAGGCAGAGGGGGACGGGAGGGGGAGGGGGGTTGCTCACTGGAGGTGGAGGGGGACTGGAGGGTGGTGGGGGGCGGGAGGGGGAGTGTCGGAGTGGGAGCGGGAAGGGGACCCCGGGGGGGACCGTCGGAGGGGGAAGTAGAGGGGGACGGGAGGAGGGTTGCTCGCCAGAGGTGGAGGGGGACAAGAGGGTGGAGGGTGGAGGGGGACGGGAGGGGAAGTGCCGGAGTGGGAGTGGGAGGGGGACCGGAGGGCGAGGGGGACCGTCGGAGGGAGATGCAAAGGGGGACAGGAGGGGGAGGGGGGTTGCTCACCGAGGTGGAGGGGGACGGGACGGTGGAGGGGGGAGGGGGACGGGAGGGGGTCCACCGGACCGGAGGGGGACAGGAGGGGGAGGGGGGTCCGTCGGAGGGGGGAAGGGGATCAGAGGGGGAGCGGGGTCCGTCAGAGGGGGTGCGAGTGTAGAGGTTTCAATTTTTTTTTTCATTTTTAAAAGGAAAGTCGCTCCGTGTGGGAACGACTTTCATCGGAAGTCACTCCCACACGGAGCGACTTGCATTTATCTCTCTCTCCTCCACGGAGCGACTTTCGCTCTCTCTCATCCCTCCCTCTCTCTCTCCCCCACGGAGCAACTTTCGCTCTCTCTCATTCCCCCTCTCTCTCCCTCCCTCCCTCTCCCTCTCTCTGTCACCGTTGGATCAGGGGGTACGCCGGAAGGGGAGACGCCGGCTGCAAGGTGGGGGGAGAGGGGGAGGGGGTGCCAACTGCAAGGTGGGAGAGGGAGCCGACGGTGAGGTTGAGAGGGTGAGGGGGGGCCTGCTGCGAGGTGGGGGAGAGGGGGAGGGTGTGCCGGCGGTGAGGGGGTGGGGGGAGAGGGGGAGGGCACTCTCTCTCTCTCTCTCTCTCTCTCTCTCTCTCTCTGAGTAAGGGTATTTTAGACATTTCACTACACCTAACGGCTGTAGATGGGATATTCCACGGAATATTCGCCTCTCATCGACGTCAGTAAACTGCAGTGGTATACCTGTAACATTTAAGGTTAAATGGAGGATATTTTTGATAATATGCTCAAATGAGAGGTATATTTGGCATAACCGATATTTAGAGGGGTATTTATCTAAAAAACCCTTTTTTTTCGTGCACATGAGGGTCAAGGGGGATCACCTCCGGCGGGAAGAGAGGGAGGCCACCCCCGGTAGGATGGATTGGGGGATGCTCCTCCTCGCGGTTGAGTAGCCGCAGCAGCATGGGAGGGAGGTAGCCCCGGTTGAGTTGCAGGCGCAGCAAGGAGAGGAGGGGGGGCGCCACCCCCGGTTGGTAGCAGGTGGGGGGAGCACCCCCGGTGGAGGTGACCGGGGGTGCTCCTCCCCCCGATTGAGTAGCAGCAGCAGGAGGAAGGGGGGGCCACCCCCAGTTGGTCTGACCGGGAGTGCTGAGCACTTGCTGAGGCTCACCATTGGCTAGGAAGGTGACCAGAACTCCCGGGGGGGATGGGCCTAGAAGGTGGTGTGGTGCGGCACTGTAGCGACGAAACAGAAAAGTACGAGAAAAGAGGAAGAAGACACGGGGCGGTTGGGCTTCCACCCTGGGGATTCCACCCCGCTGTAGAGAAGACTTGACGTCGGCTGCAAAGAGCTTTCTTCAAATCTTCATTAATTCTAAAACTAGAGATTACAACTCTATTTATAGGGGGGGAACCCTACTGGCCCCCACTGACTCAACAAGGACTAATATACCCTCAAGCCTAAAAAAAAATGAGCCCAAATTCGGACCCAAAAATACACAGAAAATGTGAAAGCACTAATGGGTCTTATTACATCAATTGATACCCAAACTCATAAATTAAACATGCTAGTGTCACGGGAGCAAGTCGCCTAGCCAAATGGATGCCGCCGTCTCTGCTCGTCGCCTCCGTCTGCGGTAAACTTGGACCCGGTCGGTCCGGTCCAATGCTCGGGTGTCCCCACCATGGTGACCACACCCTTCTTCTTTTATTGGGAAGGAATTCCCTTCTTCAATTAGCATGGGCCTGCCTTATCGGAATAGCACTCCCCCGGGGGGGGGGGGGGTCACCCCGGTGACAACAGGCCGGGGGGCCTTCTCCCTGTGGGAGCAGACCGGGGGGGGGGGGGGCTTCCCCTGGTGGCAGCAGACTGGGGGGCCTCCCCCTGGTGGGTGCAGGAGGGGGGGCTCCCCCCCCGGGTGGGAGCAGACCGGGGTGGGGAGCTCTCTCCCCCGGTGGGAGCAAACCGGGGGGCCTCCCCCCGGTGGGTTCCTTGGCTAGAGGGAAGAGGGAGAGAGCGGTTCCCCCTTTTGTGCAGTCCAATCAATGCCTATAAAAGGCCATAGTTCTTGAATTTTTTATCCTTTTCTGCCCGTTTTCGCAGCAAAACGCACGTGGAGGGTTTTGTTTGTTTATTGCCCGTCTCCAGGCGCCGTCTTGCTACCCGTTGACTTCGGGGTAACACGAATTATATTTCAATTTCACGGGGATACAAAATGGCACTAAAAAAACTTAATTTCGTATGGACTTTATCCCGTGAGCGTGTAATTTCATGCCGCTCACGAGGTGCTCGGCAGAATGCCCACTTGTCATAAAGAGCTAAAAGCTCGACTTGGTTTGGGCCTTTGTTGAGTAGTTGCATGGCCACGTGCCGTCCGCCAGACGTTTAATAAAATGTCCACGAGTGCTTTAGAAGCTGAAAGCTTGATTTTGTTGAGCGAGTTTGATGAAATGCCTAAGCGCTGTAAGGGCTAAACACTTTACTTTTTTCGTGGACCGTACGGGTGGCCTACACAGATCTGGTCGCCCACCATCTGCTTGGCAAAATATCCATGTGGCTTCAAATGCTAAAAGTTTAATTTCATCGAGCGGGTGTGCATGACTTTGTGCCGCTCTTCTTATGTTCGATGAAATTCCCATGAATATCTTTATGACGGCGATGGTCGAGCACCTTAATTTCTGAAATTTACTGCAATTATCAGAAATTATGAATTTTGTGGGGTTCAACGGTCAGCCAATTCTTTTATGAATCGGCCGATCTTGGGGATCATTAGGGTTTGTTTAAAGGAGATAAAATGTCTTTACATCATTTTATACCTGTGTAAATACTTTTCAGTTTATAAATATGTTTTTTATTTATTTTAAACTTCTTTTTAATTAATAATTTTTTTTTTACTTTCTTT
Organism: Amorphophallus konjac; assembly: GCA_022559845.1. Taxonomy (NCBI): domain Eukaryota; kingdom Viridiplantae; phylum Streptophyta; class Magnoliopsida; order Alismatales; family Araceae; genus Amorphophallus; species Amorphophallus konjac. Next base: position 17,421,437 of record CM040118.1, on the reverse strand, counting down.
GTGGATCTCCTCACGTCCCTTGGATTGGCTGATCTGGCCGATTCGATCCAGATCGAATTGGCATACCCGATTCAATCCAGTATTCCTTGGATGATCTAGTGGGGTTCTACAACCTCAGTCTGTGCCATAGATGAGATGGAAACAGAAAAGTGGGATGCTCCAAGAATCCTCCATCCTCCTGCAGGTGTTTGTGCTTCACAATGAGGAATTTTGTATTATCAATTTCTTTCTTGGGCACAATGTTCTCTAATCTCTTATGATCTCCATTCACCATCTTGTGTTGCACAGTAATTGCACACACTGGACATTCTTCATTTCTTCCTATTCTCTTGTTTTCTGGTCTTTGAGAGGTGGCCATTATAACTCCTGTATGAACGATGATCCTTCTTTAGGCTTGTCAGAACTTGCTTACATTTACTAGAGTTGGGATGTGATGTGGAACTACTGTATTTTATATTACATTGTGAAGAAGAGCATGATGATATTTTCTCAAAACAAAATTACATGGCAACAGGGTTTGCTGACTCTGACTGACTTGTACTGCATCTGGGCTGGTCTGAGGTGGCTGAATCGGCCTGAGCCGGCCTGTGCCGGTCCAAGTCGGCCTGAGTCAGAATGACTTGTAACAGATCTGGGCTAGACCGAGTCGATCTGGTCCACTGAGCTGGCCAACCTTGCTTGACAACATTGTAATTTAAGATATTGGTTGTTATTGATGCCTAAATGAGGACAGCTGGGTCTCTCTAAATTTTGATATGATCTCTTTTTTCCCAGGCATTTGAGTACAGAAAACTCTTGTACGACTATAACAGAGAAGTCCGGCGAGCTACTCATGAGGCCATGGCTAATCTTGTCAACACTATTGGGTTTGATTTCTTTCATACCTTGTCATTTCTTCACTCTCTTTTAGTTTCCAAGAGATGGGTAAATTCCTAGCGCCGTGGATTTAAGATAAGAGCATTCTCTTTCTATTTTTTCAATTAGGTGACATGTTTTTCAGGAAACATGTTTGTCTCCGCGAGTTCTTGTACCATCATTTTATTCAACCTGGAGATCAATTCTAATCTATTTCATGTTGATGGATAGTGTATGTTCAGGAAAGGACAATATAATTTCTGGCAATATGAAGTGCTAAAGTTTTTATGTGCTACTGATCACTTTACCATTGTTGTTTTACCATTATCGTCTATGCGCTATGGATCACTTTTATGTGCTGCCTTTAATCCAATTAAATGAATAATCACAAATCCAATTTGACCGGTGGATGAAATATGCAAGCATGTGTTACAAGTTTGTTAACAGTAACTCTCTTTTCATTCTCATGTAGATCTGTGTCCATTGTTCGTGCCTTCTTATCTTAAAGGCATTTCAAACTATTATATTTGCTTGATGCATGTTCTACAGGGAATAATTTAACTGTGATTTTCAATTCATGTTTATGTTGGTTTTGATGTTACAATGTTGTCGAGCATAGGTATTGCTCATGTGATATGAAACATTGTTTATTGTGAGAGCCTGTCTGGTGCATGTATTCATAATCCTGAAATCCTTTGTTTATTTTTAATTAACGTTTTTCTCATAACCTGTGGAAAGTGAAATCATTGTCCTGAAGTCCTTTATTTACTCTTATGTTTTCACTCAGGAGAGGCTTGGCTCCACATCTGAAATCCTTGATGGGACCGTGGTGGTTTTCCCAGTTTGACCCAATATCTGAAGTTTCTCAAGCTGCTAGACGGTCTTTAGAGGTCTGTGGGTGGCTGGGTGCATGGTTCATGGGTAGCTAAATTATAGTGGCTTGCATTTTCTTTTTCTTTTTTTCCCAGGACAATCCTTTCACCAAACTAAAGTTGCTAACCATGTACAAATCTGTGCCTTTAATATCAATAGTTATTTACTTTCAAAGTTATCTTCACGTGCTATATGTCAAAATACCATGAGGTTCAGAATGATGTGGGAATAGCCACTCTAATTGTCTCATGTATTCTTAAACTTTAAACAAATGTTCAATTATAGTGATTTTCTTGGATACAAGAATGCTAGTTTCTTGAAGTCATGCTTTACCATTGTCATCATCATCATATGCCTTCTGCTATCTATTTGGAATTTGCCAGCAAAAGTTTCCCAGTAATTGCCTACCTGGCATCAATCCGTTGCAAGGTGTACCAAACTCTCTAGGGTCATCCAATGCCCAATCAAACTACACAGCAGGCAAAGCTTTTTGGGTAAGCAAAGTGGTGATCCACTGCTTCACTGCCTGAGCAAGAGAGTAAGGTGCCGAGGCTTCCTTTTGGTAATAGATCTTTAAATGTTAGGATTTATTTGATATATAATCACCACGTGATATTTGCAATTGATTGGAAATTTTTAAGAAGTGACCTGTGAATAATTGCCACAAACATCTTGTTGAACATTAAATCAAATAGTAAATAATAAAATCAGCTGGAAAAAGCAATGGCTCTGCGGGGTAAATGACTCTTGTTCATGCCAGTGACACCACGTACTGATGTGCTTGTGGCAGGTGCTATTGCCTGTGCATGCTAGCAACACATGGTGGCACTTGTGTATACAGGCTGTGCCTTTTCACCGTGCATGTTGGCAATCCCACCATTCATAGGCTGCCAATGTCAACCCTTTCATGTTGGCAGTCCCACAGTTCAATTAAATTGTGAAACTGATGAAGTGAGAAGAACAGACATTAATTGAAAAAATGTTAGTTGATATTTCTGTATTTTTACCTTTCATCTGCCCTGTTTCCTCTCTTGGTTACTGAGAAAATCTCACGGCGAAAGCAATATGGATATGGATGTGGTCATTCAATCCCCTTGGCTCCGCTTAATGTGAAATTTGATGACCAAGATGCCCACATAGTTTGGTAAAGGATAAAACCAAGCCTACATAAAGCACCTCTCTATTGGGTGTAGGCAGACATGATGAACTATAGGGCAGCATCATATGTACGGAAGCAGCGCAAACTAGCTTCTTATTGCCTTACACAAAGTGAGGATGCCTAGGCTTTCCCCATAGCACCTTGTTGCCTGGGCTACTAGGTGATACTTTGAATGTTTTTTTTTTTTGAAAAGTAGGTGATACTTTGAATGCTGAGATTAGCCCAGTCTATTTTGCTCTATAAAGGCATTTCATAACTTTTTATAAGCTCAGATGTATAGCCCAGTAGATTTCTCATTTCTGATATGGGACTAATGTGGTCCTGGCCTGTAGACATGGTGGCTTCTCACCATCGAGTTTTCACCCAACACACAGGTATATCTCTCCTATGGGTGTCCCTCTTGTGCTGCTTGGGATATTGGTTCTAAATTTCTTCTTTAAGTTAATGCAACCAGAGAGCAAACGTGGTTCACATAGGCTTCTGAAATGGCTTACATAGAGAGGGAAGCAGACTATATATAACTGTAATCTTCTGGCTATGTCAAACAGAATTACTACTTAATCGACCTATGCTAATTGCTAATTTCATAAAATATGTGGTTTACACTTGTATGATACTTGTATCAAGATGAAACTATAAGCCTAGTCAAAGGGTGGAATCCACTTTTTTCTAAAAAAGAAAATGCCTGTACAAAGTCCTTGAGTGCCACAAACTTCGTTAATTTTTAGTGGTTATACTTATGATCATGACCCCCTGCAGTTACATATTTTCCGGGTCTGAGGCCTCTGCTTCTAGCCTGATAGTTTGCATATGCAAATGTTGGCCAGCATCTGAACATAGGGTTGTCGCTAACGGATGTCTTAGATCTCATTCAAGGATGGAACCGGAAATGCCCAAGCCAGATAGATAAAACTTTTTGGGTTATTATCTTGCATGCTATTTGGTGGGCCATTTGGGGAGAAAGAAATGGCAGACTTTTCGAACAAACATGGCACAGCACCTTTGACATTCTCAAGCAAGCTGAAACCTATGCTGGGAAGTGGATGACAGTCATGGAGCTTCAGGACCATCATCACATCATCCTCTTACAGAACATGAAAGATCGGAAGAGCTTTGTCATTTAGGTTTTGCTCCTTTTTGAGGACTTTGCTTCCTTAAAGGTGTTTTCTTTTTTGGGTTGTAAGTAATGTTGTGGTTCATTCGATCATCTTGATGGATGAACTGTGTGTTCTTGAGGAATTTCTTTCCCCTTCTTTGTACTCTTTTCGCTTTCAATGAAATGTGGAATTGCATCCCCTCTTCCCCCCAACCTACCTGTAAAATATTTATGTTCATTGTCATAGAAACTGTGCTAAAAGATGTCATCAATAGGAACTTTCTTTATGAAACCCTTGGTTTACAGTTTTTTAGCTTCCAAGTATATTGGCTGAGCATAATTACATATAATGTGTTACGAGTTTATTTATCAACCTTCATTTGTTTTGTTTAACTTATGTTTAGCCATATATGGTATCTGCATTGACTTGGAAATCTGGAAAATCTGTTTGTCATGATCTGTCAGCCTTTGCCACAGCCTGCTTCATACTGTGTGACTCTTCTCATTTTTTTGACTTGAAAACCCTAAAAAATAAGTTGGCTCGCATGACCTGGCATACTGGCCTGGCATTATCCTTGGTAGGGAACATCTACTGTTTGGAGAGGACATATGATTTACTAGCATATACATCTCTTCTTTTTTTCTTAAAATTGAAGGCCAGACCATCCACCGTCCAAGGATTGATGTCATTTGAGTCATCTAAATAATTCCAGTGGAGTTTTGCTTCATATAAGTTCTCAGATCAGTGTTATCGTGTGGAAACTTTCTAATTCATCTTTGTTTAGGGTTTCATGTTCTATGTTCAAAATATGAGTTCTCTAGTTGCGTAAATTATCTGGCTTATGTTTCTTGATTATACAATCCAAGATTCACAGCAGTGTATTGGAAAAACAGGCTGCTTTTCCTGCTCAAGAGAAGAGATTGGATGCCTTGGTTCTTTGCGCAAATGAGATCTTCCTATATTTAGATGAGAACCTAAGGCTCACCCCGCAAGAGTTGTTGGAGAAATGTATACCTACAGATGAACTGGAGGAGATGCACCAGCATGTATGTGTTTAAACTTCACTTGTACTTTCACCCTCCTTTTTTGAAGAGTGGGTAATAGTGTTGTATCAGCCTCTTAAATGTTTTTTTTAACATGATCCTTTAATATTTATTATCCATTCATGTTCTCAAATCGCTTGTGTTCTCTGTTACTTTTGTTGAACTTTTAATTGCCAATTTGTACGTGTAACTGACTATGAACTCATATGTGCCAGCTTACTAATTAAATATCGTATGATTTTATCTTAGAGTTTTTATCCTTGGGATTTGTGTCTGTTTACTGTTTAAATATCCTATGATTTTTATCTTAGAGCTCTTATCCTTTGGATTTACTTTTGGATTTGCGATGCTATCCTCATGTACTCCTGAGTGCAACTAAATGCTTCGTGAACTGATGGATATTGCTAATTATATTCTCACAACATGTGTCCCTTGGACTCTTAAGACTGTGTGTCCATGCTCCCATGCTGGATGACATCTGCTGTACAAATCTGCGAAACACATTAATCATGAAAGTAATATTATAAATACAGTATATAGGGAAAAATTAGATATGATACAAACACTAGGGGCTATGTAGATGATTGGAGATGTGAAGTGAACATCGACAATGTTCTCCTTCCTTTAGCTATGTAATCTTTTGGTGGGGGAGGAACCTCTCTTCCTCTCGTTGGTTGCACCCCCTTAACAATAAAAATGGTGGTACGTTCCATGATTCTCTCAGAAAAAGATAAGTTTTAACGGTACACTAGAATGGTGAGGAGGTTCAAAATAAGACATTTGGTCATCCCCTAGTACCTGTATGTTATATGTCTGATAAATTTTCCTGGTACTTTCTCTAGGATCTGTGCATTGAACATCTGTTGGTACTTCCTCAAATATTCCTGATACATGTCATCCTCAGGCCTGGAATGGGTGGACTTATCCTCCTTGTTAGATGTCATTACAAGAACTATGCTTGAAAGAGTGATATATCTAGTGATGGGAGGCTGCAAGCCTGCATCAATGAAGAAAGTTGGTGTCACCCTTGGGCATGTCACTTTCCCCACCCTGTTGTTGTTTGCACCATTAGATGATGGGCTTGGTAGCTGTATTCTGTAGTGCTGGACTGTTGGTTTAGTGACAATGGGAGTCAAGTGGGAAGCTGGTTCCCAACCTCACATTGGTAGTTGTGTGGGGGGAGTTGATGCTAGCTCACTACATTAAGCATCAGCTTCCCTCATTCCAATTATGTTTGTTGCGCACTTGTATGCTTATATGTTTTTCATTTATGGATTATAAAAATTTCATGAACCGCTTTCTGACCAAATGGGTAGGGCAATAACAGTGACAAGCGACTAACTGATATCACGTCCAACGGACAGTACATTGTGGGGAATTAGCATAAGATTTGCCTAAAGCCCATCTAAAGAAAATGTGCTGGTAGAGCTATCTATAGAAGAAATCACATCATATATTCCAGGAAAAAAAACTGAATATGTGAATGGATAAATCTATCCTAGCATGTATGAATCCTTGAAAATATCAGATTTTAAGTGCTGAAAATATGTGAAAAATTCAAGCAGGATAACCTGATCTGTCACTTTGGTGTCTAAGAATTTAAGGGAAAAAAAACTAGGGCATACGAGCTGCTGTTCTGATAATACATGGTTTTCTCTGATGATCCATCATTTGATTTAGACTAGTTGGTTTTAGATAAATGATCGTTCCAGGTAAATCTAGACAACTACTTCCTTCCTCCCTCCCTTTCCTGTGAGTGCAACTTCAGTGCTTCACTACTTGCATCACTGATCCTTTAAGCAGTAAACCTTAGTGGCATGCATCAAGTCTCATCTTTTCTTTGTGGCCACTGCTCTCCTTTTATTTGCTTATCATTAACCTAAGATGGAATTCATTCTTTCTCCTACTGCAGATGCTTTTGAGTAATTACGACATGTTAGGTCTCTTATCTTGCATTATTTTGATGAACAGGTCATGTGCGCTGAGCCAGTACTATCCATCTTCACAATCTAACATAATATTACATGTTCTAAGCATCTAAGTACTTCCTGGTCCATGTTTTAATGGAAAAATTTCTTTGACACTACATCTATCCTCTTCCTTTTTGCATTGAATATTCTTCATATTGTGTATGTTTGCAGGTTATTTCATCATCTTTGCTAGCGTTAGCTACTCTTATAGATGTCTTACTGGGGATGAAGTTGCAAAGTGATGATTCAGAAAATTTGAAGATTGGAGTAAAAGGTGCTACAAAAGCTGGGCAGATAGTTATTTCTTCTGCTGAGAGAATATTTTCTACTCATAAATTCTTTCTAGAATTTTTCAAGTCTAAAATTCCTCGAGTTCGTTCCACTACATATTCCGTACTTGCAAGCTATATTAAGCATATTCCTCATGTTTTCACTGAAGAGAATATTAAACCTCTTTCCACTACCATACTTGGTGCATTTCGAGAAAAGGATGCATCATGCCATTCTTCAATGTGGGACATGATACTCTTATTCTTGAGGAAATTTCCCGACTGTTGGTCATATGGAAATACTCAGAAAAATTCCTTATCTCACTTTTGGCAGTTTCTGCGAAATGGCTGTTACGGATCACAAGAAGTATCTTGTCCAATTTTGATCTTGTTCCTAAACACTATACCTCCTAAAGCAGTTACTGAGAATTTTTTCTTCTGAATTTCTTTCGGAACTTGTGGGTTGGAAGAAATCCACAGTCTTCCTCTTCAGACCAAGCAGCCTTCTTCGAGGCATTTAAAGAATGCTTTTTGTGGGGATTATTTAGTGCACCAAGGTGTGAACATCTGGCATGCTCTCTCTTTTTCGTATTCCCAAGATCATTTTTTTTGCTGTGCAATGTGTAGTTGACTATGTCAAATTACAGATATCTTGCAGAGGAAGATAGCATATGTCATTTCCAGGTCAATCTCATTGGCGACATTCTTGTGACGCTCTTGTGGCATGACTATCTGTTGTTGAGAGAAAATGACCAAAATGGTCAATTCTCTGCCATATCCAACAGCTCCACCAAGGATGATCCTCGAATGAATTACCCTATGAACTATGTGCTGGAAGTGGCAAGATGCATTATTGGAATTCTTTCAATTGTTTCTTCGAGGAAAAGTAGCTTGCTTGATGCCTTTTGTACATCATTCCAGGAGGACTGTGTGGATATCTTGCAGCAAGAAGAGAACTCACAGAAGAGTTCAGTGCAGATAGAACGAATTGACAACTTTCTGTTGTTACTTGATCAGCATTCAGTGCAGAAAAATGAAACCTGGTCTCTGAATTGTATGGCTGGGCCACTTTTTGCAAACTCATTTCCATCAATCAAGTTTTTGGTATGAGTGAAATCAATGTGTCAAAGGAAAATATTTTCAGTTTTATATCCTTATCTTTATTTCTATATGGGGATACTATGATTATGTTTTATATCCTTATCTTTATTGCTATGTGGAGCACTGTGATTATATTTTTACTTTTTATGCCCATCACTTCTTTATTGCATCATGAACCATTATCTGTGTTCTTGTGAGTCAATCCATTCTTTATATATGCTGGAAACTCACAAAATTGCTTGTTCCTTTCACAAATGAAAATAATGCATTCACCTCCATCCGCATTCAGGCAAAACATATCTATAGGGATTCCTCTACACAATGATTCTTCTACTTCTCTTAGAGTTATGTCATACTCAACTAGCCTTGGAATGATGAGAGAGGTTTGGCCTAATTGATAGAATAGGTTTTCCTGGTAATGGATTCAAAAAATGTATGTGATTCTTGGGAAACCTATGAAAGGGAAATTGAGTAGCCTCTCTTAGTCACTTTCATTTGACATTACATGTACTATCGGATCAGGTCATTTTACTAGTCAATGGCATTGTTCATTGTTTTGCGACTGAGTGCATACATGCCTGCACAGAGATTCTGAATTAGAAACAGACAATAAGAGAATGTGCAAGCTGTTTTCTCACTGATCTGGTGCTTTTTGGAAGGTGACCAAAAGGCCACAGTTCATTAGGAAAGCCAACCAAAATGGCTGCAAGATTTGGACAAAAGAAAAAAGACCAGAGCCAGAAAAAAAGGGGTAAAATCTACCAGGGTGGAGGGGATCCCAGCCGGAAGCCGAAAAACACCCTCGCTCACTTAATAAATCTCCTTCAAGAGTACAATTTCTTTAGTGCAATAGAATCCTTGTCCAGGGGCTCATTGAACTTGTGTTCCAGTTGTTTCTGGCAGATTGCAAGATGACATGATACCCCAATTTAAATGTTTCTCAATCAGAAATACTAAATATTAGAATGTAATGCACTCCATCCAGCCTGTCCTTGGGCTTGAAGAACTGAGGGGTTTATGTACGGAGGCATTTTCTGAGTCCACAGCATTTATGACAACACCTCCTTTATAATGAATTGACACCTCAGTTTCCTTCTAATGAGTGCAAATTTCTGTGCCTGTTCTGTTGTACAGACATCTATTTGTTTTTGGATCATTGGGCCCAAAGTGTTGCTGCAATAAATAATTCCTACTGTTAACTAGACCCAATAATTTTTCTACTTAGAAGCATTCACACAAAGTTTATCCAGACAAAATGTTGGTACTATCTGCAGGAAGCAACTCTGCCTATATTTTGCATCAATGGCTTCCTTTGCCAGACGTGAATCACTTCCAGCCTGACTTCCTATTAAAAACTCTTCCTCCTAGAGGTTGGCACCGGGAACTCTGCTTATGGTGTGCACAATTGGAAGCTCAGTCTATGTGATCATCTAGAAGTCAGTGGATCCAGATGGGGAAAAGTTGGTGATGGCATGAGAATTATGGGCTTCAGATTGAGTAGATGATGGCATAATCAGCCTTCCTGACTCTTCTTACTTTTCTTGTTTGCTGCATCTGCTTCCTGCCGAGGTGATGGCCTTGGAGTTTGGTCACCTCAAGGCCCAAGATAGGCACTTTTAAGGCATTGCCTTTGCCATATCCAATAACTTTCAACTATTGTTATCAGTAAATTGTAGCTTAAAATAATGTAAATAACCCTGATTCCCAATGAAGTGAAGTGTTGGTTGGAGAGTATAGTCACCGAACTTTAAATTCTGAAAGGTCTAGCATTAAGTTGGAGCACAAAATATCTCAGTTCTGAAAAGAACCCAAAATTTACAGAGTAGGCAGTCAATTCGTCTAAAGAAATTAAAAAGAACTTGGGCCAAGTAAGTTTATAGATACAATAATTGGACATTTACCTAAATAGTAGAACATCCGACATCGTGTAGTGTTTATCATTAACCATTATCATTGACGTTCATCTGGGAAGCAAGCAGGACAATTAGTGCTGAAGGGACCATAGTGGGTTCGAACGTAGTTTCAAAAATTTGGCATGATGGATCATGGGTGATATTTTCTGGCAAGCTTGATGCACTAACATCCCCAAATTTGTCATTTATGCTTATAGAAAATATATTTTTGTTTTCTGTTACTCCCATTCAATCAGGAAATATATTTTATAAGAACAGATTATGCAAAGGTTACACTAGAATATACACCTCAGAGAAACACATGCTATAATATGTAGATTCATCTTTTCAGCTATCTTCCATTCAATCAGGAAAGTTTCTGGATACATCAATGCAGATTGCCTGTGAGTATTTGTTTAAAATTTGCTTTTAACATATGTTCTGTGTAAATTGTATACAGGACTCTTCGGATGCTGTCAAACTTTTGCACACAATGATTGACACCTTCGGACCAAGAACTATGCTGTCATATCTTTTTCCTTCAAGCAAAGAACATTATGGAAACATGATTTCCATTGAAGATGATGACAAAGCAATGACTGACAGCTTTTTGCTAGCTTTTAAAGAAGAATTTATTCCTTGGTGTTTGGAGGAACATATTCTCTCTAGCAGTTCAAGGCTTGATCTATTAATTGCTCTGCTTGATGATGAACTTTTCCCTGAACAGTGGTCTTTAATCATCACGCATGCTAGCAAACTGCAAGAATGTCCTGGAATTGATCATGTTCATGTGCTAGGCATGCTGATGGAGAAAGTAAGAGAAAAAGTGGTTAACAAAAAGCTGGGAATTAAATCACGACATAAGGGTGTCCATCCAGAACTTTGGCAACATGACTTGCTAGATTCTGCAGCAATTTCTATTGCTCGTCAGTCTCCTCCATTCAGTGAATCTGATGTCCGTTTCCTATGGTAATGTGTCAATGATTCATTTTTGTAGCAAATTTCATATTGTCTGCAAGAATTGAATGTCCCACTTAATGCAATATGTGAGTGTTAATAACAATATGATAGTTGTGGTTTATTTTAGAGATTTCTGAAGGGCCATTTATTGTTTGCATTTGGTCTACTTTCTGTCTACAAACTTAAATATTTGTATTCTGTACAAAGGGATATGATTCTGCAGTTTTTTCAATGTCTTCCACAAAACTTACACGAAGTATAATTTAAAATGTTAGTTTTGCTTTTAACCTGCAAAAGTATCACGAAGACTTCAGAGAGAGAAGCTCTGGGTTTTGGGGTTCCAATGCGGTTGCCGGAGACCATCTCTGGGCCTCACCGTGGCCCCCTGGGGAGCGGCGGAGGGATATCATGCCAGATGTCGTCTCCGCGTAGACCGTTTGTCGAGATCTGTTTCACCTGCGGGAAGAGAGGCCACTCCCGTCGCTTCTGCAGGGAGGGTGTCGGCCAGCAGACATGAGCAGAGGAGCCTCGGGAGTTCCCTTCTACAAACCTTCATACGTGGAGGTTGTCTGTGGAAGGATACCGTCAGTGCCTGTTCCGAGGGAGTGCCAAGAGGTGGGCAATCTCTCAGAAGGTTTCGTACGAGATCGGTTGGAATGGCTTCGTTGTTGCCTTCTGGTCTACCCGGTTGAAGGCATGGTGGACTTGGTGGGGATCAAGGAGGTCTTGGAGACTCGAGGGTATGGCAAGGAAGAGTGGAAGGTTTGTCTAATGTTGAGAAACGGCTTCATGGATGTCGGATGGTGCCTGGAGATCGTGGATGCTGTTGTGGAGGAAGGCATCCTGGCCGCCAAAGGATGGATCCTACGGGTGCATCGGTGGTCTTCTAGGAGGGGGCCTTCCCCAACCCGTGAGGCATCAAGGTGCGAGTCAGGTTTCTCGGGTTGCCGGTTTTCTTATGCGAGGAGGAGGGACTGAGTAGGATTGTCGGGAGTTTTGGCAGAGTGGAAGCCGGCAGCTTGCGGTTGTTCACCGCTGGTGACGTCAATATAGTGGAAGCCTTGTTTTGGGTCTCCAGCCCTAGATCCATCTCGCCGGCAATGACTTCTGTAGTCGGGCACGAGGATTTCGTGGTTCGTGTGAAGCTGTTGGCGGAAATGGAGGTGCCGCAGCTGGTCACCCTAGGGCAACCGCCAAGGGGGCTTGAGGTTGAAGACAAGCTTGGCAGAGGGTGTCGTGGCAGCAAGCGATGCCCTGATTCAAATTCTAATCGGGATGGGCTCCTTGACGGGCTGATTGGGCTCAGTGGGTCTCCAAGTCTAGAGGAGGAAGTAGTGGAGGATCGAGCTATTGTTGGGCTAGTGGGTTGAGCATTCGTAGTGGGTCCCGTCATATGACTCATTTACTCATAACCCAGATCCAGAGCCACTTACTCGTGACTTACCCCGTCGTGGACCTGGCCCTGTTCATCCCCTCTGCGTGTTAACATCTACAGTCAGCTCCTCCCAAGGCGTTCCGCTGCAGGGCATCAGGGGGACGGTGTCGGCGGCGGCATCTCTCCGGTGGTGACCGACGATGAACTCCGATGGCCACGGACCCCTCTGGACATGTGGCACCTGGTCACCCCCATCGGATGACCTCGACATGTCTGGGGGAAGTGGGGATCATCTAACCGGGGTAGTTAGTACCCGTTGGCGGAGGTTGTCGTAGGCGGTCTTTCTTCGACGTCGGAGTCCGCGACAGGCCCAAACTGGGTGATGTGCCTTGGCCGTGAGGAGAGGCTTGGACTGCTAGTGTCCCAGTGGTGAGACTCGGTGGAGAAGGCCGAGGGCTTTCCCTTGATGCTAGTGGAGGCTTGTCGGAGTCATTGCAGCCCTGCACAATGTTTGCAGTAGCTGGTTGAGGAACTTACGGCGGAGAAAGGGGTCCTGCACTTGACAGATGCGGACCGAGGAGGGATGCAGGGGCTGCTATCTTTCGACCCAACAGGTGCTGTGGCGGGCCTGGCGGCTACAACCAGGCTGCTGGAGATTATAGACATTGAGCCAGTTTCTGTCCTTCAATCGCAGGTGGCGGTGCACAGAGACCTTGCTGGTGCAGGAGAGAATGGGGGACTGAAATAGAGGAGCTGGGAGGGACTGCAACGGAGGAAGAGGAAGTAGTCCCAGGCACACCCGGGTCGGAGGAGGACATTCCCAAAGGAGAGCAGGATAAGAAGAGGAGTAGGCTGGGCAAGGAGGAGGTGCGGGAGCTGATGGGGTTAGCGGAAATGATGACGGAGGTACGCATAAGGGAGTTGGTGGATAAGATGGGGGTCTTTTTGGAGGGGTTGGACAAGGACATATGGGGGCTTTTCATCATGGTTCAGAAAAGGTGGCATGTTGCCTTGGCTAGTGCGACGAAGGAGGAGAAATCACAAAAGAGGGTTGTGAGGGAAAGGGGAGAGGAGTAGGAGGAGGGAGAGGGGGACACATTCCTATCCCTATGAGGATCTTATCATGGAATGTGAAGGGTTAGGTGGGGGGGGGGGGGAGAAGAGGAGGGTGGTGAAGGAGTTTGTTTGAAGATGCAAGGTTGATATCTTGTGCTTTCATGAGACCAAGTGTGAGGGAGACGGGGAGGGGTTCATGAGGGAGATTAGGGGTGGCAGACTAACAAAGGGGGTAGTATCCCCAATAGTGGGGAGAGCGGGATGCATCATGATCTTGTGGAACCCTTATGAGGTGGAGGAGGTGGAGGGGGATAGACAAGTTGGCCGAGGGGCTCTCTGTAATGACCCGAGAATCCGATTACCGGGAAGGTCCGATAACCCGAGACTCGCACCGCCACCCACGAGCCCGAAGACTCGGAAGGGTTAAAAGGATGGTGTGGAAACTACACAAGCATCACAGATAATTGCAGAAATTAAACAGTTATAATATTAAGCAGGAAATAAATTAACATTTTACATGGTCCACAATAGAAAATAACGACAACAGTAAGAATAGTCCACGACTAGTACAGTGACAAGAAAGAAAAGTACAGCTACACGGGGCATACCCCGGCTCTGACCTCTGGCACTACCTCTGGGCACCCGCACCACGCTGCGCTCCTGACGCGCTCCCCGAAGGTGGCGTCTCACCTGAAACACGGTGAAAACACGCAGGGAATGAGTCTCGGAACAAGACTCAGTAGGGATCACTCGAACCCTACCTCGTAAAACGAGAAACCACTACACTAGCGGTGGGAGAGTACCTCGGAAAGGAAAGCCCTGTACTCTACAGAACTAGACCCTATGGCACGCAAACCGACACACGTGCCACGGTACGAGAAGACCGAAACCAACGGTCAAACCGTAAAACCCGAAGGTCAGAAACACACGACTGACAGTCTGCCACTCCGTACTCGACAGGAGTACCACCCACTAGAAGCACAGCCGGTAGCGTCCCCTGACGTCTTACACCGCACCGCAGGTGAACCGCCTGACGTGGTAGGTCCTACCCGAGGCGCAAACACCGTACAAGTAACTCACAACAAGTGACTAGCTGGGGTCACGCCCGTCGACGTGCGTCCACAGTCCCCAACCACGTGTGCACACACAGACCACGCGTCCTAGGTCTGGCCCTCTGACCGGTTTTCCCCTGGCACTGGACTCTGATGTGACGAGGGGCCCGACGGTAACCAGTCTAAAGCCGTCCTCAGGGTAAGCCCGTACACCACTCCCTGGTGCAACTAGCACACGCGTACTAGCAGGCTACGACTAGTGGAGGGTCACAAAGGAGTAGACTCTCAAGTCAACGGAAAACGACATCCGAACCTGACGAAGTACGGGGGCTGTCCCACGTATCATCATCGCCGCACGGTGACCACGGTCGGGAAAGAAACGGACTCACCGCCCACGGCCAAACGCATGACCAAGGCAAACGGAACCTCCGGATACCAAAAACACGGTCACGGAACTCCACGGGGTGCCCGGGACGCACACACGGCCCAAGGGGAACACCCAACAACAGCCAGATCGCGCTAGGGATACCTAGCGCGACACGGGACATCGCGCTAGGGCCTCCTAGCGCGACAAGGAATGTCGCGCTAGGGACGGCTAGCGCGACAAGGCATGTCGCGCTAGGGATGCCTAGCGCGACAAGGCTGATCGCGCTAGGACCCCGTAGCGCGACAGGAACCGCCTCCTGCTCATCTTCTCCGATGAACGCGCTCGGTCGGGGCAGCACGACCTCCAAGAACGCGCTACTGGAGTATAGCGCGTTCTCAGTCCGCGGCCGAAAACGGTAGAAACCCCCAAAAATTCTAACCACGCCCCCATGCCTCCATAGGAGAGGGGGAAATCAAGGGGGAAGACCCCTGGGGACCCCTAGCATGATTCTAGGCCATCAAAACACGAAATCATGCATCAAATCAATAGATCGGGCGAACTCTCCCCAAATCATGGAAAAACCCAAAAACGCTCAAACGATCCCCTCTCGGCCTCCCCGCGGCCTATAAATCGCGGAAAAGATCGGCATGAGGCTAAGGAATGTCACCCTACCTCAATGGAGCAAATGCTCCGCCGAATCAATCACGAATCACGAAGAACGCTTCAAACTTCACGAACTCCCCACGCTTCCCACGCACGCCGCACGCCCACGAGATCGCCTCGCCGTCACCCACGCGTCCGCGCCGTCGCCCCGCCGCCGTCCGTAGCCGGAGAGGGGTTCGCCGCGTCCGAATGGGAGAGAGGGAGAGAGGAGGGTGTCACGGTGGGAAGAAACGGAGGAAGAGGAAGAAGAAGAAAGAGAAAGGAGAAAAGAAAAAGAAAAAGGAATTAGGGCTTTATAGAAAATCCGAATTTTCGGAAAAATATCGAAAAATAGAAAAATACATTTCCGGAATCCTCGGAACGCACCGATCGCAACGGTACCACTCGTGCCCGGGTGAACCGCCCGGTTCGCCTGCAGCGAGCTTCCGAAGAAAAAGCCGAAACACACACCGGGAATCGGAAAACACACGCGGAAAAGTCGCGGAACGCCTCCGGGCCTCCGAAACGACTCCGGATCGCGCCGATCCGAACACGAAAGATGTCCGAAACGAAATTTCGGACACAACAGAGCCGGACACTCCGAAAACCATATCCGGGACCCACGAAGAAGGATCCGAAAGGTCCGGGATATTACAGCCCTCCCCCCTTAAGGAATTTCGTCCTCGAAATTGAGAACAACTCAAGGGGAAAGAAGAGGAAGACTCACTCAAACAGGTACGGGAACTGCTGACGCATCTCGTCCTCATGTTCCCACGAAGCCTCACCACCAGAGTGTCGTTGCCACACGACCTTTACCAAGGGAATAACCTTGTTCCGCAGGCGCTGCTCTCGCCTATCCTCCACGCGGATCGAAAACTCTGGGAGAGAAAGATCTGGAGTCACCTCAGGCCAAACGGAGAACTCGAGCACATGAGAGTCATCGGGCATATACTTCCGCAACATCGAGACATGGAACACGTCATGCACCGACGCCAACTCAGAGGGTAACTGCAATCGGTAAGCAACCTCACCGATGCGCTCTACAATCGCGAAAGGACCAATATAGCGGGGACTCAGCTTCCCACGCCGTCCAAAACGCATCACCCCCTTCATCGGAGAAACTCTCAAGAACACATGATCGCCCACGGTGAACTCGAGGGGCTGCCTCCTACGGTCAGCATAGCTCTTCTGCCGACTCTGGGCCGCCAACATGTTCTGACGAACCAGGTGCACAACATCCACACATTGCTGCACCAATTCCGGTCCCGTCAAAACGCGCTCACCCACCTCAAACCAATCAAGTGGAGTCCGACAAGGACGCCCATACAATGCCTCATAAGGAGCCATGCCGATGCTCGAATGATAGCTGTTGTTATAGGCAAACTCCACCAACGGTAGGTGATGAATCCAACTCCCCTGCCACTCCAGGCAGCAGGATCTCAGCATGTCCTCCAAGGTCTGAATGGTCCTCTCAGACTGACCATCTGACTGTGGATGATACGCCGAGCTAAACGCCAACTCCGTCCCAAGAGCTCGCTGGAAACTCCTCCAGAATCCAGAAGTGAAGCGCGGATCCCGATCCGACACGATCGAAATGGGAATCCCATGCAACGGCACGATCCGCTCCACATAGAGACGAGCCAACCTGGACACGCTCCAGCTGACCTTGACCGGTAACAACCGCGTCACCTTCGTCAGCCGATCCACCAGCAACCAAATACTGTCCTGCCCACTCGGGGTCCTCGGCAACCCCACCACAAAATCCGTGGTCACATGGTCCCACTTCCAAGCAGGAACATCCAAGGGCTGGAGAGTACCGCCTGGTCGCTGATGCTCCGCCTTCACCTGCTGACAGATCAGGCACCTAGCCACAAACTCTGCGACATCTCTCTTCATACCAGGCCACCAGAACTGCCTCCGCAAGTTCCGATACATCTTCGTCGCACCCGGGTGCACAGTGTACCTGCTCCCATGAGCCTCGCGTAACACCGCACGACGAACCTGCTCCTCGGCTGGAACGTACAGCCTGCCACGAAACCTCGCAGCGCCGTCCTCGCCAAGTTCCACGTCAGCCAAAGCCAAAATCCGGGGCAACTCAGGGTCCGCATGCTGAGCCTCTGTCACCTGACGACGGATAGCAGGAGTGACAGTCAGACTCGCAAGCACTGCCAACCCTGGCTCCTGGGGAATCTTGAGCCTGAAGGAAACTTCGGGCACTTGTTCCCAGAGCCTCCACTTCCTCAACATCAAGGTACTGACCGCCACCTTCCTACTCAAGGCATCGGCAACGACATTCATCCTGCCCGGCTGATAAGACAGGGTGAAGTCATAGTCCTTCATGAACTCCATCCAACGCCTTTGTCTGAGGTTCAGATCTCTCTGCGAGAACACATACCTCAAACTCTGATGGTCCGTGAACACCTCGAACTTCTCGCCGTACAGATAATGCCTCCAGATCTTCAGCGCGAAGATCACTGCCGCCAACTCAAGGTCATGGGTAGGGTAGTTCTCCTCATGGGGCTTTAGCTGCCGAGATGCATAAGCCACCACTCTACCATGCTGCATCAGAACAGCGCCCAATCCAACGCCGGAAGCATCTGTACACACCACGAAACCTCCCGATCCAGAAGGTAAAACCAACACCGGAGCCGAGGTGAGCAACCTCTTCAGTTCACTGAAGCTCTGCTCACACTCCTTGGACCAAACGAAAGGCACACCCTTCCGCGTGAGCCTCGTCATCGGGGTCGCAATGCGAGAAAAATCTTGGATAAACCGGCGATAATATCCCGCAAGCCCCAAGAAACTTCGGATCTCCGTCACCGACCTTGGCCTCGGCCACTGCATCACAGCCTCGACCTTGGCGGGATCCACGGAAATGCCATCACCAGAAATTACGTGCCCCAGAAAGTGCACCTCGCTGAGCCAAAACTCGCACTTGCTGAGCTTCGCGTACAACTGGTGATCTCGCAACGTCTGTAGCACCACACCCAAATGGTACGCGTGCTCCTCAGCAGACTGCGAATAAACAAGGATGTCATCCACGAAGATGACCACGAACTGGTCCAAATACGGATGAAACACCCTCTGCATCAAGTCCATGAAGGCTGCAGGGGCATTGGTGAGCCCGAACGGCATCACCAAGAACTCATAATGCCCGTACCTCGTACTGAATCCAGTCTTCTCCACATCGGACTCGCGAATTCTCAGCTGATAGTAACCGGATCGCAGATCAATCCGCGAGAACACTCGCGCAGACTGAAGCTGGTCGAACAAGTCATCAATCCGCGGCAACGGATACTTGTTCTTAATGGTCACGTCATTCAGCTGCCGATAGTCAATGCAGAGCCGCAGACTACCGTCCTTCTTCTTCACAAACAACACGGGCGCACCCCAAGGGGAAAAGCTCGGACGAACATACCCCTTGGCCAGCAGTTCCTGCAACTGCGCCCTCAACTCTCTCAACTCAGCGGGGGCCATTCGGTAGGGAGCCTTTGCCAAAGGTCCCGTACCAGGCACAACCTCGATCACGAAATCGATCTCCCGCTGGGGAGGTAATCCAGGCAACTCCTCGGGAAAAACGTCGGGAAACTCGCACACCACCGCAATGTCCTCGACATCCGGCTCCATCCGGTCAGACACAACCACTGACGCGAGAAAACCCTGACAACCTGAATCAAGCAATCGACGGGCTCGAATAGCAGAGATAAGGAATCGAGAAGAGGCGGAACGGATACCTTGGAAATAGAAGGTCCTCTTGCTCGGATGCTGGAAGTAGACCCTCTTCATTCCACAATCCACCACCGCTCCATGAGTCTCGAGCCAATCCATGCCTAGAATCACGTCGTAATCCCGAAGATGCAACGCATACAACCTGCCTGGCATACTCCGCCCATCGATCCACACCGGAACCTGGTCGAAGCAATACGGAGTGACCATAAAGGCACCCGAAGGCAACTCCACTGCTAAATCACAGGACAACTGGGTCACCGGCTCCTCGACGCTCGACACGAAATCCTCCGAAATAAACGAATGAGACGCGCCAGAATCGAACAAAACCCGAGCCGCACAACCCAAAATCTGAACGGTACCTTCCACGAGCTGCGACGCCACTGCCTCTGCCCTGGTCATGTGCGTGATCTGGCCTCGAGCCCTCTGCCTGCCTCCCACGCTAGCTGACCTGGGTAGCGGCGGATACTGTCCCTGCTGCTGCTGCTGCTGCTGCCTCTGCTGCTGGGGAACCTGCTGCTGCTGAGGAAACTGCTGCTGCGGCGGTCTCTGGGGACAGTCACGCGCCATATGCCCTGGCTGGTCACACCGAAAACAAATAATCGGCGCCGTGCACTGCCTGCCGGGGTGGGTCCCACCACACCGTGGACAAGGTCCTCGCGATCCACCCACTGATCCCTGACGCTGAAAAGGAATCGGCTGCTGTACACTGCCCGATGAAGCCTGCCCCTGATCCTTGGACTTCTTCTTCCGGAAATTCTTCGAGAGGAACTTCTTGACCTTCGAGCCAAAGGACGCAGATCCTGTCACCGAAGCTGCCGATGCCGGTACTCCTGAACCACCCGACGCATGCTGGAAGAAACCCTGCTGCTGGGTAGCCGACTGCTGGCTGCGACCTGACAAAGACTGCCCCTGGCTGATCGGTCCTCGAGTCCTCTGCATATCCATCTCCAAGGAAATCGCAACATGAGACGCCGTCTCTAGTTCAGTGGCCCCGTTCGCGATCAAATGGTGCCTCAGCTCCAACCTCAAGCCCTGCACAAACTGCGCGGTCCTCACCCTCTCATGCTCCATGATGTGAGGTGCGTACCGACCCAGCTCGACAAATCGGGCCCTGTACTGCAACACGGACATGTCACCCTGCACCAGCTCCAGAAACTCCCGCATCCGCTGCGTAGCAACAACATCTGGACAGTACGTACGCTCGAAAGCACTGACAAAGTCATCCCACTCGATCTGCTCAAGTGGACGAAGCTGAAAGGACGTCTTCCACTCGGAAGACCACCACCTCCGAGCCGTACCCTGCAACTGGTTGTAGGCCAACACTACTCTGTCCTCCGCAGCACTCTTCGCAGAACTGAACACCCGCTCCATCTCATCGAGCCAATCACGAGCCGCATCGGGGTCTGCCTGGCCGCTAAAGTAAGGCGGATGGAACTGCATAAAGTCCCTCACCGCTCGGCCTGGCCCACCCCTGGCTGACGAGCCCTCACCAGCCTCTCCGCCGAACTGCTGAGACATAAGCTGGTACATGCCACGGAAGAAATCCTCGGCCCCCGGAACTCTCGCAGTATCCGCGGCCTCGGTAGCCCCCGGTGGCGCTCTACTATGCTCCTCCTGGTCCCTCTGGACCCCCTGCTGGATCTCTTGACCTCCAGCCGACTGCCCCTGCTGAGAGCGAGAACTCCTCCTCGGCACCATACTCGCTCCTGAAGCAAAAGACAGAAAACACGAAAACGGCAAGGTCAAACTAAACACACGGTGCCCAATGCCAGCGTCACCTGTACATCATCGTTGTGGACTAGTGGACCACTACAATTACCTACGATTCTCATGTAATTCCACAACCGCGCTCTGATACCAGCTGTAACGACCCGAGAATCCGATTATCGGGAAGGCCCGATAACCCGAGACTCGCACCGCCACCCACGAGCCCGAAGACTCGGAAGGGTTAAAAGGATGGTGTGGAAACTACACAAGCATCACAGATAATTGCAGAAATTAAACAGTTATAATATTAAGCAGGAAATAAATTAACATTTTACATGGTCCACAATAGAAAATAACGACAACAGCAAGAACAGTCCACGACTAGTACAGTGACAAGAAAGAAAAGTACAGCTACACGGGGCATACCCCGGCTCTGACCTCTGGCACTACCTCTGGGCACCCGCACCACGCTGCGCTCCTGACGCGCTCCCCGAAGGTGGCGTCTCACCTGAAACACGGTGAAAACACGCAGGGAATGAGTCTCGGAACAAGACTCAGTAGGGATCACTCGAACCCTACCTCGTAAAACGAGAAACCACTACACTAGCGGTGGGAGAGTACCTCGGAAAGGAAAGCCCTGTACTCTACAGAACTAGACCCTATGGCACGCAAACCGACACACGTGCCACGGTACGAGAAGACCGAAACCAACGGTCAAACCGTAAAACCCGAAGGTCAGAAACACACGACTGACAGTCTGCCACTCCGTACTCGACAGGAGTACCACCCACTAGAAGCACAGCTGGTAGCGTCCCCTGACGTTTTACACCGCACCGCAGGTGAACCGCCTGACGTGGTAGGTCCTACCCGAGGCGCAAACACCGTACAAGTAACTCACAACAAGTGACTAGCTGGGGTCACGCCCGTCGACGTGCGTCCACAGTCTCCAACCACGTGTGCACACACAGACCACGCGTCCTAGGTCTGGCCCTCTGACCGGTTTTCCCCTGGCACTGGACTCTGATGTGACGAGGGGCCCGACGGTAACCAGTCTAAAACCGTCCTCAGGGTAAGCCCGTACACCACTCCCTGGTGCAACTAGCACACGCGTACTAGCAGGCTACGACTAGTGGAGGGTCACAAAGGAGTAGACTCTCAAGTCAACGGAAAACGACATCCGAACCTGACGAAGTACGGGGGCTGTCCCACGTACCATCACCGCCGCACGGTGACCACGGTCGGGAAAGAAACGGACTCACCGCCCACGGCCAAACGCATGACCAAGGCAAACGGAACCTCCGGATACCAAAAACACGGTCACGGAACTCCACGGGGTGCCCGGGACGCACACACGGCCCAAGGGGAACACCCAACAACAGCCAGATCGCGCTAGGGATACCTAGCGCGACACGGGACATCGCGCTAGGGCCTCCTAGCGCGACAAGGAATGTCGCGCTAGGGATGCCTAGCGCGACAAGGCTGATCGCGCTAGGACCCCGTAGCGCGACAGGAACCGCCTCCTGCTCATCTTCTCCGATGAACGCGCTCGTTCGGGGCAGCACGACCTCCAAGAACGCGCTACTGGAGTATAGCGCGTTCTCAGTCCGCGGCCGAAAACGGTAGAAACGCCCAAAAATTCTAACCACGCCCCCATGCCTCCATAGGAGAGGGGGAAATCAAGGGGGAAGACCCCTGGGGACCCCTAGCATGATTCTAGGCCATCAAAACACGAAATCATGCATCAAATCCATAGATCGGGCGAACTCTCCCCAAATCATGGAAAAATCCAAAAACGCTCAAACGATCCCCTCTCGGCCTCCCCGCGGCCTATAAATCGCGGAAAAGATCGGCATGAGGCTAAGGAATGTCACCCTACCTCAATGGAGCAAATGCTCCGCCGAATCAATCACGAATCACGAAGAACGCTTCAAACTTCACGAACTCCCCACGCTTCCCACGCACGCCGCACGCCCACGAGATCGCCTCGCCGTCACTCACGCGTCCGCGCCGTCGCCCCGCCGCCGTCCGTAGCCGGAGAGGGGTTCGCCACGTCCGAATGGGAGAGAGGGAGAGAGGAGGGTGTCACGGTGGGAAGAAACGGAGGAAGAGGAAGAAGAAGAAAGAGAAAGGAGAAAAGAAAAAGAAAAAGGAATTAGGGCTTTATAGAAAATCCGAATTTTCGGAAAAATACCGAAAAATAGAAAAATACATTTCCGGAAACCTCGGAACGCACCGATCGCAACGGTACCACTCGTGCCCGGGTGAACTGCCCGGTTCGCCTGCAGCGAGCTTCCGAAGAAAAAGCCGAAACACACACCGGGAATCGGAAAACACACGCGGAAAAGCCGCGGAACGCCTCCGGGCCTCCGAAACGACTCCGGATCGCGCCGATCCGAACACGAAAGATGTCCGAAACGAAATTTCGGACACAACAGAGCCGGACACTGCGAAAACCATATCCGGGACCCACGAAGAAGGATCCGAAAGGTCCGGGATATTACACTCTCTCTCTCCACTGTCGTAGTTTGAGTGATGGTTTCTCTTGGTATTTCTCGGGAGTATATGGCCCCCAATCCAGAGAGGGAAGGAGAGCACTTGGGAGGAATTGCTTCTCTACCATAGCAGCTCGCGTCGGCCCTGGTGTGTGGGTGGCGACTTTAATCTAGTTACAGCAGTTTCGGAGAGGATGGGGGTCAACCCTCACACA
Source organism: Amorphophallus konjac (assembly GCA_022559845.1). Lineage (NCBI taxonomy): Eukaryota > Viridiplantae > Streptophyta > Magnoliopsida > Alismatales > Araceae > Amorphophallus > Amorphophallus konjac. The sequence continues at coordinate 17,397,583 of CM040118.1, read as the reverse complement.
AGGGAGACAGAGGATTTCTGTGACTTCATAGAGGAGGTAGCCCTTATTGACATTGGATTGGTAAATGCTCAGTTCACCTGGTCCAATACGAGGGCACCACCAGCGTGTCAGGCTGGACATGTTCATTGTTTTGGTGGACTGGGAAGATCACTTCTCTCATGTACAGACATCTCTCTTGGCCAGATCGACTTCGGATCACAAACCTATCCTTTTGAAGGCCAACAACAGTCAAGTAAGAAGACATGGCTTCAAATTTGAGAGGTTTTGGTTCAGAGAGGCAGATTTCATGGACACGGTTAAGAGGGCTTGGAGTACCCAGAGACATGCTAGTTCTTCCATGGCTACATTGGTTGGTAAACTGAAGCATCTGGCTCGGTGCTAATAAGACCCTACTTGGCAAGGTGGCTAAGGAAAGGATCCTGCAACAATTGGAGGGCTTAGATTGCTTGGCAGGGTTGACTTGATGATTCTGATAGTTTATGTAGGGATACTCTTACAAGGATGGCAGTCTCGATTTTGGTTTCGGTTTCGGTCGGGTCCGAAACCGAAACAGTATCGGTTTTGATTTTGGCCCGAAATCAAATAAAATACTATTTTTTTGCTGGGGAGTTGGCGTCCGGTTTCGTCCGGTTGGTTTCAGATGGTCTAGGGCCGAAACTGATACGTTTTGGCCGAAACGTATCGGTTTCGGTCGAAACCGAGTCCATGGACTCTTAGGGCAGAGTATGAAGAGAAAAAAAAAAAATTCTCACTAGAGAAGAGATTTATTGGAAGTAGAGATCGAGGGAGAAATGGATCAAGGAAAGGGATAGGAACACTGTATACTTTCAAAGGATTGTTTCGGGGAGAAGGAGAATCAACCATATAGCTTCCCTCAAGGTTGGGGAACAGATCATCTAGAAGGAGGACATTAGAGTGTATGCCAAGGAGTTTTGCTCCAAGCTCTTTACCGAGGGTCAGATGGATAGACCCTTCATTACAAATAATTTACTCCCCCAAATCTCTACTACAGAGAGTGGCTCTATCCAACCCTTTCTTGGAGGAATAGATCGGATAGGCAGTTGTCTCCCTTACAAGAATAAGGCACTAGGCCCAGATAGATTCCCTATGGATTTCTTCCAGAAGTGTTAGGATATTGTTAAGAAGGACCTGATTCGGGCTTTAGGAGAGTTCTAGGAGGGTGGGCCCAATTGAGGGACATTAATAGAACCCTCTTGGTCCTCATCCTAAAAAAGTAGGGTGCATAAGACTTCTTGGATTTCAAACTCATCAGTCTGTTGAATAGTACCTACAAAATCGTCACTAAATTGTTGGCTAGAAGATTGGATAGTGTGATCGGCAGAGTAGTTAGTAGAAACCCAGGGGTTTTAAACAAGGGGAGACATATTCAAGAGAACTTTCTAGTTACTCACGAGTGTTTTCATGCCATGAAAATTCAGAGGAAGAGAGGGGTGGCACTTAAGTTGGATTTTGAAAATGCGTATGACAGTGTTAGTTGGCAGTGCCTCCCACAGGTTTTTAGCAAAGATGGGATTTGACCAGAGATGGATTGGATGGATCCGGGCTTGTATCTCTTCAACCTCCTTTTCTGTTCTTGTTAATGGGTAACCCATTCCATTATTTTATAGTGGCAGAGGCCTCCGCTAGGGGGACCCTTTGTCGCCTTTCTTATTCGTCCTTATTACACACATCTTGAGCAGGATGTGGATGAGGGTTGGTATCATCAGTGGCTTCTAGGCTGGACACCATAGTTTGAGCATCGGCCATCTTCAGTTTGCTGATGACACCACCCTCTTCCTAGTAGATTAGGAGAGACAATTCTTTGATGCCAAGTTCATGCTTGAGATACTACAAGAGATCCGTGGGCTAAAGATGAATTCTGCCAAGAGTCGCATAGCTAGGCTCAACATGGAGGAGAAGTCACTCAGGAGAACAGCATTCATTATGGGCTTCCACATAGGAGACTTCCCTCTCTCCTATTTTGGATTACCTTTGTCCGTTGAGGCTCTTCATTGTTGGGACTGGCAGGTGATAGTGTAGAGATATGAGTCTAGGCTTGTAAGTTGGAAGGCGAGGCTCCTTTTCTATGGGGGGAGAATGGTGTTATGCAAATCGGTGCTTGACAATCTTCCTATATACTTTCTCTTCATCTTAAGAATCCCCAAAACTATGAGCAAAAGTTGGAGTCCATTTAAGCTAGATTCTTCTGGCATGGCAGTGGAGATAATGGTAGGGGTTGACATGACATTTCCTGCGACAGAGTATGCAGAAACAAGGAAGTAGGACTGAGGACAAAGAACATAAGAGATTTCAATTTGGCACTACTTTGTAGATGGCTTTGGAGGCTTGGAGCGGAAGGCAATGGGCTTTGGTTACACCTTATCAGGCAGAGATATTATAGTGGGACTAGAGTTTGGGATTTGTCATCAACCTGCTTGCATAATGTCTTGCCAATCTAGAGAGGCATTATCCAAACCGGTGATGTCATTATTTCCAGTGTTTGAGTCAATTTCGAGAATGGGTAGAGGTGTCTCTTCTGAAAGGAAAGGTGGTGTGGAGACTTCACACTTAGAGTCTTTTCCGAAGCTTTTTGCTATTCCGGATGTATTTAGTGGCTCACTCTTTCGACACATAGCTCTCTGGAGGGACTTGGTCACCTACCTTCAGAAGTAATCTTACACACGAGGAGATGGACTGGATGGAGAGACTCTTGTCTTTCCCCCTTGACTATAGGCTGGAGGACATCAGCGATGACAGACGGGTGTGGAGATGGGAGGAGGAGGAAGGCTTTACAGTTAGGTCTGGTTACTCCATCATTTGAAACCGGGGTGTGCGCCACTGTTTTGCTCCACATTTCTGGGACCCCAAGAGCCCATTGAAGGTGAAGCTGTTGACTTGGAGGATTTCACATGGTCGGTTGCCTACATATGATAGGATTCCCCCTTTCGTCCAGGACATTGTATCATTGTGTTGCTTGTGTGGGGAGGTGGAGGAATACCTTAACCATCTCTTTTACAGGATGGTCGACCAAGATCGGAGATAGGATCCACCAATCCTTGGGCCACTTTGTGAGCGTGCAACATCTCTTCCTCAAATGGCACAAGCAGTGGGACCAAAAAGGGGATAGAATCATATGGCGGCTCATACTCCATGCTACTTTATGGGCGCTATGGGGCAAAAGAAATAGGATAATTTTCAAAAGAGAAGCTAGAGTGGAGGAAAGGATTGTATCTTTTGTTTGTGAGAAGTGTGTGAGTGGGCCAAGCATCTTTGTAAAGTGGAGTCCCATTACTCTCTTTTTCTTTTGTTGGGGGATAGCTAGGGACAATACCATTTTGGTATGGAGATTTTGTATAGGGATTGTTTTGGGAACTGACCACCTATACTTGTACATCTCTTCTTTTCATTTAATACAATTGTGGTACGATCCACTTTTCAACAAAAAAATGTTAGTTTTGATTTGGTTGAAGAAGAATTGGCACAATGCCAACTAACCAGTGATACCTCCCGTACATGGACAGGATAGAGTACCCAAGGGGGGAGTAGCAAAGGGAGCTGGTGGGAGAGGAATCTGTATCTCCAGTGCTCTGCAGGGAACATTGAAGGAAACCTGTATTGGTCATCTTGTTAGCTGTTCGTGAAAAGGAAGGTCAGCCCTGCATGATAAGCTGTCTCAGGCAACTATGTGATCATTTGAGGCCTGGTGACGATGGCATGATTTGTCTGTCAGTCCAATTTGGCAGAGATAATCTATGGAGTGCAAACAAAGATAGCGGCAATGTTGACCCCTCTTACCAGAGGAGGTTGACAGAGACCAATTGTTTTGTCTTCAGGTGTGCTGGGATGGAGCTGAGTCTGGTATATGTGGTGTGGGTGATGGAAACTAAATGAGCAAGGGTTGGTATCTAGACTAAGTAGAGGGTGAGGGGTGGATACATGGTGGTCAGGTGCCCTGACACTGGATGGGTTATTTGCGGAAAATCTGTTAAGACTGGGGGAGGAGAAGTGGCAGCTCGCAAGAGGATTCCTGGAGTGTCTTCACACGTCCTTAGACCTTCTTAGCTGGCATGGCTGAGCTTAGGAAGTCTCCTCTGTATTTATGGGGGAAGGGTACCCAAAACTTATGCTTTGGTTGCTGCTCTGTGATGGAAGAGTGAATGGGCTGTCTGTCTATAAAAGTTGAGTTTTGGTATTAGGATTTTTTCATCATAGCAGGGCATACATTTGGAGGAGAGAAAGGAGGGTGTGAGAGAAACAGGTCTCAGGTTGATCTAGTGGGAAAGGGTGATGAAGAGAAGAGGAAAGGGGATAGAGGTGGCAAGAAGTGGCTGGTTGCTGCAGCATGTGAGGGATGCGAGAGGGGCAATGAAGGTGCAAAGTTCTGCTTGAGGAAGATGATGGCTGAGTTGGATGACTCGGCCAGACACCCAGTTGAGCTGAATTGCATCGACAAGAGACTGAACTGGCTGGAGGTGTGGGCAGGCCATCTATGAGTCTGCCTACATGTGAGATTCAGAGGTACCAGTTAGAGCCTGTTGGCTTTTATCTGGTGTACAAAATAGATCCTGATAATAATGGGATTGTGTTTGGTGTGCACCATAGATTCTTATGATAGTGTGATGATTTGTCTTCAGAAGAGTAAGTTTCAGGGTGCCAAGTGCCATGCCTTGCAGGGTTGAGGGGGTAACAATGCTGAGGTCACCATAGACCCTGCACCCCACACTGGCAAGGTAGTGGTGCCTGTGCCTCTATTATCTGGGAAGGATGTGGAGGTGGCCAATGTGCTTTGGGTTCTGTGATGTGCTGGAGATCATGACTGTGGAGCAGCTTCATTGGTGGACAGGCCTTTGCACTGGTGATGCATTCCGCAAGATGGACAGTTGAAAGAAGTTGCAGCCAGTGATGGTCACTCCGGATGCCTGCTTGATTTTGGGAGAGAACTGCCTGACTCTGATCTATGCTGCAGTATTCACAAGTGAGCTGGCAATGATTAAAACAATGATGATGGTTAGATTGTGTTTTCAGTGCCAACACAATCTTGAGTCAGATAGAATTTCATAAGCTTGGAGCAAATGAAAGCATTTTCATCCAAGGTGAGGATCTACATGTATGGTGGAGAAGATGCTAATGTTGGAGCAAAATGAGTAGGGTCTTCTTAGACACAATCTGGAGCAGGAAAGAAAGATGGACTATAAGAAAGATAATATGTTACAAGGGAATTAAAAATGTGATTTTGGATAACCTTAGGGGCCCTTTGATAACAGGGTAGGGTAGCGTATTCGACCCCCTGGACGCGAATATGCTACCCGACCCTGGTTAGCGTGGCACCTTTGTGATGAGGGCACACATGGGCCCACATTTCTCTCTCATCGGTTTGCTATTCGCGCTTATCCTATTCCATCATCAAAGCGGCCCTTAGGGAATAGATGTGCTTTCATCAACTTGAGTTTTGGGAACAGGGGTTTTTGCTTTAATTTGAAATAGTAAACCCTTCCTGTCATGGGGTTAATGGAATAGAAGGTGCTATGCGAGCCCTTCTTTGTCTTAGAACAAACCAATAGTATCTTTTGACATCTTCAAAAAAAAATTGAGATATTTCAAAATAAAGAAATCTCTACCAAGGAATGCATGTTGGATCTCAGTTTTATCTCAGAATGGTCGGAGAGAAGAGATCTCAGAGGAACTTAGGGAGTTCAGGAATGACAGTACAGATTATGATAGGCTGACATTTTTCTGGTGAAAAATTTCTAATATCATTCACTTAGCCACTGAACATGATAAAATTAACACAATTATAATAAAAAATGCAAAAATACATAAGAAAAGGTTCACCTGAAAGAGAGGGGCAGGGGGAAGGAGTGTGGAGTATAGCAGATCGAAGGGGGGGATAGGATGTTGACCCTCCTCTTTGGCTTGCGGGTGGTCGATGGTTAATGAATAGGATGACCATGGCCAAGTGTCTCCCTTGTCCTTCCTCTTCTTATTCCTTTTTTCTTTGTCTTCTTCTTTTTCTCTCTCCTCCTCCACTTTGGCTTGTGGGTCAATGGCATGTGACAGACAGGTTGACATTGGTAGGTTGACAATGGTAGGTGGCTCGATGGTGAATGCATGCCAAACTCCGAGTGTTCACATCACTGTGGTGGTGGAGGTGGAGAGAAGGTATGTTTCTCAAAATGCTTGAGCTTGGATGAGTTGAAAGCAACGGGGAGGGGTTGAACCCCCACAAACAGGCTGGTCTAGCGCATGATAGTCGTGTGACTTGCCTGAACTTTGCATGCCTTTGGCTAGGTGTGTTGGGCATTTTTGGATCTTGGCAAAGCCAAAAGGATGGAGAATTGTGGGAACATGAAAATTACATCACATGAAATATGGCATACACATATTCGGGGACTATGAAATAAATCCCTGGAATATCATGGAATATGTTTATCAGGTTTTATGGATTCATGTGTTGGACCTTTCCCCACCGATCTCGGTCGGTGTTAGTTACATCGGTTGGATGGCCAAAAACCCTTGATTAATAGCTCATAGGATGCCAATCAACCATAAGTATATGAATGCACCACTCACACAGGCGCCGCAAACACATTTGCTGGTCCATAATGGGTTCGAAGGCATTTTGGGTGATTTTGGGTTGATTTTAAGTCATTGGGTCTTAGGGGTATTTTGGTCATTTTACATGCTTAGGGGGTTTAAAGGACCATTTTAGGGTGACCTTGGTAGGTTTTAGAACCTTGGGGTTTTCGGGGAATTCTGGGCAATTTAAGTTCCAAGGGTATTTTGGTCATTTTAGGGATTTTTAGGGTTTGGAGCGGGATTTTCAAGATTTAACATTTTTTGGGATTTTTCTATGATTTTTGGGAATTTATGGTGCATCAAGGGTATTTTGGTCATTCGTCATTTTGACCATCTTTTAGGGTTTCTGGGGTTTTTAGGCATTCTGGGTAATTTTTTCATTTTTGAGATTTCTTGGGAAATTTGTGGATTTTTATAGTCATAGGGTACTTTTGTAATTTTGGGAATCTTTCTAGGGTTTCAGGGGGGATTCTGAGTATTATGGGCATTTTCATATTTTTTGGGGATTTTCCATGATTTTTAGGATTTTTATTATGGGGTATTTTGGTCATTTGGGCCAGGATACGGCTTGGGTAAGGTTCGGATGAGGTCAGAAGGGTATTTTGGGTATTTCACCTATAGTAAGGCACATGAATAAAAAGATTGTCTTTTATTTATTCTTATTCATAGAGAAATTACATCAAAATTAGGCCAAATCGGCCAAGTACATGGAAAGATTAGTCGACTCGACCAATTGGGCCCAATTGGGCTAAGTAGACTTAACAGCATGGGCCAATTAGGCTTGATGGACTTGGTGGTCCAGCAATTCGGGTCTATACCAAATGGATATAATGGACTTGATGGTTTAGGCCAATTGGGTTAATTGGGCCTTTGGATTCATTGGACTTGGCAAATTGGGCCTAATTGGGGAATTGGACCCAATGGTTTGAGCCAATTGGGCATTTGAACTTAATGGTCCAAGCCAATTGAGCTTAATTGGGTTATTGGACCCAACGGTCCGAGCTAATTGGACTAATATGGCTTAATTGGGCTTGGACTCAATGGTCTGGGCCAATTAGGCCTAATTGGGTAATTGGACCCAATGCTCTGAGCCAATTGAACATTTGGATCCAATGGTCCAAGCCAATCGGGCTTAATTAGGTTATTGGACCCAACGGTCAGAGCCAATTGGGCATTTGGACTCAATGGTCCGACCCCATTGACACGATGGTCCTAGCCAAATGGGTATTTGGACTCAATGATCCGAGCCAATTGGGCTTAATGGTCAAGTGGTCTGAACCACATGGACCACGGGCAGGACTTAGCCTAATAGGCTATGTCTCTCCCCTGAGTGGGGATAGAGCGCAGAAGCAACCTTGCCAAGGTTATTCATTTGGGGTGGGGGTATTTATAGACTCCAGGGGCATTTTATATAAATACGTCTCTCCATGGGCAGCACATATCTAATGCCTGGAAGGGCATACTGCAGAGCAGTTTTTTAGTCAGGACGGAAGTCAGAGTGAGGCTGGGGGATGGGGAGCGATGCTGTTTTTGGAAGTGCAGATGGTACATAGATCATCCTCTTGAGGTGCTCTCTCCTCGACCATATGCAGTCTCAGTGGAGCCACTAGCCGTGGTGAGTCAGCTGTTTGATAGGCAGCCAATAGAGGGTACCTGGAGTCCAGCTTTGAGAAGGCACCTGTGCAATGAGGAGATCGTTCAGCTTGGGAGGATGCTTGTAGTCCTTGAGCAGTATAAGCCAGATGATAGCAAGACCCGTGGGTGGGTATGGAAATGGGACAAGGAGGGGCGGGGCGCTTCTCTATCCGATCGGAGTACCAGGTCATTGCTGACGGCTGAGTCATCCTTTGCATAGGCAAGTATAGCAGCCTAGGAGCCCTCTAAAAGTGAAGGTCCTGCTGTGGAGATTCTCACATGGGAGGCTTCCCACGTGTGACAGACTTGCTTTCTTCTTGGATGGCATCCAGACATGGTGCTACCTTTGTGGGGCAGAGGAGGGCGATAGTGATCACCTATTCATTGGCTGTCACTTCTCCCAAGAAGTGTGGCGACATGTTCTCTCCAGGATCCAGTGTGGCTTCCAGCACAGGCAGACCGTTGACCTACTTTTGAGGGAATGGCACAGGCACTTGCTGCTCAAGGGAGATAGGCGGATCTGGTGGGTCATCCTCCATGCCACTATTTGGGCCCTTTGGGGCGAAAGGAACAAGAAGATTTTCAAAAAGGAGGCCACCATACCTGAGAAAGTAGGTGATTTTGTTGGGGAAAGGGTGAGAGAGTGGGTTGTTCTCCTTTGTAAAGCAGATGCACATAACTCTGCTCTTTTGGCTTTATTGGGGGACTAGAAAGGGACACATCTTCATGATGTGAACCTTTTCCTTTTGTAGAGCGCTGTATAGGGATGTTTTGAGAGAACACAACATATACTTGTAAATCCTTCTTTCCATTTTAATTTATAAATACAATGGTATGACCCACTTAAAAAAAACTCCTATTTCTTAATGATCTATCTATGTCCGTCGCAATGTTCTATGGAAGTTATTGAATCTTAAACCTCTTAAAGATTATGGACCACAAGGACTATTTGATTGGACCTGTATATTTCTACCCGTAATAGGGGTTGGCATTTATGCTCTTTAGGTGATTTCATTATCAGGTGAGAAAATACAATATTCCATGTAATTCTATGACATGTGTGGACTAGCCTTGCAATTGTAAAGAGCCATCTTGCAGCTGTACATCTGAAAGAGCGGGGCAGGGAGGGAATTACCTACGTCATCACAGCCGCTGCCAGTGTGATAGGGGCAAATGGCAGCACCTTCTATATGTCATCACACCTTGGTAAAGGTTTCCATCTTTTGTATGTGTCTTCAAGGTCCGCTTTTTATTCCCTTTTGTCAATGAATTGTGGTCTCTTGGCCCTTCCCAAAAAAAGAGGGGAGGGGCAGCTGGAAACAGCTCCACCACTACCATCCACCTTCACATCTACTCCCATGCTGCTTTTCTTCCCCTTCTCACCAGGACAGCACACCAGTTGCAGTCTCCAAGATGTGAGTGGGCTGGAATCCTAGGGCAGAAAGCCTAAGAACAGACGGTTGAATTTATAAATGAACCCTCTAAATAGAATGCTTTGCATATTTGTTCTTGACAATTACGAAAAGGCCTAAAATGCAGTTATTTAAATAATCAGCTGCTTTGAAGTCTGAATCGGAGAATGAGACTCGTTACTATTGGTTCTGAGCTGATTTTCCGGGTTGTGATCATAACTGGCTGGTTTCTAAACCATGCAAGCAATGAAATGGTCCTGCATATTCATTTCAGTTTGTTTTATTGCATGTATATATACTCCCTCTACAATCTTCTTGCAAACACTATGATTGATTCCCTAAATTCAAGTAAAATTTTTTGAAGAAATTTTAATAACATTATTAATACATGTTTCTCATACAACCTCTTTGTATGTGGCAGTGCTGTGCTTGGGGGGTCATCAGAAGATGACCAGACTTGCTTTCTTTCTGGAGAAACTGTGCGTCTTGTGTTTGAAGCTGTTCTGAAAAATCTGGTGGTACTTCTTGCAACATCTTCTTTTAATTGGGCAAAGTCTGCATGTTCTTTATTGCTGGCTGGTGAAACTCAGGATGCAATGCAGAAATGTGAGATACCCTTTGTGAACGTTCTGGAAATGGCTCAGTTTGCTTTTAACGTCCTTCTTGGTAGTATGTATTGCTTGAAGAAACTTGATGAGGACCATGGATTGGTTGCTTCTATCTTAGCTGCAATATTTATTACTGGATGGGAATATATTATAACATCTGAAATACATCTTGATTACAAATTAGAAACTGAGTGTAGAACTGAGATCAGTCTTGCAGAATCACGAACTGATGATGTTTATCCAGACCGGAATGGTGCCAAGGGGGATCTTGGGAAGAGAATTAATGATTTTCAGAGTAAGATAGGTATCTCCTTCTTGAGAAACCTTAGTTCATTTAATCGGGCGAAGTTGGAAGATGTTTTGGTTCAGACCATCAGGTTTGCAGTATTTGAGACGGATATCTCCAATGCTGATAGGACAACTACTTTGTGCTGCAAGTGGGTGCTGGATTTGTTTGAACTTATTTGTGGAGGGAGCACTGAGGAGCAACATATATTAACTAAGCTATTATCTGAGGGTGAATCTTGGACCTTCTGGGTTGTTCCATTTTCTGGAAGTGGAGGTTCCGCTAATCTCCAGTCTGACAATCTGCAGATCAGTAGTCATGTGAGTAATTACATTCATAAATTTTGCTATATCATGTCTTATTTTTCTAAATATAAACTCTTCTTGCATTGAAATTTGAACATTTTTGGGAACATTGATAAAACCACTGTGGAGAGAAAAAGGGAAGAGTTTTCAGGAAAGAAGCTTACGACCCTGATATTATAGTAAAATTTTTGTGTGACCATGTGAGGGAATGGGGTGCCATTTTTTGTAAAGTGGACAGTCGTGACTCTATTTTTCTCTTGCTTGGGGAAGAGACTCCTTTTTGTTCTTTGTATAGGGGAATTTTTGTGCTTTTTCTCTCTACATTTATACATCCTTTGGCTATTTATAGACACAGTGGTACTACCTACTTTACTTAGGGGTGGGGTGCAGAGTTGAAGATAGAACCACAATCATGTCTACTATTTGCCACCAAATTATAAATTGACCTCACTAAGATCTTGTTGATCTTTCCCAATGTTATCAAAGGCGCTTGAGGCGCTCACCTAGGCGATAAGGTGAGGTGAAGCGCACATAACTCGCCTCGCTTTGGCCCATCTCCTAGCACATTCCTGTAAGAAATTTTGGGGGGGGGGCTGCCCCCACTTTGACAACCCGCACCCCCCAAAACCGCAACCTGACCACTATGTGAGGCCTAGTTTATGTGAATTTGATAGGTTCTTAATTTATTTATCAGATCTAAGTAGATGAATTTACTAATCAATTTGATTTTATTTATCCGTGTTGTTGACATAGTTAATGATATACATTATATATCTATTTTATTTAATATATCTAAAAAATGTAGCCTCAAATGCCTAGGCCATTGCCTAGGTGTTTGAGGCTAAGGCGACCCCCCGATCGCCTCGGGCACCTCTTGTCTGACTACATAGATCTTTCCCATCTTCATCTCCATGTCCTCTTGATCATATGGTTAGACCTGTTCATCTCCATGCCCTTTCTTCACTACCATATCTGTCTTCTTCATTCTCCCACTAGGCTTAGCTCTGCTTCTCACTAGCACAACAATTTTCTAGTGCATGGCCTTTGTTCTCAGCATAGGTTCTTGAGTAAGTAGTTCTCTAATACTTGATTTTTATCATTCTTGCCCCTTAATTGCATATGGGTAGCTCTTTAGGTGTCCTGTCAAGTAGTTGCTCTCTGGTATAAAATATTTTATTTTTGATTTTTAACAAAAAGTAGCTTCAAGTATTTTGTTTGTCAACAAACTGTTTTTCTGCTTATAATGGATTGATTTCTTGTCCACATCACAAATTTCTATGACATGGAGTTGACTTGAGTATCTGAAGAGGTCAGATATTCTTTCTTCTCCATTTTTACGGAGGAAATGTAGTTGTGTACCAACATTAGGTCAACAACTAAAAATGGAGAATAATCAACCTGTGAAGAAAATGAATGAAGGAGACCATTAAGTTGTTATGCAACAAAATCAGCCCATCCCCCACCTCTCCAAAACCAAAATGAAAACCTGTACCCAAACAGAAAATGAGCACTTTGAGAGATCCTTTACATCCCAACCACCTGCTGATGGGCCTTATTCAATGGACGGCTAGAAGGCAAAAGATCCTTTTATTTCCAACCACCATAAAGTCTCTCTTAATTCCCATTGTATATTGTGAGATGCTATCTTTGTATTTATCTTCACTTTGCTCATGTAGTTTACCCAAAGATTTGAGTGTTTGATTATTTATTAGTGGTCCTTTGTTGTATAAATACTGCCTTCGAAAGCCTATGCATGATTTTTGACATGTCATGTATATCTACAATTCAGGTTTTCTACTTACGATCGAGGGTTTCTGATTAGGAATTTGAGAGTGGCTGCGGCACCCGGACTGGGTAAATACATGACCCAACTTGGATCCACTCAGATCAACTTGATTGACCGATTTTTTAACACGGAAATAAATAAATAAATATTTCTTTGAAGAAGAAGATGCACATTTGTGGCTATTTAAGTAGCCTGTGCATTATTATTTCCGCGAATTTAGGTTTATCAGATAATTTGAGTTTGGGTATGGGACATTTCTCCGTCGATCGTAGTCGATGTTTATTTACATCGACGTAAAGTCCGAATACCCTTAATTAACTGTCAAAGATACCCTTTTCGACCTCTACAATATCCGGTGTGATATTGAGGGTTTTATCTAATAGATTTGATCAAAGAGATCACCCATTAGAGATACACATTTGCAGGAGAAAACTAAACATTTCATTCTTTGGATTCATGTTTACAAAATACATGAAATCCCGATTATATAGTCGGGTCATTGGATTTACATTCCGCCTTCACTCCACCACCCGAACAAATTGTTGGATTCGAGATTCATAGATCAGATTCTTTTTGGGTATATCTGCAATTTTGACTCTTCTTGGGTATTTCTGCAGTTTTTGACCCTTCCGAGGTATTTCTACAATTGTGAACCCTTCCTGGGTATTTCTACAATTTCTAACCCTTTCGGATATTTTTGCAACTTGTAATTTTTTTGAGTTTATTTGAGATTTTGAATCCTTTCTGGGTTTATTTGCAATTGTGGGCCCTTTCTGCATTTATTTGTTACCGCGAACCCCCTTTTTGGATTTATTTGAGATTTTGAACTTTTTCTGGGTTTATTTACGATTTTCTCTTGAGTAGGGGTTTGCTTGCAATTTTTAGAAAAAATTAGGGATATTTATGTAATTTGTCTAGACCAAGGATATATTTGTAACATTTGGACTGAAAAGGGATTTTCGTATAATCTTGGCATGAGGCGTAAATCCATTCTTGGTGGAGGTGCGTCGGCCAAAGATTCTCGGGGGATTGTCTCTCCTTGAACTCTCATGGGTTGCGGTCCAGCTTCATGCGTTCGCCAGCGCAACGTCAAGGAGTCCCCTGGAAGAAAAATTTCTTATAATCCCTCTCCAAGGAGTGGCACAAGGGACATAACCACAAGGGCATCTATGCATTAGGGTGCTTATGGAATTTCTGATTATTTCAGAGAATCACATTATTTTCCCCCAATACATTCACAATGAGATTACATTAATCACAACACAAAGATATATGTGTGCGGACTCAAGGAGGGACAGTTTTATAATATACCCTCACTGTGAGCATGAGCACAAGCACAAGACAAGCACAAACCCCCTCGGATGAATGGGCCTTCAAAAGCACAAGCACAAGCACAAGGATCCTCAAAGCTCTGTCTCTCTGTGATCTCTCTTCTCTGTGTGTGTTTCGCCTGGGGTCCCACTGGGGTATTTATAGAGCCTAGGAGCAATTATGTGCGGTTACACCCTTTATCCGGTCCAAAGGGGCCAACTCAGGGTTTTATCCGAACCAAACTCCAAGAATGAGGGGTTTATCCGGAACAAGGTACCCTACTTAGCGTTTTAACTGGGCAAAGTACTCCAATTGGAGTTTTAACTGGACCAAACTACCCTATCTAGGGTTTAACCTGTCTAAAGTGCCCATTCTGGGGCTTTAACCCGTGCAAAGCCCTCATTTGGGGTTTTATGGGGTTCAACCGGGGCAAAGTCCCCATTCTAGGGTTTTAACCGGGGCAAACCCCCCAAGTGGGGGTTTAACCAGTCCAAACCCCCCATTTGGGGGGTTTAGACGGACCAAAGCCCTCAAATGGGGATTTGTCTGGTCCAAACCCCCCACGTGGGTGGTTAAACTGGACCAAACCCCCCCAATGGGGGTCTATCTGGATCAAAAGCCTCGCTAGGAGGTTAACCGGTCCCAACCCATGGGACGAAGGGTTTAACCGGTCCACATACCACACTAGGGGATTTTAACCGGCCAAATACCCTATTTAGGGGTTCAACCGGTCCAAAGTACCCCACTTGTAACCGGACCAAATGTCAAGAGAGGAGGGTTTATCCCATAGTTACGAACATGGGAAACGAAAGCAGGAAAGAAAACGTGAAACGAAAGCGAGAAACGAGACTCTAAAATTTAGTGAGAAACGAGAAACAATATACGTACTGGAAACAAGGGGAATTTTAATCATTTTAGGAAGGTTTAGCTCAGTGTATCTCCTGTATTTCTAAAATGATTAAAATACCCTTAAGTTACTAACATACCTTCCTAAAATGATTAAAATACTCATAAAATATATATGGGAAACAAGAGGACATAAAATACATATGGGAAACAAGGGGACATTTTTCATGCGTTTCCCAAACGCATTGAATTCGTTTCCCAGGAAACGCATTTCCCACTTCCCCAAGTGTTTCCTTGCAACTATGGTATATCCGGTCCAAACTCTCAAAATAGGGGAGTGTACCCGGTCCAACTCCCCAATGGGGGTTTATCCTGACCAAACCCCCCATATGAGGGAGGGGGCGGCTGACCTCTTTTTTGTGTCATTTTTCTTCTCTCTCTCTCTCTCCCCCCAAAATTTTTGGCTTTAACACCGATCTCACAGAATGCATGCCAATTCTAAGTTGACTTGATTAAAAAAATAAAAAATGATTTAGAAATCATAAAAATCAAAAAATAATAAAAATAGAGAAAAAGGAAGAATCATGAAAACTAGAAAAATATTATAGATATAAAAAATAAAAAAGATGGCACCTACTTTTATGTAATGAAATATTTATAATGATAGCATCTATGACAGTTAAACAAGCAAGATTCTACTTTGAACATCCAGTTCCATGATTTTATTATGCTGGCGACAATGTTCAACAAGTAATAATATGCTATATAACATCATACAGTACATTTAGGGAAATATGGATAATCTGATGAAGAGGACTCATCATCCAAGGTATTCAAAACATTACCGGTTTTGGTACCGGTCAGGACTGGTACGGTACCAGGTGGTTGCCCACTTCCCCCTCTGGTTCCCAACTCTCCCCACATAGAATACATATTATGCATATTGTAACCCAGTTGATAAAAAAGTTACATTATAACCCAAGCCCACCCATGGCCCGGCCTGCTTCGGTTTGGCCCACTTAGGCAGTTGGGCCTGGGCATATCGGGCCTGTCAAAGGCCCAATTCACCTTTAAAGGCTTCCCCAGCCCCCGACCCTCCACCCCCCGACCAGTCGAGCCCCCCGCCCCCCGTTTCGGACCAGTCGTGCCCTAGCTGGCAGGAGGCTAGCCCTCCTCTCACGTCTCCTCAGCTGGCGGCAACCGGCGGATGGCGGCTTCCCGGTGAGCAGTGGACAGTGGACGGAGGACGGCAGTGACCAGCTTACGGTGGCGAGCTTCTCTGTAAGCCCCCCCCTCTCTCTCTCCCCCTGACCTCCAGGGCTCCACCATCATTGCCGCCGACCCTCGCAGCCGCCCTCCAAGCCGTACACCCGCAGCCCCCTTTGCCGTCGTCCCCCGGTGGAGATGCACAAGGGAAGGCCGGTACCAGGCAGGGCCAGCCCTCTCCGACTTTCTCTCTCTCTCTCTCTCTCGTCTCACAAAGCCTGATCCTGCCGCCGGCAAGCCCCACCCTGTTCTCTCTCTCCCCCACCCCTTCTCTCTGTTTCTGTGCCGTACCTGCCAGTACTGGTCTCACAGGCAGAAACGGACCGGCAGAGGCCAGTACCGGTACCGTACCAGGCGGTTCTGAATACCATGTCATCATCATGATTGTGAAGTTGTCCATATCCATATTTGGGTTGCATGTATAATCCTTTCTTCATCTTAAAGTCGTGGAAGTGAATTGTTGTCATTGTAACTGCACTCGAAGTTCATTAATGAATTTATTTCTTTTGTAGAGATCTGTACAATGTTTTATCTTATTAAATTGTATTTGCAGGAATCTAGGCATCAGAGTTTTGTTGCTTTTGTTAACAAGCTTGTTTTAAATCTTGGAGTTGATAGAGTCATTGCGGGATCTGTACCACCAGCTTGTCCATTTGTTGCAGCTGCACCAACTGAGCATTCTCTGTCTTCATTGTCCTTTTCCCGTTCATGGGTTGCTGCTGAGCTATTATGCACTTGGAAGTGGCAAGGGGGCAGCGCTCTAGAATCTTTCTTGCCATTATTGAATGATTTTGCCAAAAGTGAAACATCTCCTGAAGAAGGCATAGTATACAATGTTGCCAAGACATTGATAGAGGGTGCCATCAACCGTGGGGCCACTAATCAGCTCATTTTTCTGAATGCATGGTTAGTGTCAGATGATGAGGTTGAGAATATTCAAGACCCTTTTCTGAGAGCTCTAATTTCTTTATTGTTGACCCTTTTTACTAAATATAATACTTGGACAAAGAGAGAGGCTTTTCTACTGTTAGAATATACCGTCGATAAGCTTCTCATTGGCACAGAAGTAAATTTAAGTTGTTTGAAGGTCTTTCCTTTTGTCCTGAATGTAATTATTCAACCATTGCTTACTGGGGATTCTGAGTCTGATGAATCTAAAACAGCTTCTATGATGGGTTCATCAAATGCTGAAGTCATGCACAGTTATATGTTGGATTGGCTTGAGAAGGCTGCTTGTCTGCAACCTTTAACTTCAGGACAAACTGGGCAGAATGGTATTGCATCAGTTTTGTAGCTTATTTACTCAAATAGCTTTCAAATGAATTATGACATTATTCCTCATGATTTTAGTATTATTGCTCTTGCAGATTTCAAGGAATGGGTTCAAGTAGTTATCTCTTGCTATCCTTTAAGAGTAAGAAGAGAAAATAGAAATATTAGAGTTGAAGCATTTGAGGGTATAAATGATTTGGAAAGAACATCCCTGTTGTCTTTATTTCGAAAACGAAGATGTTCTTCAGAAGGAAATTCATCCATGACAGTACAGATGATGTTAGCAAATCTAACAGCAGTTTCTGTTGGTTACTGCTGGGAGGAATTTGGAGTAGATGACTGGGACTATGTGTCATCTCAATTGCTTAGATGGATGGATTCAACTGTTCTAATGATGGAGGAGGCTGCAGAGACTGTTGATGCTGCTGTGATGAGTTCTGGATCTGCTGTTGATTTGGGCAATGTTTTGAGGAAGCTTGAGCTGGCAGTGGAGATTATAGATCCATTACCAATGAATGTTACAAGGATTGCACTTGTCATATTTTGTCTGTTCTGTCAGCTTGCAGAAGTTGAGAAAATGAGGCATACTGCAGTCTTGCAGACCATAATATATGAAAAGTGGGAATCTCTGAAGAATAACCTACTCGAACACGTGCTTCGCCTATTCTTTGCTGCAGGGGTTATGGAGGCTATAGCAACCTCCTTTGGTGAAGAGGCTTCACACATTATTGCATCAAGTAGACTTGCATATTCTCATTTCTGGGAGCTGGTTGGTTTTTGTGTCATTAATTCACCTCAGCACATAAGAACTTCAGCAGTACAATCTATGGAACTTTGGGGGCTTAGTAAGGGTCCTGTTACGGCACTATATGCCATCCTGTTCTCATCAAAACTCCTTTCTTCTTTACAAGTGGCTGCCTTTCATATTCTTTCATCGGAGCCTGTTTGTCATCTGTCAGTCCTGAAAGAAAGTGGAAAAAATGATAATGTTCAAAGTGAGCATGGCTTTCACTTGTTGCATGCCACCGAATCATCTTTAGATGAATCTATCGGTCTGAGGGACGAGATCGCGTGTATTATGGGGAAACCAGCCCCGGAGCTTCTTAAAATGGATTTAGTTTCACAGCTTCGGGTAAGTAATGAGCACATGAATTTATCTCCTAGCATATTCCGCTAGCACTTAGTCGTTTGTGTTGTACATTTTTCTCATAATTCTATTTTTTTTTGGAGATGATGTGTCACATAGCCTTCTTGTACATGCAGGTAAATGTCTTTCTTGCATGGGCTTTGTTGCTGTCCCATTTACAGTCACTGCCATCTTCTTCCCTGATTAAAGAGAAATTGGTCCAGTGCATTCAAGATTCTGTATCGCCGATAATACTAGATTTTGTTTTTCAACATATTCCATTGAAGCCAGGCTCGTCACATAATGTGAAAAAGAAGGATACTGAACTCCCTGTTGAGACATTGAAGGTTGCTAATGCTGCTAGACATGCGATAACTACTTGCTCATTATTATTTGCCATTGAGTCCTTTTGGCCAGTTGGGACTGAGCAAATGGCTTTACTTGCTGGCGCAATATATGGATTAATGATTCGCCTTCTACCTGCATATGTCCGAAACTGGTTTACTAGCTTGCGTGATCGATCTCTGACACAAGCTATTGAATCTTTCACTAAAATATGGTGCAGTCCTCCTCTTTTTTCAGAGGAATTGTCTCAGGTATCTGCTCAAACTGAATAGCATTGACAAATGCCTTATGTTCCTGCTGCATGAAACCTGACCAAGATTGATGTAAAGAGGTGCATGAAAGACAATGATGCATAAAAGAATGTTGGGTATTTTAAATTTTAATTCCTAATATCTTTCCAGTTAGTCCTTCTGATCTTCATAATAACTTTTAACTCTTGAATAATTCAGAAAAATTAAGGCCACCCTCTGAATAGATCCGTTACTTATCTGAACTGTGGATGAGCTTAAATCTGATGTAGAAGTTTTTGAAAGTGGGTAAAATCTGATGTAGTAAGTTACAATCTTACCTTGAGGATGGGGACGTGCCAGATCTATAGGATCATGCTCTCCCTGTTAATCGAAGCATTGTATGCAAAGAGCTCGTGCCCATAGCCCCATTAACTCTAACATCCTGAATTATGGATGCCATAGCTGCATAATAAGTAGGATCAGGTAATTTTTTTCTTTGAATTTTGTCTCAACATTAGATTTTAATCCAACAACTCATCTTAAGATATGATTGGGGCGTGCTAACTGCGCTGGTTGTGCACGCCCATCTGTGTATAAAATGCTATGGTCCATTACTGGGGATTTGTCTGCTGGTAGAGGACTGGACAGGGCCACCTGCTCGATCATTGTATTAGTTGGCCAAACATTGATCAGATCAGTTGATCTCCAGCTGACTTGGACCCATTTGGGCCAGTCTGGCATTTGCTAAGATCAACCCTAGTTTTTAGCATTCAAAGAAAAATAAAAATGCCAAAAAAAATGAAAAGTTACCTTGAAAGTAAAAACCAACAGACTGAGCATGAAACCATGTAGTCACCTGAAATCCTATGTCGAATTCTTCAATGTGTTTGTTATCATCTATACTTGCTTGATTATGCCCAACAGAAAGCATTCTGACGACCTCATGTTGGCACAATGTTGTGATTATGCTCTTTTTTGGGCACAAGAAGCATTTGTAGTTGAGATCGTGGCAATAATGAGAAAGTTTGCCATGGAGTTTAGATGCTCACTCCAGTCGGAATGCTTGCCATGAGGAGATTTTTGAATTTCATGAGAGAATAGTGGGGAAAGGAGGTTAGAGAGCTAGTTGGAGTCTCCATGGCTAGTCAAACTAGCCATTGGATCTAGGAATTGTCCCAAATACTTGATCCTTGTTTGGATTGGTCGGGGAATGGTGGGCCAAGATCAGATTGGCCTACCAAAATCTGATCCAGATTGGCTGATCGGGATGATCCAATGCAATTGTTTGAACCTTGCTTGTGACCTTTCTACTTCAATGAGCTGATACTATGGGTACACTGAAAAAAAAAAAAAAAAAACCAACCGGTGTCCTCCTTGGTTCCATTCTTCTAGACAGTTGATCTGTTCAGTATTGAACACTGATACCTTGCTGCTTCAACTTGTGCTGCAGTTGGTAAAGTGTTGAAAGGGCTAGCCAAGTGCCTCAACACTCCTGCCAATGTTTGTCTGGTTGTATGTGGCTTTGCGCCTGCTTCTTATGAAGAGGCACTTTCCAATTTTGAACCCATGACCTCTAGTTCATGATGGAACAACATTACCATTATCCTAGGCCAAGGAATGCAGGATCGGATTGAGCACCTAGATCGGGTATGCCCTATCTGGCTTGGTTCCCTCCCCAAAAAAAATGTTTTAGAAAGTACTTACATAATTAAAATGAGTTTTAAATAATTAAAAAGTATATTTATAAAATGAGAAGGTATTTACACAAATATAAATAATGTAAAGACATTCTTATCTCTTTGGTGGGGACACCGCAGCAGGCCTTCGAGTTTACCAGTGTCGCCGCCGCCGCTTCAGCTCGGTGGTCGCGTCTTTGTGGCTATGATAGAGTCATCCTATGTTATATTTTGTTATTATGTTGTTGTCCTTGTGGGCCTAGACATTAGTGGGCCAGTTATGTTGTGTTGTATTATTTTTATGTTGTTGTGAGCGGGGATGGTCAGTTATGTTGTGTTGTCTTATCTTTATGTTGTTGTGAGCCCATTAGTGGGTTGGTCTGTTGTAGCCCTAGGATCTAGAACTTTTTTTTTGGTTTGATTTGGACCCTTGATGTTTTGTTATAGCCCTATATAAGGACCTGTGATGGTTGATGAGTGGAATGTTGGATTAGTTGCTTAAACCTGTGTTTTTTTTTCTGGAACTTTGTGAGAGACGAACGGTCGTGTGAGGTGACCCCTGCACTTCCCGGCCACACCTGACCTCCCGCCATCGCCATTGCGCCGACCCCGCCTTCACCCCATTCCTGGACCGCACGTGACCCCCCCTTCCCCCGCCACCTCTCCTCCCCCTCTCTCTGCGTTCTCAGCCAACCCATGCAGCCCCTGTTGCCACTTGCCATCGGCCCGCCTGCGCCACACCCGCCATCGCCCTCTAGCACCGCTGTAGCCTCCTGCCCCGTTCTTCCACCGCCGCGGTGCCACAGCCGCCGTTGTGGACTCCCGGTCAGTGCCGGCCGTAGGCACTCGGCGCCCCTCTCCCTCCCCTGCACCGTCGTTCCCCTTCCCCTGCCTTACCACCTTCACCCCCTGCACGCTCAACCAGCGTCGCCCCCGCACCTTGCGCCCTCACCTCCGCCAGATGCTGACCCCCCCTTTCCCTGCCCGCTTGACCAACGTCGGCCACCCTTTCACCCCCTGCGCCGTTGCACTTCCTCTCTCTCAGCTCTCTCGTTCGTCAGCCTTCCAACCTGGCCACTCCAGCTCCTTCCTCCCTACTCACGGGTCTAGCCCCACCTGCGCGGGCCATCCTGTCGCCGATGTCCATCGCCAGCCAGCAGAGTGGCCGCACCGCCAAGTAGTCCACTTGGATGAACCTCACCAACGGCGAAGGTGCCGACGGTTCTACCGTTCTACATGCGTCTACTTGTACCTGCCGCTGTACCCACACGAGTTCGCTCTTCCACGTCGACCGCAGACATCACCACGCCCACCTCCGCGTCGCCCCGAGGTGTCTCCGCCGCGTAGGCCCCACAAGGACCAACTGCTTATCGATTTCACAGCCCTCTCTCTCTCATGTACCAGCAACGCTACGCGCCGCGACGCCTGTCCTGAGGTACGCTGCCATCTACGTTGGTGTTCGACTTTGCTTGTGTGTGCCACTAGGAAAACATCATACAAAGGAGATATTGTCACCCAATATCCTCCAGTTACATTATTACTGCCATAGTTGTATTACACTAAAATAGCCCCCCTGCATGAACATTTCCCTCCCTATACAATGCTGTCCCGATTTTGACGTTGAAGAAGACCTTAGTTGGTGGTGCTATCCATCTACCGATCCCCTCGTTACTTGGTTTTGCAATGTTCCATGTTTGCCTCCGTGCTAATCTCCCAGTTTTAGCTCCCTGCATAATCACAGTTGAATTAGTGTGGGTTTAAATATTCAAATTGCTGAGGTTTAAAATCATGAAATACAAAAAAAATAACAAAGAAAAGCATGATACACGCACAAGTTACATCAGTTTGGTATCAGAGCAGGTTAGGGTCTTCATCAGGTAGATTTCTACATTTTTTTTCTTGTGTAGGCATTGAAAAAAGAAAACAGAACAAAAAATAGAAAAAAATAGTTCATATCAGTTACATTGTTAGCCGTTGCATCCATCATTTGTAAGTGCATCCCTATGCATGCCCAACTTGCGTAGTGGTAGGGTCTATAGTGGTAGTCCGTCCCCCTCCCAGTCCAGTATGGATCTTGAGCTCCTCAAGACCCTAACGAGCATCATGGAACGCCTCACCTCTATCGAGGACCGCCTAACTGGCCTTGAGGGTCGCGCCCAAGATAGGGATGAACAAGCCCCTGCCAATGGGCAACCTGTCGCAGTCGTAGTTGGCCAAAACTTCAGGCTGGCCGCCGCGGGCCCTGGGGATTCCCACCCCAACCATAGGCATGTAACAGCTGACCCTCGAGATCACTGCCCCCGTGGCGACCATGGTCAATGCCAGGGCAGATTTCAAGGTCAGAGATAACCCCCAGGCATACCTTGAATCACCCAACCTCGACGATAGGGCAATGAGAAATGTCTAATTAGAAACCCCTAGCTTTGACGGTAGGATGGTACCCAAGGTCTTCGTCAATTGGCTAAATGACATGGACCACTATTTTGAGTGGTATGATATGTCGGAAAAGAGGAAGGTTAGGCTTGCTAAAATGAAGCTGGTGAATCAGGCCAAGCTGCATTGGCACAATGTGGAAAAGCAGCTAAGAGATAGCAGTCAGCCACCGATCCTCACGTGGGACGAAATGAAGGAAAAACTAAAAGAAAAATATCTTCCCCCGTCCTACAAATTTTGGCTCCTGGATAGCTGGCAAAGGTTGATCAAGAAGAATAGGCCAGTGTCGGAATACATCGAGGAGTTTGATGAGTGTACCCCATGCGATGTGAGCTAGTTGAGGACATGAATGTAGTATTGTCTCGTTTTAGGTCCGGTCTGTGAGAGGATAAACAGAGAGAGCTAATTGTGAGAGAGATCACCACACTTGACCATGCCTACCAAATTGTCCAGAGCCTAGAAGAGCTTCATAGGCAGTCCTACTCTAGGAGGTTTGAGCCCCATGAGCACTCTACTAGAACCTCATCAGTAGGGACCAAGCCTACTTCCCCCTCACCCTCCCAACCTCACCTAGGAACTGCCCATCCCCTTCAACACCCTCGAAGGACGAGAAAGGCAAGGCGGTGATGGTGTCACCTTCAAAACTCCTTGGCAAAGACCAATGCTACAGATGCCATGGGTTTGGACACTATGTGGGTCAATGCCCCATACGTCAACTTGTGATTGAGGGACAAGTAGACGAGGATCCCCAAGAATTTGTCGAAGAAGTTGTTCATAACCCGGAGTTGGGGGCTGATGACGAGGGATTGTCTGTTGATGAGGATCCCAGTGCCTCGAGACTTGGTGTAGTAAGATGTGCTATAACTCAACCAAAAGAGTGTGATGACTAGTGCAGGAACACCATCTTGCGCACTTTTGTCAAAATTGGTGACAAGAATTGCAAAGTCATCGTTGACAGCGGGAGCTGCATTAATGCAATGTCATCTGCCACCGTCTCCTGACTTGAATTAAAGACGATGCCCCACCCAAATCCGTACAAAATTTCTTGGGTTGATACCTACTCAATCTCAATCAATGAGAGGTGTCTCATTCCCTTGGCATTCTCCACTTACAGTGACTCGATCTGGTGTGATGTTGTCAGAATGGATGTGGGACATATCATCTTGGGTCGTCCCTGGCTTTTTGACCTAGATGTCACCATCTATGGAAAGACAAACTCTTGTATATTTCTGCATGAAGTGAAGAGAGTCAAGCTTAACCCTTTACCACCTAGGGTAGCACAACCAACTCAGAAAGAGAATGTCGAGGTTGACAAGAGTTTGCACATCATTAGTCCTAGGGAGTTTGAGAGAGAGGTAGCCTAGGACCCCGAGCTTCAGATCTATGCTCTTGTAGCTAAGGAAGCATTTGAAGAGACCACTGACCCACCCCCCGAGGAAGTAATACCTCTCCTTAGTGAATTTCAAGATGTCCTTCCAGATGACCTCCTAGATAAACTACCCCCATTGCTTGACATCCAGCAAGCGATTGACTTAGTTCCCGAGACATCCTTGGCTAACATGCCCTATTATTACACCAACCTTGTTGGACACGCTGAGATGGCAAAGCAAGTTGGAGGCTGGATGGCAAAGGGATTTGTCAAGGAGAGCATGAGTCCTTGCACTGTTCCTGCCTTGGTGACACCAAAGAAGGATGGCTTATGGAGGATGTGCATTGATAGCCGAGCCATCAACAGGATTATCATGAAATATCGGTTTCCCATCTTCAGGTTGGATGATATGCTGGACATGATGGCTGGTGTCACTGTATTTTCCAAGATTGGCTTAAAGAGTGGCTACCATCATGTTCGAATTCGCCCTGGTGACGAGTGGAATGCTGCATTTAAAACCAAGGAGGGTCTTTACGAGTGGCTTGTCATGCCCTTCGGCCTATCAAATGCTCCTAGCACATTTATGAGAGTGATGACACAAGTGTTTCGACCATTCATGGGCAAGTTTGTCGTCGTTTATTTTGATGACATCCTCATCTGCAATCAGTCAAAGGAGCAGGATTTGGACCACCTCCGTCAAGTCTTCCTCGCCCTAAGAAAGGAGGAATTGTATGCCAACCCAAAGAAGTGTTCATTTATGACCGATCAAGTTACCTTCTTGGGATTCATAGTCTCCTCACGGGACGTGTCAGCAGACCCTCAGAAGGTCCGAGCGATAGTAGAGTGGCATGAACCTCAAGTATCCATGAAGTTCGCAGCTTTCATGGTCTC
This sequence comes from Amorphophallus konjac, assembly GCA_022559845.1. Classification (NCBI taxonomy): domain Eukaryota; kingdom Viridiplantae; phylum Streptophyta; class Magnoliopsida; order Alismatales; family Araceae; genus Amorphophallus; species Amorphophallus konjac. Next base: position 17,372,210 of record CM040118.1, on the reverse strand, counting down.
GCCACCTTCTACCGTCGTTTCATTCACGGGTTCAGCACCATCATGTCTCCCATCACCGATTACCTGAAGAAAGGGGAATTCCGATGGACCCCAGCTGCCTCTAAAGCATTCCAAGAAATCAAAGATAGGATGACTAACACCCCTGTGATGCGTCTACCTCACTTCTCTAAGGTCTTTGAAGTTGCTTGTAATGCATCGGGCATCGGAATAGGAGTGTTGAGTATGGAAGGTCATCCAGTGACATACTTCAGTGAGAAATTGAATGAGGCCAAACAAAGGCACACCACTTATGACAAGGAATTATATGCGGTAGTGCAGTCACTTTGCTACTGGCAACACTATTTGTTACCCCAAGAATTTGTTCTTTTCTTTGATCACGAGGCCTTGAAGTATCTAAAAACTCACAAAAGAAGTTAAACCCACACCATGCAAGGATGACAGTTTCGGTTTCGGACTCGGTTTTGGCCGGGTCCAAAACCGAAATAGTATCGGTTTCGATTTCGGCCCAAAATATAATAAAATAATATATTTTAAGATGGGAGTTGGCGTCCGGTTTTGCTCGTTTTCGAGCATATGGTTTCGGATCGTCCAGGTTCAAAATCGATACGTTTCGGCCAAAACATATCGGTTTCGGCCGAAACTGTCATCCATGACGCCATGCTTGATAGGCCGAGTTTGCAAGCCTACACATTTGTGCTCAAGCACAAGACGGGTGTGGAAAACAAGGCTGCTGATGCATTGAGTCGTCGTATCCTGTTGTTGTCCGACATGAGTGCTCAAGTCACGGGATTTAAGCGTGTGAAAGAGGAGTATGAGTCATGCCCTGACTTTGGCGACATCTACACTCACTTGAAAGAGGACCGATCTCGGAGTCCGGAGGAATTTGTCCTTCATCATGGGTATTTGTTCAAGGCTAACCGCCTTTGTATCTCACGCACTTCTGTTCGAGACTTTCTCGTGTGGGAGATCAATGCAGACTGTTTAGTTGGTCACTTTGGTCAAAACAAGACCATCGACATGGTTGAGGGCCAATTCTATTGGCCAAGCTTGAAGAGGGATGTCATCAAGTTGGTCAGTCAATGCCACACCTGTCAAGTGGCCAAGCAACGAAAACAGAATATGGGCCTTTGCACCCCTCTCCCTGTGCCTGACCATCCATGGCAAGACATGAGCATGGATTTTGTGCTAGGACTTCCAAAGACCTTGAGGAAGCACGATTCCATCTTTGTGGTGGTTGACCATTTTTCTAAGATGGCCCATTTTCTGCCTTGTTCCAAGACATCTGATGCCTCTAATGTTGCCAAGCTCTATTTTAATGAGGTTCTGAGATTACATGGGTTGCCAAAGACTATTGTTTCTGATCCGGATGTCAAATTCACAGGCCCTTTCGGAGATCCCTCTGGCACATGATGGGAACAAAACTAAAATTTTCCATAGCCTATCACTGTCAAATTGATGGCCAAACTGAGGTGGTGAACCGGTCTTTAGGGAACCTCTTGCGATGCTTTGTAGGTGAGAATACTAGGAACTGAGATTTGCTATTGCCTACCATAGAAGTTGCATACAATAGCTCTATCAATAGGTCAACTAGATTGAGTCCCTTTGAAATTGTTCAAGGTTACAAGCCTAGAAAGCCCATAGATCTCATCCCTGTCCTTGTCCAAGCCAAGTCATTAGAGTCTACAAAGTCCTTTGCACAACATTTGCATGCATTGCACCAACAAGTTCAACAACAAATTGCCCTCAGCAACTCTTAGTATAAAGCCCGTTCTGATTTGCGCAAACGATTTTAGGAATTTAAAGTATGGGATCATGTCATGATCAGGGTCAGACCTGAAAGATTTCTTCTGGGAACCTTTAAAAAGCTTCATGCTAGTAGCCTGAGACTGTTCAAAATCCTATAGAAAGTTTGGTCGAATGCTTATGTTGTGGATATTCTTGCTGACTATGGAATTCATTCAACATTCAACACTGAGGATTTAGTAGAGTACAAGGGACCACCCCAATTTCCCACAGATCCCTTCTCCAACCAAAATCCTGATGCAACCCAGGACCCCACCCATGATCCTCAAGCTGATGCACCAGAGCCTACTCCTGTTGCCCACGCCACCCTTATCATCTCCACCACCCCTACCATCTAGCTGGCACAAGCACACAAGGAGCGAATTGACCATATTGTGGATGAGCAAATTGTATCTAATAGGGATGTCGGAGTTCAGCGCTACCTGGTTCGGTGGGCGGGACGGCTAGAGATTGATGATACGTGGATCACACGGGGGGAGCTACAACGCCTTTCATGGCTTGCCATCTCTTACGAGATGTTCGAGATCTCTCCGAGATCTTTGCTCTCCAAAGGTTTCGAGAAACGAAGCCCTCGAGATCGAGATCTTCTCTCCCCCACCCCCCTGGTTTCCTCCTTCCTCTCTCCTTGTCTCTCTCTACCTCGGCCCCCTTGAGCTCTCGCTCTCCCCAGTCTCTCTCTATCTCTCTCTCTCTCCCCCCGAACTCTCTCTGTTTCTTTCTCTATGACACTCTCCGTCATACTCTCTTACCCTCTCTCTCTCAATCTCTCTCTATCTCCCACCCCCCCTCTCTCTCTCTTCGTTTCTCTCTCTCTCCCCGTCTCCCCATTCTCTATGTCTGAGAGAGAGGGAGACAAGGAAGGGGGAAGACAGAGATACATGTACCATTTTTGATGATTTTTGATGTGTTCTTCAGTTTGTGATTCATGTACCATTTTATGTATATATTAACATAGGTGCTTGTGAATGGATTTGTTATTGTTGTCATTACTTTTTATTTTTGTAAAATTGAGTTGTCAATTAGAAAAACATGTTTGTGAAATTGAGTGATTAGTAGAAAAAAATTAGTATTTTCTTAGAAATAGGCTATATATATGAAAAATTTTCTCGAAATCACCGAACCCGATCTCTAATCTCTGCAAGATCTCTTCTCTTCCGCCTTTCCAAGATGGAATCGATATTCGAGATGGAAAACCTTGGTTATCGTATGCAAAGTTAAAGATGCTCATGTATTGTCATTATAACATGAAGTTGAAGACAGAGAATTGAGGCTGAGTATGGACGTGGAGGTGATCCTGAGGATGATCCACTTGAGATGCGAATGAAGTGGATGATCGAGAGAACCCATATGTAGAATGGATTGCTTCCAACACTTCGGAAGAAGATGGCAGGCCATGTGAAAAAATATCAAATGCAACACGAGAGGTAGGAGTTGATGTAGATGTCGTGACACAACAAATTGTTGATTCATCTTCAGAGGCATCTCATCACCACGACACTGATCCTCCTTCATATATGCATACCTCTCATCTTGATGATGATGATAAAGTGATAAAGGGGATGATGGTGATGGAGGTGAGATAGGTGGAGATGGAGGTGTTGGTCACATGAGTCCATTCACGGGAGAAGAGCATGTCACTCATGCTACTCGGGATGAAGATCATGCATCTCGGTCAGCATATGGAGGATATCGAAGTTATCAACGTAGAAAGAATGATCAAATCACATCAAGACAATAGAGATTATATGATGATGAAGAACAAGATCTTTCTCACGCTTTCACTTCCATGGATCTCTCATCTGGACAAGCATATGGAGGCCACCAACATTAAGATACATCAAGTTCATCTTATGACTATAGACATGGGCATACGGTACAAGAGTCATCAAGTTCGTCATATGGATATGGATCATACACTACTCCATATGCATATCCATATCCTGCCCCAGTTGTTGTACCTGTACCTGTAGTTGCATATTATTATCCCTTCTATCTACCCATTGGTGTCTTGGTTCACGTTTCTGTTCAGGATTATGATAGATATGTGAGGGAGTATATACATGTGTAAAAAAAACAAAAAAAAAGAGTATATACATGTGTATGAACAAAGGATAACATGAGAGCAATATTGTGCTTATGTTCAGAATTATTACTTTAGACAATATGAGAGTGGAGAGACTGAGGCACACCGCTCTTCTTTTTATTACTGATGATTTTTGATGTATTCTTTAGTTTGTGATTCATGTACTATTTTATGTATCTCTTTTTGGTGTAACTTTTAATATATATTGACATCGGTGCATGTGAATGGATTTGTTATTGTTATCATTACTGTTTATTTTGTAAAATTGAGTTGTCAATTAGAAAAATATGTTTGTGAAATTGAGTGATTAGTAGAAAAAAAGGATTTTCTTAGAAATAGGCTATACATATGAAAAAATTATATGAAATCATCGAACCCAATCTCTCGAGATTTTTTCGAGATCTCTCTGAAATCTCTTCCCTCTGACCCCCCCCCCCCCCCGAGACGAAGTCAAGATCCGATATGACAAACCATGACGACTTTAACCGGACCTGTTGGAGTGGTACCAGAGTCGACATGACCCTCACTCGACGGAGCCGAGTTCTTCCCACCCGGGGAGAGTTGGTGGGGACATCGCAGTAGGCCTTCGAGTTTACCAGCGTTGCCACCGGTGCTTCAACTCGGTGGTCGCGTGTTTGTGGCTGTGACAGAGTCATCCCATCTTTCATTTTGTTATTATGTTGTTGTCCTTGTGGGCCTAGACTTTAGTGGGCCAGTTACGTTGTGTTGTATTATTTTTATGTTGTTGTCCTTGTCGGTACAAGAAGCTGCTTGTCGATTTCATAGCTCTCTCTCTCTCTCACCTACCAACAACGCACCGCACAGCCTGTCCTGAGGTACGTTGCCATCTACGTTGGTGTTCGACTTTGCATGTGTGCCACTAGGAAAACATCAAGCAAAGGAGATACTATCACCCAATATCCTCCAGTTACATTTTTCCTACCATAGTTGTATTACAGTAAAATAGCCACCCTGCATGAGCATTTCCCTCTCTGTACAATTTTGTCCCGATTTTGACGTTGAAGATGCCCCTAGTTGGTGGTGCTATCCATCTACCGATCCCCTTGTTGCTTGGTTTTGCACTGTTCCATGTTTGCCACCATGCTAATATCCCGGTTTTAGCTCCCTACATAATCACAGCTGAATCAGTGTGGGTTTAAATATTCGAATTGCTGAGGTTTAAAATCATAAAATACAAAAAAAAAACAAAGAAAAGCATCAGACACGCACAAGTTGCATCACTCTTTTAATGAAACCATAATAGGTTAGGATTGGCCGATGTATTAAAGAATCGCCGATTTTGGTTGATTTTGGTTTATTTCGGATTGAGTCAATCAATTTTTAATTGTTTTGTTTCAGTTTTTTTGAATTTTCAAATTGGGATCGGCTTATAGGCCAGAATCAGATCGGCCCCTACCGATCCTGATCCAAATTAGTCGATCCGGATCAGGATCGGTCAATTCTGCATTCCATGCCCTAGGCTCCTTCTCACTATAGTTGAAACATTTCTAAAGCAAAATATTTAAACTTTTCGATTGCTGATCACATGCATGCCATTTGGGTTATTTATGTCGAATTTTGGTTGACCTCCCAAACTATTACTAATAATTTGCCCCTGTTGTTGCTCCCCAACTCCCTCCCTTCCCTCTTCCCAAACCCCTCCCCAAAAAGAAATGAAAAAGAAGCAATATTGTAAGTTCTTTGATGCCCTTGAATTTGTTCGAAATTTGCTGTCTCAAGTCTCAATATCTATGCAAATTGTGCATCATTCCAATTTTATTGGATGTCTCTGAAGTTGGCTATCTATTTTACAGTGTTATGAGTCTAGACAGGCTGGTTGGAAGGCTAGGTTGCTCTCATATGGGGGCAAGTTGGTTTTATGCAGATCAGTTTTGGACAGCCTGGCTATCTATTTTTTCTCCATGTTTTGGATCCCGAAGTCTGTGGCACAGAAGATTGAGTCTATTCAGAGAAGATTCTTTTGGCATGGGAGTGGGGGGATATGTAGGGGATAGCATGATATCAAATGGGGAAGGGTGGTTGCTTGTAAGGAAGAGGGAGGCTTGGGGATCAAGAATGTTAGAGACTTCAATTTGGCTCTTTTGTGTAGGTGGTTATGGAGGTTGGGGGCAGGAGGTGATGGGCTTTGGGTGCAGGTTATCAGACAAAGATACTTTAGTAGGAGCCGAGTATGGGATTTGGAGTCAGTAGCATGCTATCGGACTTCCCCGATTAGGCGTGGTATTTTGTCTTGCAGGGACATTATCTTCTTCGGCAAACGGGTCCTTCTAGGGAAAGGCTACCAATGCCTTTTTTAGAAGGATAGATGGTGCAGAGACTTCACATTAGAGGCTTCCTTCTCTAGCCTGTTTGCTATTTTAGCTGATCTCTTGGGGTTGGTCGCCCAGGCTTTTGACCCCCTTCTCTTAGGAGGCACTTGGGCACAGACCTTCAGGAGGGACCTCAGGATTGTCAAGATGGAGCAGCTTTAGGACCTCTTACTCTTCCTCCTCGTCTATACTCGACATCCCGACAGGGAGCATACGTGTACTTGGAGGTGAGATAGGGAGGGGACCTTTTCAGTGAGGTTTGCTTACTCCATTATCTTTGATGGAGGGGTGCGTCACAACCTCTTCCCTCAGGTGTGGAGGCCGTAGATTCCGCTGAAGTTGAAGCTGCTCAGTTGGAGGATTTCCCACGGGAGATTGCCCACCCGGGACATACTGCTTCACTTCCCTCTAGGTATCTAGCTGGCTTGCTGCTTATGTGGTCAGGAGAATGAGACTCTGGACCACCTGTTTGTAGGTTGTACCTACTCACAAGAGGTGTGGGAGGGTCTTGCTAGGAGAGCCCACTGTGCCATCGGTAGTCAGATAGAGGTGCATCACTTCGTTAGGTCGTGAGGCAGAAGGTGGCCTCATAGAGGTGATAGAATTGTGTGATGGCTGATCCTGCATGCCACCCTGTGGTCTTTGTGGGGCAAACGGAACCATAGGACGTTTAGGAGGGAGGCTAGAGCGGAGGAATCTCTTGTATCTTTCATTTGTGATAGAGTGAGAGAATGGGCGGAGTCGCTTTGTAATGCGAATTCCCTCGACTCCTCTTTTTTTGTTTTGCTGGGGGGTTAGTGTCTCTCACATTGTCTTGGTGTGTCCTTTTGTACATGGGTTTTTGGGGAGCTCTTTGACTATACTTGTACATCCATTCTTCATTTAATACAATTACTGGTACTACCCACTTTCAAAAAAAAAAAAATCTATGAAAACTCCAGGTATTGGCTATGATGTGTCAGATGAGGTTTCTTATTGAAGATAGCATATTTCTTTGTTAAGTTAAACTGAGACATAAAAGCTATCTTATTTCACATATCTTGTTGCACCCTGGATATTTAATTTAAGGCAAACCTGTAAAGTGCTAATTTAATGCAGGTCTGTTAAGTGCACTATGAGAAAAAACCTAAAGGAAAGAAGAAGAAAGGGAGTGGCATGAATGACAAGTAAATAAGCCTTGCAGTCTTCTTTAGGCATTTTGTCGAATAGGGTACTCTTATGACATTGGCAAGTCATGAGTCAACAGGGAAGGATATTTGATTCCAGGGCTTATGCTGCTACTTGAAGAACAAGTGAATTTGAGATCAAGCGCAGATCTGAAATGCACACTTGTCTGAAACATAAGTACACTGAGGCATGTCTTGGACTTATTTGAGTCAAATGTACATACCTTGATAGAGATCCCCTATTTAAAAAAAGGGGACAACTGCGGAGTAGGCGTGCTTGTCCCCTTGCTGCTGCACCAAAGACGAAGGGAAGGGAAGAAGGAACAAAGGAACAGCAGCAGTACATGCTCACCTGTACCAGAGAAAGGAGGGCAGAGAGAGGTAGCAGGTCCTGCACCAACTTCCTTGAGACTTGCACCAACAAGAAGAGGAGGAAGAAAAGACCGCAGCAGTCCACCTCTTCCTTGATCCTGCACCAAAGAAAAGGAAGAAGAGGGGCAGCGCAGCAACCCCTCTTCCCTGCGTTGAAGAAAAAGAAAAAAAATAAGAAGGGCAGGCTTGCCTTCCTGTGCTAAGAGAGAGGAAAAAGAGACCAAGAGAGTCCAAGTCGGCCCTCTAGTTGGACTCCTATAGCGTAGGGTCAAACCAAAAAAGAGAGATATTCTCTCTCTCTCTCTCCCCCCTTTATTTGTTGAAAAAAAGGGGAGGAGAAGAAGAGAAATTACCCGTAGCCCCCCCCCTCTCTCTCTCTCCCCCCCCCCTCTCTCTCTCTCAGTCTCTTTATGGGAGATAAATGTTTTTTTAGATAGAAAAGTGAAGAAGGAGAGAAAGAGCCGATCACCCATAGCTTCTCTCTTTGGCATCTGATGTCTCTCTCTCTCTCTATCCCTCTCTCTCTCTCCTTATTTATGGGAGATAAATGGCTTTGAAGGAGATAAATGGACTTTTAAGAGAGAAAAGAGAAGGAAAAGAGCTCGATAGCTCTTTATTCTCTCTCACGTACAGCCCCTCTCTTCACTTTCTCTCTCCTCTCCCTAGTGGAAAAAGGGCCCGGTTGCCCTTTGGATGAGAGAAAAAGGAGGAGAAAAAGAGAAAGAGTGCCCATGTCCCCCTCTTCTGCTTGTGCTAGTGCCACATATATTGAGTAGGATGTGATCGACAACTAAGGCTTATGGGATGATTACAGGCTTCCAGATCAGGGTAGGGGACATGCACATTTCTCACCTATATTATGCTGACGATACCATTCTCTTCCTAGCAGAAGATAAGAGACAACTTCTTGTTACTAGACTCATGTTGGAGTTGCTTGATGAAGTCAGTGCGTTGAAGGTGAATTTTGGTAAGGTCAGTTAGTAGGCATCAATATGGGAGATAGAGCCCTTAGGAGAGCAGCTTTCATGTTAGCGTGCCAAATAGGAGACTTCCCTATCTCTTATATAGGCCTAACGTTATCTCTTGGGGTCATTCATTGTAGTGACTGGCAGACTGTGATATAGAGATATGACTCCAGATTGGCAAGGTGGTAGGCGAGGGTCTTCTCACATGGGGGGAGAATGGTACTTTGGAAGTCTGTGCTGAATAGTCTCCCTATTTATTACTTTTCCATTTTCTAAACTTCGAGGACAATCGCAAGGAAGCTTGAGTCTATTCAGGGTAGATTCTACCATGGTAGTGGAGGTAGGATTAGGGGGTGGCATCAGGAATATCAAAAACTTTAATCAAGCCATACTGAGTAAATGACCGTGGAAGTTGGGCTCTGAAGTGAATGCTCTATGGATGCAAGTCATACGCCAGAGATATGATGGAAGGTCAAGGGAGTTGCTCCGAAGTAAATTTTAATCAGCACAATATCTCTCCCATATGGAAGGGGATTCTGTAGTGTAAGGATATCATTGTGACTAGTGCATAGGTACGATTCGGAAATGGGGAAAAATGTTTGTTTTGGAAAGATAGATGGTGTGGTGAGTTTACTTTACATGATACTTTCCCACATCTCTTTGCCATTTTCTCGGGATAGGCGACAATAGTTTCTTAGTTTTATGAGCCTCATCTATCAGGGGGTACTTGGACCACTTCTTTCTGGATAAACCTTAGGGAGGGAGAGATGGAGCAGCTAGAGTTGCTCCTTTCTATCTTCCTACCTCTTGCTCTGGAGGTTACTAGTGTCGATAGGTGGTGGTGGAGCTGGGATAAAGAAGGAAGATTTTCAGTCACCTCGGGCTACAAGCTTATCTCTGATGGTGGTGTGAGGCATGCTTGGGCATTGCAGGTTTGGAAGCCCCTTAAAGTGAAGTTGCTGGTATGGAGGATCTCGCACGGGAGTCTACCGACATGTGCTAGGTTGGCTGCATCCATGCCAGGGAACTCGACACTATGTGCTCTTTGTGGTGAGGAGACTAATGACCACATTTTCGTAGGATGTTCTTTCTCCAAGGATGTGTGGGCTCAAGTTCACGCCAGGTTCCTAGGGGCCACCTCCTTGCAAGACAATGTGCAGCGGATGGTAACTAAATGGCATAGGACATGGAGTCTAAAGGGCGACAGGATAATGTGGTGGCTCATCCTCCATGCGGCATTGTGGGCACTATGGGGAGAAAGGAATGTCAGGATCTTCAGAAGGGAAGCAAGAGTGTCAGGTTCTTTTATTGTGGTGAGAGAGGGAATGGGCGTTAGTATTATGTAATGTGGGCTCACTTAATTCTTCTCTTTTTAATCTCTTTGGGGGTTTAGTGGTATCATTTTGGTGTGTAGCTTTTTGTAAAGGGATCTATTGGTATTACACGCACTATACTTGTACACCCCTCTTTTTACTTTAATACAAATTAGTGGTACCAATCACTTTCAAAAAAAAATGTCTAGGTAAAACATATAAGCATGGATATGAACACTAAAATTATGATAAAGCCATAAACAGTATATCCCCATGTGTACAGTCATCTGCCCATCATCTCCTGTTTTAATACATTGGTACATTGCACTTTCAGAGACATATGTATGCATGTGTGCACAGTGCAGACACCCTTATCGAAGGCAATTGGTAACATTAATGTAAACATGTTCTTCCATTTTTTTTACTGTTTACAAGGTGCATCTTGGAATCATTGTAATATTTGTTTGACTGTCCTAGGCTATTGATGACTGTTAACTAAGAAAAAAGAATTGTGCAGATCAAGGGGGCTGCTTTTGCTGATGACAATTTCTCTGTTACTGTGAACAAATCTGCACTTGAGATAATAGCTACATATAAAAAGGAGGAGACAGGAATGGATTTGGTGATTCACCTTCCCAGTTGTTATCCATTGCGGCCTGTGGATGTAGACTGCACAAGAAGTCTTGGTGTTAGTGAAGTGAAGCAAAGAAAGTGGCTGCTATCTCTAACCGCCTTTGTTTGCAATCAGGTCAATCATCATCTTTTTATGCTAAATACTGAAATTACCTTTTTGGTGCTTCACCGTCTTGAACCCCCTGTGGAATTCAGATATGTCATCGACCAAGTTTGTCAATAGTGATTAGATTCAAGCTACTTTAAGCTGAAATTTGGAGTGGAGTATCAGTGTATGGGCATAGGTATTCTTTTTGGAATGCATTTACTTCACAGGATGTTGCCTTCTCCATGGTGGTAGAATGCTTGTTTTCTTTTTCTTGACTGTTATGACATTTTATAAATATCATATATTGCTATATTTTAGTGGTGCCCTCTACTGATTGATAACATTTTCCAGTATGCTTGTCCTTTATTTTCTAATCTGTTTGGCATTTTACAAGATTTATATCTTATTATGCAATATTTAGCTTGTTGCCATCCATTAATTGAGTGCCGTATGATTTTTTTTAAGGGTTCATTGGAATGTTTCTTTCATGTCAGCTAGTTTCTAAAAAGTTCACTGCAAAGCCTTTTTCATGTCATGACAATCATATGGCTGAGATGCATTTGTATCTGTTGTTGTTTATAGTTTAGGTTGTGAACATTTACTTCATGCTTGACAATTGAGCTCGTGTGAAAATTTTCTTTGCTCAGTTCGCATTGTGCTGTATGTTTTTCTTCATTCTGGAGCTCTTGGCTTGAATATATCCTAGCTTTTCAAGATTTTGCATTTCTCTGAAAGGTTTGCAAGATTTTTCTCATCTTTGTAATGTCAGGCAGCACAATTTGCAGATTTGCTTGAACAGCAATCTCTATTGGCTCTCTATTGGTGATGTGAATTACAATGCTACCTATCCCAGTTGTTCATAATGCAGGTGTTGAACCAATTTATTGTCCCCTCAAAGCAATTAGGGGAAAACAATGTTTAAATCTAGTGATAGACACAAGAAGACGCAAAAGTCTGTGCTATCTTGATATTGGGTGACACACGCGCCCCGGAAAGTTCTGTTGAGTATGTGGGATGTATAAGTACCCAAGGAACAGATAAATTCCGCAAGGGGTTTAAATTCTCACAACTCACATGGTGAGTGAGATAGGTGAGGAGGATAAAATTTGAGAAAATAAAGCACTTCCACCTAGCAAATGACACAGAAAACTGGGCACAAAAGCACCAAACACATGCGGGAAACGTCACTTTCCCTTCTTCCACGTGGAGAAATGAACAGTAAGGGCTATTTATATAGCCCCCCCCCTTTAGGGGTTTGGACCGGATCCAAACCCCCATGAGGGGTTTTGGACTGGATCCATCGGGGTTTGGTCCGGATCCAACCCCCATGGAGGGGTTTTGGACCGGATCAAGGGTTTGGTCCGGATCCATGGAGGTTTGGACTGGGGCAACCCCCCGATGGGGGTTTGGTCCGGATCCAATCCCCTCTATGGAGGTTTGGACCGGGTCAATCCTTCTAAGGGCCCTTTGGGCCAGATGGGGGGTTTTTGGGCCTGATTGAGCTTGAAACGGGTATTCTACCCTAGTCAACCAACAAAAGTTAGCTGCAACAGCAGCACAAAGTAGCTGCAACAACAGCACCAAATTAGCTGCAACAACAGCACACAATAGCTACAACAGCAGCACCAAATTAGCTGCAACAGCAGCACAAAATAGCTGCAACAGCAGCACAACAGGTTAGCTGCAACAGCAGCACAACAACAACAGAATTACCAGGAGCAGCAACAACAAAATTAGCAGGAGCAGCAACAACAAAATTAGCAGCAGCTACAACAAAAAAATTAGCAGCAGCAGCAGCAGCAACAACAAAATTAGCAGGAGCAGCAGACAAAATTAGCAGCAGCAGTGGACAGTGATTCCCGGCCTCTCCTGGCTTCCTTTGAAAGGTTTTTGGACCAGATCCACCCCCATATGGGGGGTTTGGACTGGATCCACCCCATATGGAGGGTTTGGACCGGATCCAACCCCCATATGGGTGGTTTGGACCGTGTCCATCCCATACTCCTCCCATTTAGCCGATTAGGTCAGGATGAAAAGTCCCAAAATGAGATTTTGGCCGGGGTAAAACCTCATTCATGAGATTTGGTCTGGATCAAGCCCTAGGTTCACTCTTTTGTTCCGGATGAAGAGGGTAACCGTGGGAAGCCACCTTGGAGCTCTATAAATACCCTAGTGGAGTCCTCATTTCGGCACGGACACACAAAGACAGAGATGCAGAAAGCGCAGAAGAGGAGTGCTTGTGTTTGGTGCTTGTGCTTCTAAAGGCCCATTCTATTGGGTTTTGTGCTTGTGCTGTGGTTGTGCTGTGCTGTGAGGGTATGATGCAAAGAGAAAATCACTCTTTTATCCCATGTGTCACATGAACCATGTAATTTATGTATCTCTCTGGGGAAATGAGATTATGCCCCCTCGGAATTCTAACCTCATAGGAAGGCCGTTCCGAGTCTTATAATTGTGTAAACAACCGGGGTCTGTCCGGGAAAGTTGTATAAGCCTTGATTGTCTATGAACAAGGGGTCATGTGAAACCTAAAACTTGTCAAAAAACCATGCGGTTATGAAATATCACTGCAATGTCATGTATTTTTCTTAATGATTCATAAAAGTATGTTTGTGATTATGTGAGCCCGCGGTTCTCCGAAATTGCATGAATGCTCCCGTCACGAAACACTATGATTCATACCATTGACAAATGACAATGGAGGTTCGAGACCAAGTTGACCTCGGGAGGTTAAATGGCAAACACACGGCAGCCTTTAACCTTGAGATTACATGCGTATCCTCAATGGGTATAGAGGTCACTAAGCACCTCAATCCCCATAACTACATCAGTTGAGTCTGCAATCCTTTCTAAATTCCCAAATGTTACTGACAGTTGGCATTGCTTTGCATGGCATGGCGCCTGTGGTTATACCTTTAGCGTCATGATTAATGCTGTATATGTCGATGATTTTCTTTGGTAGTTAATCAAAGGTATTCGGGCTTGCACCGATGTAAATAAACACCGACTGCGGTCGGTGGGGAATTGTCCAGTACTCGAACCCTAATCGTCTGATAAACCCAATCCACAGAATAAACGACTCACATGCCATGACGGGCTTCTACACACGTGTTCAATAAACGAACGTTTCCATTCCGTCATGTTGAACAAACGTTTTTTTTTTGTTCACCACCATTAATATTTTAAATTCCGTGAGTTAAACAGCAGGATAAAAAAATGCATTATTCCTGGACTGCTAATGCTAACTTTTATGCATATTCTTTCTACTCATGCTGTTTCAAAGATTGTGGAAGTTACTGTGTTGGACTAATAGATGTTAAAAGTGAAGGAAACCAAAAAAAATTTGAGATGTTGATTCATCCCTAGATAATAGCAGCTCTGGATAACATAGTTAATGGGGTGTTTGGGAACAAACTTTTTCTTAACGCTATTTCTCTTTTGAAAAATATTTCACTTTGATTTTTGTCACAATTTTTAAATTTGCAGGATTCAACTTTTGGCCTGTTTGGTAAAGTTCAAATTATTTTTAGGGGAGGAAGGGAGGAAGAACAATAAAACAGCTGCTCATTTCTGCTGGAGGTGAGATTGGCTATTTTAAAAAAAAGTAAGGAGTTTTTATTTATTTGGGGAAGTTTAATGAAGGGTTAACTTTGTCCCTAAAAATTAGGAGAGGTAACTCCAAACAGGGTTTAGTCGCCATTCTTTCCTCAAAATAAATTTTGAGAGAGAAAGTGTTAAAAATGTAACCAAATATGAATTATAAAATTCATGATGGATAAGTTCAGTTTTGGTGGCAAACTCAGTGCATGCTGTAGGAAGTGCAGATTGCAGAAAGGAGATGATTTTATGCAGTTGCTAGTACAATTTGAAAGGAAGAAAGGAACGTAATCATTCAATATGGGCAAAAGAAGATCAGCTACACTTACAGCGACCCAAAGCCAATGCCAGCTCTCTGCATCCACTCTATGGAAGGCTTTCCCTTTTTCATTTACTGTTTGGTTGTAGTGTGTGAGCTATTGCATACATGAGAGGTTGAAGATAACTTCCTTATGGAGGGGCAATGCTTTTGCCTTTATATTGAAACTGCCAGGCCAATTAAATTTAGCATTTGAAGCAGTGTATTGATGGAATAGATCAAAGGGTGAGATTTGGAATTGCGGTTCTTCAAATTACACATCGTAGGTTTTGGGAAAATTTGACGTTCAAGGTTGAAGCTTTAAGCTTTTGTGCAGGTTGCTATGTTTTGGGAGAATTACTAGTAAGTGGGTAACAACAATTTTAGAATATCTGATAAGGGCACTATTTAAAAAATTGACATCATATGAGAAATTTACAATAATTTTGCCATTCTCTGAAAAGATGCCATCATAAAGTTTGAAAAGGACTATTTTTTCAACACTGCATTTGTGAACCATGAAGCGTTTTCACATATTTGTTCTGAAAAAGATTATGATTTTGAAGGAAAGCATTCATTGAGAATACGTCATTTTCAATGTTGAGCAATATATTGATAAACTGATATAAAGGACAGCTCAGTGCTACAAGGATCCTGCCACTGCAAAGTTTGGTTAGGGTCAATTATATGCAGACTTACCCTTGCCTTTGCGAAGGGGTTGTTTCCACCTTTGAAGAAATGACCTCTAGGTTACAATAAGCAGCCTTATCATTGCACTAAGGCTCCTCCCCATCTTGACAGACCATATGAAAGACTTATTTAACTGGAACTAGGTGACAATTGTCAATTTAAAAACATCATGAAAGGGTAGTCATTTTCAGATTTTGGGGCAGGGAGGTATTTTTGGGAGAAAAAGTAGTAAAAAGGTTCTTAATGCCTTATAAGATATCAGTTCTTGAGTTTGTTCTGCTATCTTGAAAATTATGTGGCATTGTGGCCTAAATGGTTATTTCACACTTATTTCTGTAATTTTTTTGGACAAATATGTAAGAAAATTTTACACTTTATAACTTCATTGTTTGATGACCTTATATGTTGAGGCGAGGATTCATCTAATGCCATTTCCATCATTAAATATTTGACTGAACCAAAGCTCTGGTTCACGACATTCAAGTCATTCTACATTCCTCCAGTAGTAAAGTTCACATTGAGAGGGAGGGGAATTGGGTAGCTGACTACCTTTCTTAGATGTAGATTTCTTCACGTTATGTTGCATCTTTGTCAGGATTTCAGGATTTCCTAATGCATAAGCTCACCTAGCCTCCTGGGATTTGGACTGGCTCTAAGTAGACACTATGGGCACTGGCCCATAGGCTTCTGAAACAAAGAAAGACTGCAGTTGAAGATGTCTTTTCAAACTTTTGAAGGGTATTATTGTTTTAGAGAAATGTGGCCAAATATTCTTAATGTTCTCATAAGATATTAATTTTCAAGTAGTGTCCTTAACTAATATTCTCACACTTTTGTTAACCAATTGGTCATTTCAAATGTTTAGATACCTTCTTGGTAATTTTCCAAAAATTCATTGTCATTTTGATGGAAAGCATATAGTGAGTATGCATTTCTTGTAATCTTTTGAGCAATATATTGATAAACTACGTGAAAAAAGAAATTAAATGGAATACAGTGATAACAGTCAATTCAAAAGCATCATTGGAAGGATAGTCGTTTTCAAATTTTAGGAGGGTGTTCTTGGGAGAAAGTAATGAACGAGTAGTTAATACCCATATTAATTCAACCATACCTTATACTTTGAAATTGTGTCCTTAAATGGATAGCTCAACAGTTCAGGTTCTTCTATTAGTGATTTTCCTTTTCTTGGGGGGGGGGGGGGGTTGGGGCGGGAAGTTAGGAAGAAATTAACTTTACTGTTAAACCAGACAATACATTGAGTACACCAAAATATAGGATGGTATACACAAAGCACAAAACATTCCACTTGCAAACTGTCATACTGTATTTTTGTCCTAGTGGAGGCTTTTGAACTGACACTTTTGAATGACCGCACCCGCACATTGAGAATACTGAAGATCCAAAACGCATGAATTCTTTCTTCATTCAGGTCTGGAAAACACAAAAACATTTACCACTGTACTAACCGCTACCATCCAAACTTTTCTGATGTTCTCCACCTTCCAAGGTGTAAAAATGTCGATGTTATTTGTCATTGGTAACCCAAATGCTTCAGATGGTCAGCAAGAAATCTTCTTGGGAAATCATTTAACTAAATAGAGATTGGAGGAGAGAGGGCCCTAAAAGACTTGGATGAAGGTTGCAAAAGCAGGTGGATTAGAACTTACCAATATTGGAATATATTTTGATAGGGATGAACAGAGAGAAAATAATTGGCTGTTGAAACAAAGACTCAAGGTTGACATCGTGACTGTGAAGGCTATTTGCATCATTGTGTATGTGTGTTTTGTTTGTTTGTCTTTCTGTGTTTTTTTATCCTCTTTATTTCCTTTGTTCTTTTAGATCCTAGGCAATATCTGCATGCTGGTATTTTAGATCCTAGGCCATGAAAGAGTTGATGCGGTAAGGCTTTTAAGATGAAGTTTCCTCATATTTTTCTTGTATATGTTATAGTGGCTCAGTTTTTTTTCCTTGCAAATTTACTTTTTTTGGCTAAAGTTGGAGTGACTACAGTGAATGCGGAAAGTACAGAGAGCTAACAGCTAGACGAAAATACATACAGCATAGTAAGGTCTGCAAAACTTGGGTAACCAACTTCGAGGGTAGCAGATCTCAAAATAATATAGGAAAAACTGATTTACTCATTGTCATATGAAAAGGAAAATAGATGTGGGAAATTATTTCAATGTTTTTCCATTTCTGGGCGATTTTATCTTATTATGTTATGGCTATGCATAGCTTTTATTAAAAATGTTAATTTGCAAAGGATAGAATTGAGTTTAACCAGGATGAAAAATATGTTGGTTACACAATTCCCCTCAGACTGGTTCTTTGGAAGTCAATGCTTTCTTGCCCCCCGATTTACTTTTTGTCCCCATTCAGAATTCCAGTTGATAGAATTCTTGGGTTTAAACACGAATTTAGCACTTGATAGAATTCTTTGGCGGAACAGGATTCATGTAGCCGACCCCAAATAATGGATAAGGCTCTGATGATGATGATAATGATGGTGACAAAGAAACTGAAGTCTGCAGTGTGGGCTCTTCTGGCATAGCAGCAGAGTTAAAGTGACATGATATCAAATGGGCGAGTGTTTGCAAAGGCGAAGATATCAGGAGCCTAGGTATCAAGATCCTGACAAACCTCAGTTTGACTCCCCTGCATAGGTGGCCATGGAAACTAGGGATGGAATGAGGGTTGAGGAAGAGGTGATTCAGATATGATACCGTGAAGCACCAGAGTGTATGAGTTTCAGCCTTCTAACCAGCTTGTAGACTGGTATCCGTCAAGCCAGAGATGTGGTTCAGGCTGGTGTTGAGTTTCCATCTTTGGGATGAGCACAGGATATGGTTTTGAAGGACAGATTATGTAGTTGTAGATTATGGAGGAAAGGTTTCCTCTATTATATACTTTCATGTCTGATAGCCTGGCAGATGTAGTGGACTTTCGCAATGACAATGACATTGAGGGTTGATGGATGCCGAGATTCTTGGGGGGGGGGGAGCCTAGCAGATAAGGATATCATGCAACAGGAGCAACTTTTACTTCTAGTGGGATGGCATCCTTCTGTTGTGTGGCTGAATTGACGAGGGTGGAAATGAGTGAAATTGGTAACTTCACAATCGAATCAACCTATGTGCATTCTGCAAATTGGGGAATGTGGTTCCACTTGGCACCTCATGTATGAATCTCTAGGCCTCCTCTGAAAGTAAAAATTTTGATGTGGTGATTGTCTCATGGAAGACTGCCTACTTGTGAGTCTGTGACTGATGATCACAGGTTATGGAAGCGTCGGGATTCAGGAACAGGTTGCATATGTGGGAGCAGAATGAGGCCTTGGATCATTTACTCCTTGGCTGTTTATTTGCACAGGAAGTCGGGTTACAGAATCTTCAAGAAATGAGCGTTGATATGCATCTCTTGGACAAGGTTTAAAGCTTGCTTCCGGGTGCTGATACCACCTTTTGTGGCCCCCCTTTTCCGGATTCTATGGACCGGGTCCGGGGACGCTCACCTTGTCTACATCACTTCGTTGTGAGTCTGGGTGATCTGCGTCATTACTGGCCAAACTGTCACATAATCCGAACACAACACACATACCGTTATCATGAAATATAAAGAGAGTTTACACCATTCATTACAATAGATTCAGCACTACACCCCTCTCTCTCACAGATTAAGTATTGTTTACAACTCACTTTGAGGCTCCAAACTATTACATGACAAAATACAGAGAGAATTAAACATCAAGATCTAGACCCAGCCGGATGTGAAAGTAGTACTCCTAGGATCCCTTTGCCTCTGACTAGTCCCTCGCCTGCAGAGCCCAGTCCATTGATCTCCTGGAAAAGGATAGAACGCAGACATGAGGCCCATGACTCCGTAGGCATCAAGGCCGCTTACACGTCTATCATATAGTACTCATTTGAAAAGCATGTGTATGATAGCTACATAGTAATTAAGCATTCTGTCATACTTCTACATATAACAGATCTCAAGGAAGAATATACATAGCAGTATGACATTTTACATGCATTTCCATATGTCCAGTTTATGATGACCTATATCATTATAACAATTGAATCATTTAACAGAATATGCCAGATCAATTTGCAGGCCTAACAATCACAGTGTATGTCATCTATACTTTCACATGATCAATGCAATTAACAGAGACAATCGGAGTCATTTATCAAACACGGATTAGTTTAGCAACCATACATACATTAGAACCACGACATTAAGGGTATCAGAGCAAATTACGTAACACGGTGCCCAGACGTAGGCATACTGACGAATAGCCTAACGTGGGGGACCTAACGGCCATTGATTAATTGCGCAGAATCGGGTGTTAATGATCCACCATCCACCAGAGTATCGTCCACTCTGGTTTCCAGATTTTCAATAACTATCCGTTCGTCCAATGTCTGCTTTCTACTGTGCTAAACGAATATACTTCCTTTACGGTGGCATTGTCCATATGCTAGTCTCACATTTATATCTTTTATCAACTCTATCTATGTAACATCTATTTACTATATGTACAGAGGTCGTACCATACCACCGTAAAGGAAGTATGGTAGCTACAACTCATAGCTAATCAGGAAAAGAAATAGTAGTAGTTAGATCATGCTTATTATCTCTAGGATGCAGAATGAGTTCTATTGTGCACTGTTATCTTGGGGAACTGTGTACACTAAGCCCGGTACATGAAGTCTTCTTCATTAGTCTTTGATCAGTGTCCCCAGATGAATCCATGTTTTCTCATGTAGAAGTTTAACTTCTAATATTAAAACATAATAAGGGATAATTTAACACATCGTGCTCTCGACTTATCACATGCCTATCTCTTAATGGGGTTCTTAACAGCTCGCCAAGCCTCCTTGCAAGCTCCTCTGATCTATCAAAGTTCCTCCTCGCCGTCCTCCTAGCACCGGGGACGACCAACTCAATGCTAGCCCAATGCATCTCCAATTAGATCTTTTTATTCGAAAACTATATAATCATTTAAGGCTCTCTCGTTCTTACCCTTTTTCTCCTCTGTTGCTTCTGCAATCTTCTTTGCTCCTCCGTTGGGTGTTCACGGTAGATAAAGGGATAATAGGAGAGGTAACAAGGCTTAAATAGGTTGTCCTCAAGACTAGTTTGTGGAGGATTTATTTAATTTAAAAGTCCCCGCCAATTATGATATTTTCCTATTAATTTTCCATGATCTTTCTATCTGTTAGCAGGACGCCTTCCACCAGTCATAAACTACTGTCCACCTATTACAACTATTAACATGTCCTCCACACCTGTCATATGTATTAGTAACCCTCGTCACTCATCTCTGACCTATGTCATAATCCGATCCCTGTCAGACCCTTTTGATCTCTGTCAGATGATACTCAAGCGCAATCTCCGGATTTTAAGGTCCTACATTTAATTTCCCGTTATTTAAATGCATTGTCTAAACTCTGAGTCCATCGTCTAATCTATTGTCTACTTTTGTGGGTTTCAGGTCTCTTGTTTGTTTCTGCATCGTCTAAGCTACTCCGTCTATCTCACTTCGTCTAACTGACTTCGTCTAATCTCTATGGCCATCGTTTATCTTTTCCTCCAACTTAGATAGGACATCGTCTAACTCCAATGTATCGTCTATTGCTCTCTTCTGTCAAACTCTTTTGCCTAACATATCGTCTAACTCCAACATATCGTCTAACACTCCCTTCCGTCTAACTCTTCCGCCTAACATATCGTCTATCTTCCATTGTCTAGCTCGCATCGTCTAACTCCTTCTTCTATCTGTTTATTTTAGACGGATCATCGTCTAACTCATATTATCTAAATTCTTCTTTCATCAAATTGTATCACCTAAGTTTTTCATAATGTAGTCCTTCTATCATCTAGTTGTTTTGTCTATATTTCCAAAGTCTAAGTTATTCCATAGTTCTTCCTAAGCGAAATTGTACTATAATAAATGAACTATTTATTTAAATACATTTATGACGTGCTAATAAGCTCAACTATCACCTACCAACCCACTGGTTTCTCATCCGAACATTACATGTATATATATATATATATGGATATGAGGGTTCTAGGTTTGGTGTGTTACAAATCCTCTCTCTTAAGAAATTTCGTCCTTGAAATTTTAAATTCAATCCTTAAAATGCAAAAATCAAATTCGGTACGTACCAAATAGCTGTGGATATTTTCTTCTCATCTCTTCCTCTGTCCCCTAGGTAGTTTCTTTTGTTGATGAACTCCATAGAACCTTCACTAGTGGAATCACCTTCGTCCGTAGCACATGTTCCTTTCTATTCAAGATGCGAACTGGCTGCTTCTCGTAGGTCAGATCTGACTGTAGTTCCAGTGGTTCATAATCAATTACATGGGTAGGAGCTGGCACATATTTCCTTGGCATAGATACGTGAAACACACTATGAATTCTTGACAATGACGGAGGTAAAGCCAACTGTTAGGCCACCTCGTCAACTCTCTGTATGATCTCAAACGGCCCTTGGACACCTAAGGGAGGCTACAAGGTTTGGTGACTGGTGCTACATGCAACTTTTTGGGCCATCTTGGCAGGGAAAGGAAGAACAGGGTTTTCAATAGGCAGACAAGGTCATCCAAGAGGGTGTGTATTTTCATTTGTGAGCATGCTGTGGGATAGGGCCAGACTTTTTGACACATCATAAGGTAAACCCATAGTGATGAGTAACCAACCTGCAATAAATAGGGAAGCTATTGCAATGTCACGAATGACCCAGTACTGAATGCTGGTAATAATATCAGACTATCAGTACATGGTGGAGAGCCACATTCTTCCACTTGGACTTGCCTATGTCATTAGCGAGCTCCTGACCATCTTAGTTTCGGCCATTGGTGTGTTTGGTGGGATTTATTTCCCCCTTTTTGGTGAGAGACCCTTGTATGTAGATTGACTTTGGGGAATATTTTGCCTTTTCATTTCATACTTTTCTCTTCAATGAATTTATGATGCTATCCATTTCCAAATGGGGGCGGGGAAGGAAAAGGGTTCCTTCAACTCTTGAATCATTTGCATTCTCATTTCCATTTCTAAATGGACATTTTGATGGGCGCAATGTTGATAATATTTCCTACAGAAATAGTGGAATAGTGAGATCTCTTATCCAGTTTTGCAGAAAATTGGAAGTCCGTTAGTTTTTTCATGTCTCCTCTTTTGAAAGCCTATACACCAGTGGCAAATTATGCTGACCAGAGAGTATCATTGGTGACTGATATTCATTTTCATCGACAACTTCTTCTAGGGTTTCCAGACAGTTTGAAACATCTTAAAACTGAATAATGGTGCTTTGCTTACTCCTGGTAGGTTAAGGAAATTTTGCCATGCTTACTATTTGTAGAAGTTTGCTAGTTCAGTGAACGGCATTTTGATCCTTGCGGTTATTGTTTATGGTTTTATCTAGTCTTTTTTTTCCTTTATTTGTCTTTTCCCTAGTTGTCAGGGGTATTTCAGTCATGTAATAGTTTTAAGCATTTAACCTGATAAAAACTAGAAAGGAGGGGCCTGTGCCTGTTGAAGTGAGAACCGCAGGCTTTCCCTGCTCTTCCTTGTCCATTGCATGCACTTCTTCTCTCTTATAGCCTTTTCTGCGGATTATAACCCTATTAATACTACTAAGTCACAAAACATTTGATACCTGCTGTTTATGGGATGAAGACCTGTATGGATCCCTCCTAAAGATTTATTATCATACAATATTTTGAACCCACCTTGATTTAATTAGGATAATATTGGTCTCTTACGGGAAAGAGGGCACTCTGATGGGAGGTGGATGTATGAAGACTTGCAATTTCCAAATGCATTGATCTTGTTACCATTAGCTAATCTAGGTTCAGCGGTTGGAAAATTTGTGTTGTGTTGGGTGGAGAGTTTCCAATTTGGTATTTGAAATGGTGTGGTTTAGTTTACATTTCTGGAAGGAGAGTGTCATGTAGTGATTTTTGACGTGGCCAAGTTGTTCTGGTTTGCGAGTTAGTTGCCATACCTTCTAATCAACCAATATTCACAATGATGCTATTAGATCTGAGGATTTATTGATGCTTTAAATTCCTACGTTCCTAAACATGACAGATAATTCTTCCAGAAAGTGACATGCATTCTTGGAGTTGGCCGAAGGGAGAGGTGGCTATCTATGCACATGGTAGTTAGGGTCTGCGATCAGATTGCCTGAGACGAGCAGCAAGCAGTCAACATAAATGGCAGTATCTCAGGATATTTCGTTCCCTTCTGGGATTTTCTTACCTTCCATAGTGGAGATTCTCCTGCAGAAAAGAATCACAAAGAGCATCCATGTGTGGTGTTCAGTCCAAATAAGGTTTTACTTTTCTTGCAATGTTGGCCTTAGGAATTCATCTTAGTTAGGACGACTAGCAGGGTGGCCTCTTCTGTGGATATTTCTGAAAATGCAGAGTGAGTGAACCTTTGGTGATCACTTGGGTGTCAGCTTTTGGATAGACTTCTTGCCTTGGATCCAGTGTTTTTTTTTTCTTCTTTTTGTTCCTTTTATGCCTTTGCAATTTCTCAGCTTATCCTGAACAATTATTATCAATCTTGTCGTAATTATTGCTGGACAACTTTGATTACACCTTTGATTTCTTTCATAAATATAAATTGGCAGAGATATTCCCTTTTCCTTTTTCCTGTGCTTCCTTGTTCCGCTAGGAAGGTTTTACATTTGGTTTAAATGTCCATAAAATTATTAACGCTATGATCTTATCCAGTTGAACAGCTGAATGCGGCTAACTGTGATGGCACGCACGTTGTGTTGTATTTAGGACAGGTTTAACACTTTGCATTTATGCAGAATGGAGCAATAGCAGAGGCCATCCGCACCTGGAAAAATAATCTTGACAGGGAGTTTGAAGGGGTTGAGGAGTGTCCCATCTGCTACAGCATCATCCACACCACTAATCATAGTCTTCCTCGCCTGGCTTGCAAGACCTGTAAACATAAGTTCCATTCTGCTTGCCTCTACAAGTGGTTCTCCACATCTCACAAGTCAACGTGCCCATTGTGTCAGACTCCCTTTTGATATTTTTATTCCTTCTTCCAACCAAGTCACAAGAGTTTTACCTGTACAGAAGCACCAACGGAGAAGAGCACTCCGAGGTTAAGGTTTGGCAAAGTCAGGTGTTTGTAAGATTTATCGGCTTCCTGCAACTTTTTGGCGAGGACAACTTCAGATCAATTGCATACGTCGAAACCAGTGGGAACGATGAAACATGTATATATAACCTTAAAATGCATCCTCATAACTAGTGTATATTATGAAATGTCTAGGTTTTCTTGCAAAGAGTTACGCTCTATCGGCCTTTTTGCAGTCTTGTGGTGACCCTAGTTTTAACGTCTCAATATAAACATTGACGTGCGTCAATGATGTCTTTAACATACGAAGCGATGTTTCCGTTATTAAGTATTTCTACTACATTGGAGCTGCGACCTTGACTACTCAAGAGGGTTTAGCTAACGTCATCTCCAGAGTCTCTGTTTTGTCCCTGCTGTGTTGCTATGTATACGTTGTTTCGAGTTTCTTCCATTACAACGGAGTGATGGCCCTTAACGCCGGGATATGTTTTAGTTAATGTCATCTCCATTGTAAGTATCTATCTTGAGGATAGTACTTACTATGAGGTCTATTCCCCACCAACAAAAGAGACCTCGATTTTCTATTCCTAGTGGATGATATGAAGAGGAATTTCAATGTTGGAAAATGGACTCTCAGAAGAGCGGTGATTACCAAGAACGGGTACGCGCGTTTCCCCGTCAATGGCCTACCATGTTCTTGAAGAGGTGGTCTCAACCTGTCCATTTACGACAAGACCATGGGTAAGTGAGATTTGAATACATCTTCCTATCGATTTTGCATGCATGGCACGCCCAATCATCTTGTTCCACGGACATATCATATGCCAAATACATCTTTTATGGTGCAGTTAGATGCACCGCCCAATTATTGGAGACATGCTATGAGAGGTGATCAAAATGGATCAACATCCTATCACCAATATATCACCAAAAGTCCTAAGCCTTTCTGATAGTTTCAGTCGGACGAGACATAACATCAAACAAATAATGTTAATAAGATTATTTTTTTCTTCGACAGGAACCAATAATAATATTTAGAGTCAGATGATCATCTTAGTCACTGAACCAGAATTCAAAACCACCGCCTTCTTAGATGGCACAGTATCTACAGTCGAGGTGGATTAATTCACTCTAAATCAACCCAGGGCTAAACCACCGCGATGCCCGGAGATGCACTTTGCCCGCGGCCCCTCCGCCGAGCGGGAAGCCATGTTCCTGATCCAGAGCTCCGCCACGCTCGAACACCTCCTCCAGGTCCACGCCCGCCTTCTCAAGACATCCCTCGATCACCACCCCTTCGTCCTCGGAAAGTTCCTCCGCCGCTGCTTCGCGCTTCCCGCCCGGGAGTCCCTGCTCTACGGCAGGTCCCTCTTCGACCGCCTCCGCCACCCCGACGCCTTCATCTGGAACACGGTGGTGCGCGCGCACCTGCAGGCGCATGAGCCCGCCGAGTCCCTCTGGCTGTTCCGTCAGATGCATCTCCGGGGGGACGCCGCCGTGGACAGCTTCGGGCTCTCCCTCGCCGTCCAGGCATGCGCCCGGTGCCCCGCCGGGGAGGTGGGCGGCGGCCTCCATGGCCGAGCCGTTAAGCAGGGGTTCGTGTCTGATGTGTTCGTCCAGACGGCGCTCGTGGGGATGTATGGGAAGGTCGGGGACGTGACGAACGCAAGGCGGGTTTTTGATGAAATGCCCGGGAAAGACCTGGTTGCCCACAACGTGATGATGGCGGAGTACGTGGCCTGCGGGGACGTGGCAGCCGCCCGCCGCCTGTTTGACGAGATGCCCGAGAAGGACCTTGTTTCCTGGAACACTATGATTCATGGGTTCGCCACCCGGGGCGACCTGGTTGCGGCGAGGGATATGTTTGAGAGGAGCCGCGAGAAGGATTTGGTTTCTTGGAGCTCGATGATTTCGGCGTACGCCCGGAGCAAACAATCTGGTGAAGCACTGAGACTGTTCCAAGAGATGCAGCTAGCTGGTGTCGTGCCAGACCAGCTCACCATGGTGAGCCTGCTTTCGGCTTGTGGTGACTTGGGAGCGTTGGGCGCTGGAAAGATGATTCACGAATACCTAGAGAGGCATGGTCTTGAAGTGGACATGAAGCTGGGGACTTCACTTCTGGACATGTATGCCAAGTGTGGAGATATCGAGAATTCCATGAAGGTCTTCAGTAACATGAAGGATAGGGATGTCCTCACTTGGAGTGCAATGATCACAGGCCTTGCCAACCATGGACAAGGCGAGTCTGCACTCAGCCTCTTCTCCATGATGTTGTCAGAGGATGTGGAGCCAAATGATACTACTTTTATCGGGGTTCTCATTGCATGCAGTCATGCTGGTCTTGTAAGCAGAGGTCGGGCTTACTTTGATTCTATGGCAGAAGTTCATGGTATTAGCCCTAAGATTGAGCACTACGGATGCTTGGTTGATCTATTGGGAAGAGCTGGCCACCTTGAGGAAGTGAGACAGATCATTAGGGAGATGCCATTTGAGCCCGACACAGTTGTCTGGAGGGCCCTCCTCGGTGCGTGCAGAATTCATAAAAATGTGGAACTAGCAGAAGAAGCTGCTTATAAGCTTATGCAGTTGGAGCCTCATGATGAGGGGCATTATGTGCTCTTCTCCAATGTTCTTTCCCAAGCAAGCAGATGGGAGGGGGTTGCTGATGTGAGGAAGCTGATGAGGGAGAGGGGCATCCAAAAGGTACCTGGAAGCAGTTCGATTGAGTTTGATAATGCAGTTCATGAGTTTGTTGCAGGTGACAGGTCACACCCTGAGAGTAACAAAATCTATGAAATGCTAGCTGAGATGAATGATCGGTTGAGGAAAGCTGGATATAAGCCTATGACCTCCTTGGTTTTACAAGACATTGATCACGAAACGAAGGAGAATGTGCTGGCTCAACACAGTGAAAAGTTGGCGCTTGCATTTGGGCTTTTGAGCACACCCACAGAGTCCACTATTAGGATTGTAAAGAACCTTAGGTTTTGTGAAGATTGTCATTCGGTTTTTAAGCTTATCTCATCCATATATAGTAGGAAGCTGATTGTTCGAGACCGGAATCGGTTTCACCATTTTGAGAACGGGCTTTGCTCCTGCGGGGACTATTGGTAACACCAGATGTTTTTCTCAGCACTCAAGGATAGAAATAACATATACACTTATTATAGATCTAGTTGATCCACTGTAGAATATCTTAGAAATACTAAAACAAATCTACCCTTGGATCACCTACACATATATACTATCCTCAGTAATGGCATACTGCCTACCATTGTCCTTCTTGAAGCAATGGTTAGAACAGATCTGTTGATGCAACATCTGACGGGGTCTCTTATACCCAGGGAGCTCCCCACAGGAAGTGAAACCTGGGTTACCCACGGTGGTAGTGAATGGGGGAGAAAAGTTTCTGGTTGGCTCCTTGATTACCCGGGCCTTACTTGCCCAGAGGGCCATAATTCCTTGTCGTCGGGGAAAATTGTTTGTGCAATATTCTTCCCAATGATAATAAAAAAATACTTGCAGTTATGTATGTAACCTTGTCATCTCTTTGATCTCTGTCATCCAAACACCTTCTTAAGGATCCAAATCATCCATCTCATGCACTCGTCTTGAAGGAAAAAGATACGAGCTTTATAGGTTGTAACTGGGGGAAAAAGAATATACAAGCTCATGTAAGCTTGGAACATACACGATGACGAGAAATTAGAAAACTAGGCTGCAGTTTGTCTTTACTTGAACTGGCCACAACAGTGCCTTCTCTAATTCGCTCGGTTACTGCTGAAGACATTCAGGGGAAAATTCTAACTTGGGTTCAGTATGTTTTCTCCGCACCCATTCCTTATCTGCTATCTTCCACCATCAGCTGTATTTCTGTCTTGTTAACATCCTTATCTAATATGTCTCCCCTTGTCTCTTTCCCTTATTTCCATCATGTGTGTCTAGTTTGGCATCTGCAGCAAAGGCGTTACCCAAGACATTGGGCTTCCTTGCAGCTAAGGCTTATCATGTTCCAACTAATTAAGTCCTGGATGAAAAGTCTTGATAATGAGGTGCTGGATCTGAAGTCATGAACGCTTAAATCATTCGATCCCACCATGAGAGAAACATGTATCAGCAGTACTAGTTTTGAAGTCACTGGTTCCAGAATCCTCTGATCTCATCATTTTACGACAATCCAAATGACTCTGCAATAGTGTTTGACTGGATCGTTGTAGATGTCCTTGAGCTGGAAACTTCTTCAAGGGAAGTTATATTCGGATTGCCATTTAAGTGGTTAATGTGGCGGACATCGCGACGGTGAAACGAGAAAGAACTTTAAACTTTTGGAAGTGAATGAGAGACTCCGTGACCTAGAGCGCCCACCATTGGGCAGGTGCCGTGGTCGATCAACATTACAAGCAAAGCACACTTAAAAAAGAGTCAAGTGATGCGATCCAATTGGTTGATCGGGAATGGATCACCGTCACGTAAGAAAGATTTTTATTGAATCTAACCTAGGAAAAAGAGACTCACTGATGTCGATAACGGTAAACCTAATCTGTCTCCCTCTAGTTTTGATTCTGACAGAGAGATAGAAGCCGGTATCAAGGTGGGAAAGATCACAGCAAACGCATCATCTCCGTCGACCGTGGGGTGTGTGTCAGGCGGGCCGGACGGTGGGGATTGGGCGCCGGCGTCCATGTTACGTTGTCGGCAATAAACTCCCTGACCGCCACCCGCAATGTGCCTTGAACGGTCAACGGAGATTCCCCCTTCCCTGCCTCTTTTGGCCTGCATCTTTTGACCCTTCCGTTTGACTGACCGGTGTGGTGCGCTCTCTCTCTCTCTCTCTCTCTCGTGGAGCCGATCGACTTGCAGAGTTCGGTAACAGGAAGCCGTGGCTGTGTAGCAGTAGCACCATCAGATCTGCCGCCCAAGCTTGCTACAGCCAGCGATGGTTTCAAGTGCAAACGAGGACTGCACTGGAGGATCCCACGACGGCATCGAGTCTACCACAGTCCCCCTTCTCGCTCCCAAGCCTAGGGACGACGCCATCCGTATAGACATCCCACCACTTCGAACCAGGCTGCTGCACAGCAGTGGCAGCGGTAGCCGAAGGGTGGTGAACTTCTTAACAGCTCGCCTCTCCTGGTTCATGGGCCCCTTCTCCTTCTTCCGGCGAGCCGTGGACCGCAGAGAGGAGGTCTCGCTCTCCGTCCCTTCCCCCACCGGCGTCCCGAGGCGTCTCCACGCACGCTTCCTGAGGAGGATCAAGTGGGTTTATCTGGGGAAAGCCTCCAAGGAGTGGTTGATGAACCCCATCAACGTGGCCCTCCTCCTCTGGTTGATCTGCGTCGCCTGTTTCCTCTCCCTACTCTTCCTCCTTCTCACCGAGCTGGTGGACGGTGCCTTCCCCTCCGAGGCCTCGAGGGACCACTGGGTCGAGATCTGCAACCAGGTCCTCAACGCCCTCTTCACGCTGATGAGCCTGTACCAGCACCCCAAGCTCTTCCACCACCTGGTGCTGCTGTGCAGGTGGAGGTCCGAGGACATCGTCGAGCTCCGGAAGGTGTACTGCAAGAACGGGGCTTACCGGCCCCATGAATGGGCTCACATGGCGGTCGTTGTGCTCCTCCTCAACATAGCATGCCTTGCCCAGTACATCCTGTGCGGCCTCTACTGGGGTTACAGGAGCAGCCAAAGACCCGAGCTTGCAGAAGATTTATTCGTCATACTCGGCGTTGCAGCCCCAGTTCTTGCGGGCCTTTATACTGTTTACAGCCCTCTGGGCAGGGAATACGGCTCCGACATATCGATTGGGGAATCCCAAGCGAAGGTGATCAACCTCAGGAAGGAGGCGCGCCTGGGTGAGCAGAGGGTCGCAGTTAGCCGGCCGGAGTGGAGCGGAGGGCTGTTCGACCTCCGGGACGACGTCCCCGTCGCCCTCTTCTCCTTCTTCTGCACCTGTTGCGTCTTCGGGTGGAACATGGGGCGGCTGGGTTTCGGGAACATGTACGTCCACACCGCCACCTTCGTCCTCCTGTTCATCGCCCCCTACTGGATCTTTAGCACATCAGCGCACAGGATCCATGACGACGTGATCAGGCACGCGGTGAGGATTACAGGGCTGGCTCTGTCTCTGCTCTGTTTGCTCTACGGGGGCTTCTGGAGGATCCAGATACGGAGAAGGTTCAGGCTGCCGGCGAGCACCTTCTGCTGTGGAAATGGGTCTCTGACGGATTATGTACAGTGGATGTTCTGCTGGGCCTGCTCCCTAGCTCAGGAGGTGAGAACTGGGAATTTCTATGATGTGGAGGAGGACAGCCTTTACAGGAAGCATCATGGTGGTGCTGGTGGTGGAGATGAAGGCAGCCGGCCCATCTTGCCGCCTCCGTCTGCGGATTGTGAAGGCGGAGAGAGTCCTGCGATGGGATCAGACTCGGGTTCACAGGTACCCATCCCGCAGCTGGCCTCCTTGCCAAGTCTGGGAAAGGTTGAGGAGGAGGAGAGCAGCAGTGTAGGAGACCACTTGCTTGCTTTGGATGAAGAGAAGTCTTCAAGAGCTGTTGGTGATGATACAATGGTGCCACCAACTCCAGTCTTGATACAGGTAGAGGATAGAGATTGTGATCATGGTGAAGGGGATAAGATCAACTTGCCAAAGACCGAAGATACTTAGTTACCTTCTGAATGAAGTGGAGATGGGTAGTTCGAGGTTTCAAGATTGTGTGTATATTACAGTATGGGCTATTGCCCATCCGAATCACACAAAGAATTCGAAGTTTTTGTGGGTACACACACACACACACACACACACACAAAACACACGCACACTAGAGATTCAGTGAATTCCAAGTGGCAGACAGAAGTGAAGGGCAACTCGAATGTAAGTACTGTATACCTATACATTCATCTAAAGAATTCACTGGGATATTTCCATTTTGATTGCTGTCATTCCAAATAGCAGGGAGTTCCACTCTGTGTAGTATGTACTTTTGATCCAGCCTCTCTTTATTTTGGGTCTTCAGTGCACCTTCAACACCTTGCAAGGATCTGAACATATCTCAATATGCCCAAGGAATAGTGGTGTAACTCGTAGGTGCATGAAACTGCAATATTGCAAAAAAGTTCATCATCAAAAGAGTAGCCTTATGCTTATTATCCTGAGGTGCCCAAGTACATCTCAGGTCATCTCTCATGGAAATTTCTTTTGGTGGAGTCATTATCTCATTTTATTAAGGATGTTTAATCACAGGATTACATCGTAGGCTTCTTTTATGGCAAATGTCTGAAAGTTCCTGGGGTTTCATCAGCCATCTCTTATCTTCTATGGATAGTTCGACTGGTAATCACACATGCTAATTTATTGCTCTGTCTCCTTCAAAACAGGACAGAGATCCAAGATAGTTGCTTAAGAATTTTTGCTTGCATCATTGAGGTTTTGGGCCCCCCAAATTGTTGAATTCATGCTGTCATTGGCATTTATTATGATGTGTGCATCACTCTGAATCACCACTGGGCTTCTTTGTTCCGCACCAAATGTGAATGCAAGTATCATTTCTTCTGCTTCAGCTTGCTGTGCATTGCTGGGACTCTGGCAGACTCTAGAATAAACAGAGTTGATTCTTCCTTTTGGAGTTATTCCAAGAGCTACAATATACTCTTGCATCCAGTGGAGCATCTAGTTTGATGATTGCAGCCTATTGATGGTTCTTTTGTTCTGACCCATTCACAAAGGCACATGCTTGTGTTTGCACAAAGTGGTGCTTCCCAAAGATTTGTGTGCAATATAAAGTGCAGTTGCTTCATTCCATATTCTCCACTGTGATGGTTTTTCTTGTTCAAAGATGTGGGTGCATATGGCCGTCCGCAGACACCAAAGATTGCAGGCACCATGTACAGGTCTACCTAATTCAAGTTCATTTGTGCTTTCTTTCAACCATTTCTAGAGCTTTGTTCACCATTCTGAGAAGCAAAGCTCTAAGTCAACACATCTGAGATCAATAGGTGATGCAAACCAGATGGATTGTGCAAGTGGACATGTGAGGAACAAATGCTCTACAAGTTCTTCATGTTGGTTGCAAGTAGGACAACATAAGCTAGTATCATATGTGACACAACATAGATGATTCACTAGAGGGTGGGCTTCTGCAAAGCACTTTTACAAGAAAAGAACTTTTAGTGGGATTTTTTAATTATCCAAATATAGCTCTAATCCACTGAATGAGTTGTGTTATAGATTCTGTATTTCGATAAAGCCAATTTGTAAGCTGAGCATGCGGGGGAAAAACCCAGATGAAGAGAGCCTCCATAGTAGCTTGTCTATGACCCGAGAAGGGTCTTGTCAATGTGGCAATCTTCTTGCTGCATTACAAATTTCAGGTGCAAAGATGTTATATGGTAAGCCCATTGATTTGTGACTCGGTCCATGAGACCCTTGCAACTTTTGGGCCCTGTTCAACTGACGTTGTCAAGGATGTCTTGTAATCAAGATTACTCAATCGATCACCTTTCTTTATATATAATATATATATATATATATATATATATATATATATATATATTCACTATTCTCTACCGTCCAAAATGAACTTTCTTGTGCAAGATTGCTACAGGATAAACCTGTCTTCCACTGTCATAATGCTCTTTGTGAGAATCTTGCTTCCCAAAATGAGGAATTGTGGAGGCATTTAATTAGCCTTGGGTGCTTTCACCCGCAATTTATCATTAGGCTCTTGTATGAGCCTCCACCCAAGTTTCATCAGTAAGAAATAATTATTGCCTTATCCTCTCAAATTTCCAAATCAATTATTGCCTTAAATAATTATTGCCTTAACCTCTCTAATTTCCAAATCAAGTTTCATTGTGGTAATTTCTTAGTATAGCATATACTTCCAATGGTCTCTCTCTCTCTCTCTCTCTTTTCATGGGTCTTTTTTTAGGGCACAGGGCACCTTCAATATCTTGAAAGGATCTGAATCAGTCTCATCCAATGAATAGTGTTTTTTGCAGTGGTGAATGAAAGGAGGAGGAATATTCCATGAATATTTTGACAAAAATGTACCATGAGATATACATGACGTTAAATTCCTGTGTGGAGAGTGTATATGAGAATGGAAATCCAGGATGAATTCTTAAGCAATTTCATTTCTGACAAGGGTTTTGACACAAAAAACACTTTCATGTCCATAATGCATAATTTGTTGTATTTTTATCGTACATCCTCATATTCTTTATGTTGTTATATCTATCCTTACAGTAAATCATGTATTTGTGAGAACCTTGCTTCCCCAAATGAGAGGTTTCGGAGACATTTAGCCTTGAGCACCTTCATCCACAGTTGATTAGGCTCTTGTAAGAGCTTCCAGCCAAGTTTAATGAGTAAGAAATAATTTTTGCCTTGACCTCTCTAATTACCAAACCACCTTCATCTTTGCTCTTTGTAGCTTTCTGCACACTGTCTTTTGGTATTTGAATGGTGGACAGGTGGTGTGTAGGAATAGCCGAGAACACGGACATTACCAAGTTATTTAGACAGAGTTGACCCCTTCTAGTTGCTAGTTTGCTGGATATCTTATCAATCAAAGATTGAAAAAAGTTGTTTCTTTGGATCATTCTAAGAAAAAAGGGACCCTCAAAGGTATTCTTCTTTTTCCCCTTACCATTCTTTTTAGCTCCCAAGAAGTTTGCAGCAAAAGAGTTGTTGGCCTACTGCAGAAAAGTCTTGGCTGACACTGAATAGAAGACTTGCCACTGTTAATCACTTGTCCGGACCAGTTTCCATGTCTTGTTAAACAATCTCAGACCTTTCCAAGTTCTTCAAATCAAATGTGGCTTATTCTCCAAAATATTAATTAGAAGATCATCAACAGACATCGAATGATCAATATTAGGATCCTGGCAACATACTTTCATGCCTCTTAAATTATTGTTATTGGGTATTGCCAGTAAAGGTGCTCCTCACATCATCACCATCTATTTAGCTCCCCACTGTGCTGGTTTTGAGATGGGGAGGAGACTGAGGAGAGGAGTATCCGATTGGTCATGACCCTCGTCCTAAAATGTGTTTAAGTTTTGTATTCAAATCAACCCGAGACAAGAACAAGAAGTTGAAAAGTGGCAAATCGTGTAGCCGCCGTGAGATTTACGTATGGAATTTCTCGATGACTTAAAAAGGGAGTCGACTATTGATGTTGCAACAAAATTCCCGCCTGGCTGACCCTTCCTCGATGGTGTAGCCGTCTCTCCCACGTAGATATGACAAATGAAGCCCATGTCTGCTCATCTTGAAGGATCCCTTCTCCTTGACGGTGTTTCTTCCTATATCCATCTTGTCTGTACCTGCAAATCCTATTGAAGAAACAAATGAGATACTGGAAGAATCTTAAAATTGCAGAGTAATTACATATATGTATGTAGGCCATAATTTATCATGCTTTATTTTATGTCTTCACATTCATTATGTAACCGTATCTACCCTTACAGTAAATCATGTGTTTCTTCGGCTTATACTTTGGCTTCCTTAACTTTAAGTAGGTTAAGAGAGGAAAAAAAATCATTTTTTCTTTTTAAATAGCTCCTATAATCAAAATAATTACGTATATACCTTTGAAATCTTCCATACTATACAATCTATATAACTCCTCAAAGTCTTGTGTTTTACCTCTACTTCATATTCGTTCAACTTAATTTGATGCATGGTACTAGAAGTAAAAGGATCTAACCAAAAAAAATTGAGTCCTTATGCTAGCTTATATGATACTATAGATTTACAAAAACATGCAATAAAATATGTTAAATTCTAGCAGATATACTTATATATGATTATCCCTTTGAAGTCTCCCTCGGCAAAGAAGTCGGCTGTTTCCATTCTGCATGTTTTTAAGAGAGATGATGCAGCCACTCACTGGGACC
Organism: Amorphophallus konjac; assembly: GCA_022559845.1. NCBI lineage: Eukaryota > Viridiplantae > Streptophyta > Magnoliopsida > Alismatales > Araceae > Amorphophallus > Amorphophallus konjac. Next base: position 17,336,855 of record CM040118.1, on the reverse strand, counting down.
CAGTTGTTTCGTAGGTGGATAACGTGTTAATAATTTAAAGTACGGTTCGTTTGTTGGGCACGTTGCCCATTTACGTTTTTTTTTTCAGCCCACGCAGAAACGGTCGATCGGCTGGGAATTTCCGGTCGACCGGAACCGGTCGACCGTCGGACTTTTTCAGGTCGACCGATTTTTCCAGGGAGCTAAGTCCCGGTTGTCTGAGAATTTCCGGTCGACCGCCAATGTAGGTCCGGTCGACCGGTAGCCCCGAGGCAGCCAAAGTTGACCTTTTGTTCCATATCCGAAAAGGAATCATTTCCTTGGATTATTTAATCTCAAAAGTCATGGGATTAGGCATGTTTGGTGGATCTGGTCCCTGGGTTGTCCCTTGACCATCCTAGATGTATAAAACATCTCATTGGAGGTCTAATACCGAGATCCAAGGTGTTTTTCAAGGAAGCCATCAAGAGAGCAAAAGAGGGGTTACTGTAGCTCCGGGAAGAAAGTGTTGCAGAAGAAGAAGAAGAAGAACAAGGGAAGATCTTCATCAGCTGAACATGTTTCTCACTACAGGGAAGATCAGGTTTGCAGTGTGCTCAGCTGTGATCGAGTAGGAGAGTTCAGTTTTGTTGGAATCCCAGTTGTTCTCTTGTAATCAAACTTAAATCTTGACAAGAGATTTGAGTTATTTGTACTTTCATTATTGTTCATAGTGAAGATTTCTTCTGTGACTTGCCCGTGGTTTTTCCCCTTCGCATTGGAGGGGTTTTCCACGTAAATCTTTGGTGTTCATGTGGTTGTGTTCCGATTGATTTTTCCGCTGCGTTATTCGGTCGTTCTAGATTTGTTCGTACACATAAGTCGGGATTCATTCCCATCAACTGGTATCAGAGCCACTTACAGGTTATTAGATCAGTTTGATTATTTGTGTATGAACATGGAGGTCGGTAACTTATCCCGTATGATCAGTTTAAATGGAAACAACTGGATGATATGGAAACCAAGAATGGAGGATCTCTTGTATTGCAAGGATCTGTATGGTCCGTTGCTAGGAGATAGTGGAAAGCCCGAAACAACGACACCCGATGCTTGGAAAATGTTAGATCGGAAAACTGTCGGGTTTATTCGACAATGGCTTGATGATAGTGTTTTTCATCATGTTTCCACTGAGAGTTCTGCACACTCTCTATGGAAAAAGTTGGAGGGTCTTTATGAAAGAAAAACAGCTAGAAATAAGGTTTTCATGATTAGAAAGCTTGTCAACTTGAAGTTTAAAGAGGGAACTTCTATTGCCGAGCATTTGAATGAAATGCAGAGTATTACTAACCAGTTATCCTCTATGAAGATGTCTCTTGATGATGAGTTGCAGGCATTGTTACTTCTCAGTTCGTTGCCAGAAAGCTGGGAGACACTGGTGGTCTCTCTCAGCAATTCTGCACCAAATGGAGTTGTCTCCATGAGTCAAGTAACAAGCAGTTTGTTGAATGAAGAGTTGAGAAGAAAGAATTCAGGAATTTCTCACAGTGATTCACAGGCACTCGTCTCAGAGAATAGGGGAAGGTCAAAATCCAGAGGGAGAGGAACTTCACAGAAAAGCAGAAGTAAGTCTAGACCAAGAAAGGACGTTACTTGCTACAACTGTGGAGAAAAGGGGCATTTCAAGAATCAGTGCAGGCAACCGAAGAAGAACAAGAAAAAGGGAAAAGAAGTAGAGAATGCAGAGTCAAAAGAGAATGTCACAGCTACAGCACAAGGTGATGATTATCTGATTTTGTCTACTTCTGATGATATTTTTTCTTACGTATGCCAGGACCTCGAGTGGGTAATCGATACTGGTGCTTCTTACCATGCTACACCACGGAGAGAGTTATTTGCCACCTACAAGGCTGGAAACCTTGGTGTCGTCAAGATGGAAAACCATGGGACGGCAGACATCATTGGCATGGGCGACATTCATATAAAGACCAATCTTGGTTGCAAGTTGGTACTTAAGGATGTGAGGCATGTGGTTGATTTGAGGCTGAACTTAATTTCAGTTGGAAAATTTGATAATGAAGACTATGATAGCAGATTTCACAAGGGTAAATGGAAGCTTAGCAAGGGTTCTCTTGTTGTTGCTACCGGAAAGAAATGTCACACCTTATACAGGTTGCAAGGGTAGTGATCAGTTGAATGCTACTGAGAAAGATTCCGATATGGAGTTGTGGCATAGGAGACTGGGACACATGAGCGAGAAGGGATTGCAGGTTCTTTCCAAGAAAGAAGTCTTACCAGACTTCAAAGGTACACATCTGAACTCATGTATTGATTGTTTGGCTGGAAAACAACATAGAGTTTCCTTTACCAGTTCTGCATTGTCTAGAAAGATGCATGCCTTGGATCGTGTCTATACAGATGTATGTGGTCCTTTAAAAACAAAAACTCCTGGTGGATCAGTTAATGTTCCAGGTATCAGTGGTGCACTCTATTTTGTCACCTTTATAGATGATTTCTCAAGAAAAGTCTGAGTTTATGTTTTGAAGACTAAAGATCAGGTTATTGATGTTTTCAAGGAGTTTCATGCCAGGGTTGAAAGGGAGACAGAGAGACAGCTGAAATGCATAAGGTCAGATAATGGTGGTGAGTATACAGGGTCGTTTAATGCTTATTGCAGGTCACAGGGCATTCAGCATGAGATGACAGTTCCTGGTACACCTCAGCACAATGCAATTGCAGAGAGGATGAACCGCACCATCATGGAAAAGATCAGATGCATGCTCTCACAAGTCAAGCTACCCAAAAGATTTTGGGATGAGGCATTGAGGACTGCAGTTGATGTGATCAACTTGTCACCCTGTACAGCTCTAGATGGTGATGTTGCTGAACATGTATGGTCAGGAAAAGATGTCTTCTACAAGCACTTGAGAGTGTTTGACTGTCGTGCATTTGCACATGTCCCAGACATTGAAAGGTCCAAATTAGATGGTAAGACAAAAGAATGTATTTTTCTTGGGTACTCACGTGATGAATTTGGTTACAGGCTTTGGGATCCAGTAAAGCAGAAATTATTCAGAAGCAGAGATGTGATTTTCTTTGAAGATCAAACCTTTGAAGATTTCAAGAAAAAGGTACCAACCAAGGCTTCTGAAGAAGGCTTAGCAGATTATGATCCAATTTCCCCTCCAGTATGTCAGGGTGATGGGGGAGATCAGCAGGAAGATGATACAGAGGTAGATGTTGACTTACCTGTAGAACATGTACAGTAGGAAGTAGATGAGGAGCAACCTCCTACAGAACCTCAGCTGAGAAGATCTTCCAGAGAACATCAGCCTTCCAAAAGATATCCTACAGATGAGTATGTAATGCTTACTGATGCAGGTGAACCAGAGTGTTACCAAGAAGCAATGCAAAGTGAGCAGAAGAATGAGTGGTTAGAAGCTATGCAGGAAGAGATGGATGCTCTTCAGAAGAACCACACCTATGATTTGGTACAACTACCAAAGGGGAGAAAGGCATTGAAGAACAAATGGGTTTTCAAATTGAAGACTCAGGAGCATTGTTATCAACCAAAATACAAGGTCAGATTGGTTGTAAAAGGCTTTGGTCAAAAGCAAGGTATTGACTTTGAAGAAATTTTTTCTCCTGTTGTAAAAATATCTTCTATTCGTGTTGCTCTAGGTTTTGCTGCTAGCCTAGACTTGGAGGTTGAGCAGCTGGATGTGAAGACAGCTTTCCTCCATAGTGATTTAGAAGAGGAAATGTATATGGAGCAACCAGAAGGATTCGAAGTCATAGGTAAAGAGAATCTTGTCTGCAGATTGAGAAAGAGCTTGTATGGACTGAAGCAAGCTCCAAGACAGTGGTACAAGAAGTTTGATTCATTTATGGCTGAAAATGAATACAAAAGAACGGCTTCAGATCATTGTGTATACATCAAATGGTTTGGTGAGAATTTCATTATTCTCTTATTATATGTTGATGACATGCTTATCATTGGGCAAGATATGTCTATAATTGACAAGCTGAAGAATGAACTTAGCAAGTCCTTTGCAATGAAGGACATGGGGCCAGCAAAGTAAATATTAGACATGCAGATTTCTCGTGACAGAAAAGCCAAGAAAATATGGTTGTCACAGGAGAAATACATTGAGAAGGTATTGGACAGGTTTAGTATGAGCAATGCAAAGCCAGTTGGTTCTCCTTTTACAGGTCATTTTAAGTTGTGCTCAGAGCAGAGTCCAACAAATGAAGAGGAAAAGGAGAAAATGCAGAAAGTCCCTTATGCTTCAGCAGTCAGAAGTCTGATGTATGCAATGGTATGTACGAGGCCGGATATAGCGTATGCAGTGGGTGTTGCTAGTAGATTTCTTGCAAATCCAGGAAAGGAACATTGGGCAGCAGTGAAGTGGATCTTTAGATATCTCAGGGGTAGCTCCAAAATTTGTTTAAGTTTTGGGGGTGGATCACCTGTTCTCACAGGTTATACTGATGCAGATATGGCAAGGGATATTGATACAAGGAAGTCCACATCAGGTTTTGTTCTTACTTTTGCAGGGAGAGCTGTTTCATGGCAATCCATGTTGCAAATGTGTATTGCGCTCTCCACCACAGAGGCGGAATATATTGCTGCTACAGAGGTTTGCAAAGAGATGCTGTGGATGAAAGAATTCTTACATGAATTGGGGCTGAAACAAGAAAGTTATGTGATGTACTGTGACAGCCAAAGCGTCATCCACTTGTGCAAGAACCCAACTCTTCATTCCAAGTCAAAGCACATAGACGTCAGATACCACTGGATTAGAAATGTGTTTGAAGAGAAGCAACTGAAGCTTCAGAAAGTTCACATAGATGACAATGGGGCAGACATGTTGACGAAGACTTTGCCAAAAGAAAGGCAAGAGATTTGCCGATGCCTGGTCGGCATGACTACACACTGAGAAGTCATGGGACAACCTCCCTTATGGGCTGAAGGGGGAGGTTGTTGGGCACGTTGCCCATTTACGTTTTTTTTTCAGCCCATGTAGAAACGGTCAACCGGCCGGGCATTTCCGGTCGACCGGAACCGGTCGACCGCCGGACCTTTTCAGGTCGACCGGTTTTCCCAGGGAGCTAAGTCCCGGTTGTCTGAGAATTTCCGGTCGACCGCCAATGTAGGTCCGGTCGACCGGTAGCCCCGAGGCAGCCAAAGTTGACCTTTTGTTCCATGTCCGAAAAGGAATCATTTCCTTGGATTATTTAATCCCAAAAGTCATGAGATTAGGCATGTTTGGTGGATCTGGTCCATGGGTTGTCCCTTGACCATCCTAGATGTATAAAACATCTCATTGGGGGTCTAATACCGAGATCCAAGGTGTTTTTCAAGGAAGCCATCAAGAGAGCAAAAGAGGGGTTACTGTAGCTCCGGGAAGAAAGTGTTGCAGAAGAAGAAGAAGAAGAACAAGGGAAGATCTTCATCAGCTGAACATGTTTCTCACTACAGGGAAGATCAAGTTTGCAGTGTGTTCAGCTGTGATCGAGTAGGAGAGTTCAGTTTTGTTGGAATCCTAGTTGTTCTCTTGTAATCAAACTTAAATCTTGGCAAGAGATTTGAGTTATTTGTACTTTCATTATTGTTCATAGTGAAGATTTCTTCTGTGGCTTGTCCGTGGTTTTTCCCCTTCGCATTGGAGGGGTTTTCCACGTAAATCTTTGGTGTTCATCTGGTTGTGTTCCGATTGATTTTTCCGCTGCGTTATTCGGTCGTTCTAGATTTGTTCGTACACATAAGTCGGGATTCATTCCCATCATCGTTGACTCAGTGATCCGTATTGGATCGGAATCGTCCAGATCTGGTACGGTACGTCCGAGTCACATACGGCTCGGGTAGACTCGGTCTGACCCACCTCACCCCGGCACCCCCCACCCAAGCAGCCCGCCATGGCGCCCCCGCCCCACTCCCGGCAGTCCCCCACCACGGCTGGCAACGCCCCTCTCTGTCGGATCTTTGCTGCCACCATTGGATCTCGTCTGTACCTGTCGAATCTTTGCCGTCACCGTCGGATCCTCGCCGCCACTACTGGATCATCGCTAGAGAACACCCGGAATGTCGTAGAGAGGTAAGGAGGAGCGACTCGATCCGAGTCAATTATATCATGTGTCGAATTTCAGTGAATCTAAGTAGATCCGTTCGAATCGACCTGACTCACTCAGACCGAGTCAATGAACCACGATTTAAAGGCGTATGACAGCATGAGCTGGTCTGGTTGGCCGCAGCTGGGCCGTAAAAGAATTCATGTGCCGTCGTAATCCCAAATTGGTGATTTGGTCCATGGCCAGCAGGATTGATGTGGCTTCTTTCTCTTTCCCTGCTCGTCGGGGGGCAACCGTCGTCCCCTTTATTTGACGAAAACTGTTTGTCCCCACTTGTTGTGTCCGAAGTAGGTCACCTGAAACCCTTTGGCTTGCATGGGGATCCGAATGGTAACTTCAAGAATCTAATGATCATTGATTCTTCTGTTTATATTTTTCAGTAGGTTCTCGAACATGGTAAGTGAAATTAAAAAAAATATTAACGAACGCTTCCCCCCTGTATAATTTTTAGCCATGATCAAGATCAAGATTTGCGAGATCTAACAGCTGGAATAAGGATAATGATATGAAACTTCTCCACTACCAGCTGGTAACAGGAAATTCGTCCCATATGTACATACGTGTAATCAAAATGGATTGTCAATCGCGCGTCTATTTGAAGTGAATCAGTTAACGTGTTGACTTAATACGATTTTATATGTAAAAGTTTATTCGTATGTTGCGACTTTTATGTTGATATCAGGAGATATAATATAGCAAATCAAGTATGATCAAAGAGTATGTGACGATCTATCCAATATTAATGATATTATCGAACCAGGTTAATCATAAACCCCAAATAGATGCGTGCTTCATTGGTATGGAGCAACTTAATTATGTGCAGCCCATTCCTCTTGTCATCGGATCTATAGAATAGGATACCTCTTGGATCCACTCCATAATTAATGTACCCGTTTTCCATAATTATGTGGCCCATTGACCACGATGGGTGCACCCATTATCACCATCCATGGATGATCGCTCGTTGACTGAGTCGTTGGAGTGGCGGAGGCCCCCATTGATTAATCGGCAGAGGTGTGGCCACTTCGTCAATCCGGCAGGCTGGTGGAAGCAATGAGATCCGGGAGTTGGGTGGCCCAAGTCGTTGGGCAAAGTCAACTCCGCGGTCCCAAGTAAAATGACTCGGGTGAACGTGAGGTGGCAAGCATAATTGCACACCCTTTTCACACGCATCCGCGTCAGCTAGTTTTGGATGCTTGGCCTTCGTTCACACTTGGGATAGAAAAAATAGATGGAGAGAGCTAAGGGTGTAACCTGGTTCGATTATGATTCAACTCTAACCTCAATTAATTCACACACACACACACACACACACACACACACACACACACACACACACACACACACACACACACACACACACACACAATTAATTCACACACACACAGAGAGAGAGAGAGAGTTAACTCAAACTCAATCTCAGTGATCAACTCCTAATTCGGAGATTGAGTGATCAACTCCTAGTTCGGCGTTTTGCAACTCAAAAGCTGAACCGACGAAACAATCCTTGTTGTTTGTTTCGACGTATGTTTTTGGTTTTAAGATTATCAATTCTAAAATCAGTATATTTTTTAGTTTTAAAATTGAAAATACTTTGTTTGGCTAACTGTAAGATAAAACAAACTCTTTTATTGATTTGTCGTAGTTTCAACTCTTTTTTTCTCTGATTTTGATTTTGGATAGTTATGTACCGTAAGTCATGACGAGACAATCCCAGTGTCAAGTGGGATCACGTAATCTCATTGACATTGTCTTTATGATTAAATAAAATAATCAAAAATGTTATAAAAATAAAATAATTATAGAGTTTTACTATCTATTACTAGGAAACAAGCGAGCCATTAATTAGGTCTGTCAACGGATTCAGATATTATCTGGATCCGTTTCGAATTCGAATCCGTATTAACGGATAGTATTCGAATTCGTATTCATTTTTTCAGATACGGATAATATCCAAATTCAAATCGGAGCGGATACGGATATTATAATATTCGTTTCGAAAAATATTCGGTCATAATATTATATATCATATAATACATATTTTTAAATAATATATTACAAAATAAATAATATTGCAGAGAAATTTAGACATTTATAGTTATATTTTAATTTAAAATTTATTTTATATATTTTAAAATTTTAAAATTATATTTTATATATTTTTAATATTTTATAATTATATTTATATACTTTTAAATTTGAATCGGATAATTCAAATTTTAAAATAGAACGGATACGGATAGTCATATATTCGCTTTGTATCCGAATTTAAATCGGAGTGGATCAAAATCACATAATTCAAATTTTAAAATAGATTGGATACGGATAGTCATATACTCGCTTTGTATCCGCTCCGTTGACAGACCTACCTTTAACCCTCGTAACAACGTTTGGGAAACATTTTAAATTTTAACTTTTGACCAAAATTCTTTAATAAGGGAGATAATTTCTTTAAACTTTTAAAAAAAAAATCTCTCTCCAAAAGTGAAAAGTTTACTTTTGAGAAGTTTAGATGTGACCCATATTCATTTATTTTTACTTATGGGCAGTGAAATTTTTGTGTGCAAAAGTCACCCCAGCCTGAGTTAAAAGTAATTAATATAGCTAGATGTGACTAGACTATATAGCTTGAAGGATATGTGAATGGACACCTATCAGATCAGGAAGATATATCCTGAATTTTATTGAGATCCCGCCGCAACACAAGCTGGCTTGATTTTTTTAGAAAAGAAAATCATTTATTATCACTATTATTGGATATTAAATTTAACACACCAATAAATATCTACCACAATTCCCTCTTTTATGAAGTGCCAGCTCAGTTGGGGGCGGATCTAGGATTTTTCTTTAGGAGAGATCAATATGAACACGTAACAATACCTTATAAATTTACTTAAAAGATAGTGAGTAATGTTAAAAAATAACAAAGAGGCCATTTTATTTCAATGTTCTTTCGTAACAACCGAATCATCATCCATTATCAGTACTTCTACGTCAATTTATTTTTCTGTAGTATTTAATACATACACTAACAAAATATTCTTATTGAAAGGTTATTAAATATTGTCAGTGTATCTTGATTCTTGCCTACCTCATAAAAGACGGTAACAAAACATAACTAATTTTTAATACTGAAAATTAAGCTACAGGTAATATCACAATCCTTTTAATTTTTTTAGAACAAATACTTAAAAATTAGTAAACTTGGTCTAACAAATAATAATAATAATAATAATAATAATAATAACGTATTAATAAAAAGGAAAAATGAGACATGGTTAATAAGCGAAACAAGGCCGATGCTTCTGTGCGTGGGAATCCCTGTAAAATTTCATCGTAGTCAATATGATGCAAGACAAAAAATTAACTAATGAAATTAATAAGAGGATAAGAAACCACTGAACTCAATGTTTACTATCAAATTGTTGCACGTTCTTCTATGAACCAGTTCAGATCCCCCTGGCATTACCCAAGACTTGTCTGGGTGCGAGCTTCTCCACTTCACCAAAAATTCTCCAAGGAAGAGCTGAGCTCCGGAGAACAGAGCACCGGAAGAATTGGGGAACTGGGAGAGAAGACCACGAAGGAAGAGGGAAAGAGGAAGACAGAGAGAGTACATAGGAGCATAGGGGAGAACATTAGCCAATCTAGCTTGGCCTTTCTTTAGCCTTCCATTCTTATTTATATCATTTATAAATGTTACTGTAGAGGCGGAAAAATGATCTCCCGGATCTCGTATCACAATTTTAAGATTTATTTGATCAGAGAAGGACATCCAGTCACCCGTGAAAGTTTGCAAACATTAAGAAGATGGTGTCAGAAGGAGTCATGGGTGTTACCTCATAGGACAACCCCTTGATGTTTAAGTCAAGACTATGGCGAGGAGAGAAATGACAGCAGACGAAGAAAACGAGGGGGCGTAAGAGTAGAAGGATCAAGCCTAGGGCCGGAGTGGAGTCTCTAGAGGTGCTCGCCGTGTCAGACGAGTGCTTGGAGAATGCTCGCCAGGCTTGGAATGTGCTCGGAAGCTGGCTCCTTCTGATCTCTCCGTCCTCCTCTGAGTGGCTGGGCGTCTCACCGTATGAGTTTATCTTCTCGTGTGTGTGTGTCTCTCTCTCTCTCTCTCTGTGCATCTCTGACCGTGTAATCTAATCGGAGGTCTATTTATACATATTGCCCTAGCAGTGGAGGTCCGTCCTTTAGCAGAGAAAGGCGTAAGTCATGGAGTAACGCCTTCGCAATCGTGGAGAGTTTCCCTTTGTGCGCCCATTTATCGGGGCAGTGCGACCTTGGGGCGAGTCTCATGGTGCTCTAGGCACGAGCTCATCCCTAATGGAGTAGAGACCGGTGATGGCGGGAGTAACATTCAGTCACTAGAGAATCATTCGATGCCCGAGATGCCCGTGTCGATGCTCCTTGTGGGCTAGCGAATCTCCTGTGCACCTCTAGTGGGCCGCCGGGTGTGGGTTGCAGACTATCGGGCGGTCCGCTTTGCACCCTGTGGGGCCTATGCCGATGAGGGCCTGGCGCTGGTGGGCCACATTGGGCCGGGTAGATTTTACCCCTCCTCACTAGCCCCCCACTCTCGGATGCCGAGCACATTCGGGGTCCGAGAGGAAGTCCCAGTGGGCCAGATGGGGGGAGCTTCTAGGATGATCTCCTCATATCGTCTGGGTAGATGGGCCCCGCCACCTACCACGATTATTGGTACACAAGGTAACCTCTGTAGGGATGTCAGACGGCGGTGACAAACGCCTCCTTCTCTCGTGTCTCCTCTAAGCGATCACTTCACCTTCGGACGCTTATAAGTACCATCTGGAGAAGCTTCACCTATCTCTCTTGTCTCCGACGTAGGTGTCTGGCACTCCCTCGTCGTCAGTCCTTTGTCCTGGTGAGGATTTTTTTGTCTTTCTTCTTTTCCATGTCTCCTCGTAGAAGGATCCTTCGCGTTAGCCCCGAGTCTTCCGCTGAGGAAGAAGCCAGTTGTGCCGGCGTCCCGAGTACTTCGGGCGCCGGTCCCAGACGTCCACGTTCTCCCCCGTTGGTTGCCTATCAGGTGGTCCATGGCCTCCGTGAGGCCTTCCAGATCCCCGCCGACTACGACATTGTCTTTCCCACCTCCGAAGAATTTCTGGGGGTTATCATCTTGGTGGTATCAGTGTCTCTATAGAGTCCTTCCGAGCAGGTTCCGTCTCCCTCTACATCCTTTCCTAGAGTCTATCATTCATTATTACTGCAGGTATTTGGGGGACCTCTCCCCCAATTCTTGGCGTATTTTATGCACTTTTGTATATATTTGTAACCAGGTGGCGCTTACACCTACCGTCTTCCTTTTCCGGCAATTCTACAGCCTCCAGCGCTGCCCTGGCGCTGGATCTTCGTTTTACTATCTCCGAGCTAGGAAGGATAGGACCATTATCCACATAACCTCGACCAGATATATTGGGCCCCTTTCAGGGAGCTCGGGGAAGGAAGAAGTTCTTCATCGCCGCCATTGATTACTTAACCAAATGGGTTGAGGCAGAACCTTTGGGGAAAATCACAAGGGAAGCAACTTGGAAGTTAGTCTTGCATAATATAATTTGCCGCTTTAGGATCCCGCGTGTCCTCACAATTGACAATGTTAGGCAGTTCGCTAGCACTGTCTTCTGGGAGAAGTGCTCGGAGCTGAGGATATGGAATCATTACACCTCAGTGGGCCATCCCCGAATGAATGACTTAGTGGGAAACGCCAACCGAACACTCCTTCATGGTATCAAGACCTGCCTGGAGCAAGCAGGCGAGTTCTGTGTAAATTCTATTCCAAGCATCCTATGGGAGCATCGGACCACTGCTCGGACCGCCACAGGAGAAACGCCCTTTCACTTAGCGTACGAAGCTGAAGCAATCATCCTAGTCGAGATATCCAACTCGTCATTAGGGGTTAGCCAGTTTAACGAGACCAGAAATAATCAATCAGTGCGAGAAAACTTGAATATGCTAGTGGAAGATAGGGAGCGTGCCCAACTTAAGCTCATCGCTTAGCAACAACGGCTGGCACAATACTACAATGCTCGAGTTAGAGAGCATCACTTCCTCCCTGGAGATCTCGTACTATGTCAAGCTAGTGTGGTGGACCCCAGAGGTGCCACAGGAAAGTTGGCCCCAAACTGGGATGGCCCCTATCGGGTCACAGAAGTGCTCAGCAAGGGGGCATATAGACTGACGTACAACTCTGGATGGGCGAGAAGTCCCACGAACCTGGAACTCTGTAAATCATAGAGCAGTCTACCAGTGAATTGTTATCCCTTCTCGCCCTCTAACTGCTTCCACTACCAATAGATCATCATGAGTCATCCTTCGAGCTGAATAATAGTGGCTTCCGAGCCTCCGAGGCGAGCACTCATGTTCCCTTCGGAAACTATGGTGGCTTCCGAGCCTCTAAGAGACGAGCACTCATACTCCCTTCGGGAACTATAGTGATTTTCGAGCCTCCAAGAGCTAGCTTTTGAGCCTCCAAGAGGCGAGCACTCAGGCTCCCCTCGGAAACAATGGCGGCTTCCGAGCCCCCAAGAGACGAGCACTCGTGCTCCCCTCCAAAACCGTTAAGGTGGCTCCTAAGCCCCTAGAGGCGAGCAAGAATCATTTCCTCTTCAGGAAGAAGGACGTGCACTCACCTCCAAAATAATCGAGGGTGGCTTCTAGGCCCCCTAGAGGCGAGCAAGAATCATCTTCTCTTCAGAAGAAGGATGTACGCCCCCCCCCCCCCCCCCCCTCAAAAAATCACCAATAGTGGTGTCTGAGCTGTCAAGAGGAGGCAACAATCCTACCCCAAGGACGAATGCACACCTACCTCCAGAATCTTCGAGGGTAGCTCCGCAAGGGCGAGCATGCACGCTCTGTCTACTCTGGCTTTCAAGAGGCGAGTAATAACTCTCTCCCCTCGAGGAGAAGGGCATATGCCCCTCTCTAAGATCACATGTGGTGACTTCTAAGTCTCCAGGAGGAAGGCAGCAACATCCCCCTTTAGAAATTACAACGGTTGCTCCTCCACTAGAAGGGTACAGAAACCCTTTGACATTACCCAATAGTTCTCTGGGTGCGAGCTTCTCCACCTCACCAAAGATTCTTCAAGGAAGAGATGAGCTCCGGAGAATAGTGCAACGGTAGAGTCGGGGAAGTGGGAGAGAAGACCACCGAGGAAAAGGGGAAGAGGAAGACAAAGAGAGTAGGAGGAGAATACACTGGAGCATAGGGGAGAACATTCGCCAATCTTGGCCTTTATGTAGGCTTCCATTCTTATTTATACCATTTACAAATGTCACGGAAGCATGTCACATGTTCAGTTGGCAGGTCATTCCAAGAACCGTGTAACAGAATAAGAGAAATCGAAACTAATTTTTTTATATTTTTTCATCTAACTAATCTCTTTAACTAATCAATATGCGACGCTAACTACTGCTCAAAACGGTCGGTAACGACCGTTGCTACATTAATCCACAGTAAGTAAACGCTACGTAACACAAATCAGAAGTGCACGTCTCATGAGCTCCCGGCCGTCCAGGCGGGGACGTTGGACTCACCGCGCACAAAGTCAAACCGACGGGGAAAAAGGCCGGCAACAAATTAAACCCCTTCTCCGTTCAAGCTTGCAAGTATTCAATTAATTCTCTGCTCAAGATTTCCTCCAGTTTTGATTCACAAAGGAAAGAGGGACCCTTCGCCCATGACCACATCTTCTTGCTTCCTCTTGTTTACATAAGTCTACGGCAACAGAGCGGAAGCCGCTGGTGGCAAGACTAAATCTGTAGAATTTTAAGTACGTGGTTGGGGTGGGTGGGGGTGGGGGGAGGGGGGGAAATGGCCATTGTAGAAGAGGGAGGAGAGCTAGCTATAATAGACGGCAGGAAGGAGGGATAGGATGTAGGGAACACATTCCCACTTGGCGCCCTTTATGATCAGAACTTGCCTCTCCGCTCGTTGCGCATATAGAAAGAGAAGCGCCACGACTCAAGGGAGATTGGCCAGCCACCTGCTTCCCAAGAGATCACCCAAGAGGGAGGCTTCCTTCTCCAAGCCTCTGCAGCTCTGCTCTCAACTACCTGAAAGGGAGCAGGGTTGGCCATCATCATCCATCTGCAGCATCAAAACGTAACTCTCTCTCTCTCTCTCTCTCTCTCTCTCTCTCTCTCTCTCTCTGGTGTTTGTCACCCGCCAACCCCAGAATGGGTAGATTCTAAAAGTTAATTTGAAGTTTTCAGATTCAGGTTGACACACATTGTAAGGTTGTTTTCCATGCTGAGTACTCTCTGCTAGAAAGGGGGAGATGATGAATCCCTCCCTTGGAGTTCTCAACTCTAAACCCATCATGATCGTAGCCTTTTTTCTTTCTTTCTTTCTCTTGCATGGGGATGGATTTGTAGGTTAGAAGAGCACATGGTAGTGTATATAAAGGTCTGCATGATGTTCGGGTGACATTAGGCCAACTCATGCCCAGCAGATTATTAATGGTGAGACTGCAAATTGGATGGCCTGTTTACACGTTTGAGGGGGTATGGAAGGCTCATCGCGGGTGTCTTTACAAGGGCCTGCCTCAGATGTTGACTCTACGCATTATTTTCTCCGTAATCAAGAGCAGTTGTTCACACGATACAGTACCTCCCCACAATATTCAAAAGAAGAGACGGGAAATTTATAATCTGGCCCCGGTAGCATGGAGTGTGAAACTGGGCACAGGGGGTCAACAGTGTAAGAACTTCGAAAGTCTTCGTTTTGAAGAGGTCATCGAGAGCAACACCGGTTCTTTTTCGTGAGGAAAAAGGCTTTGTGATGGCGGTGGCAACTGCGAGAAACTTTCAAAGGAAGAAAAATTCCACGGTGAGTAGTTACTTGTGCGTGGAGCGTTTTGATTTTTGCGGCAGAGAAGGGAGGGGGAAACGACGAAAAGCCTTGGGGTGGGGGGACGAAGTGAACGTCAGAAACGAGGGAAACTTCTCTTTTTCTTATGTCCTGAAACCCCAAACTGTACGTTTTGTCTGTGGAACATTTGAGTTTTCCATGGAAATTTCTTGGTGTGAGAGCGTGCGATGAGCAACAAAGTCCAAATCTTTCTTCTGCGCACTGCAGTATTACTTTGTTGGTTGTAACTTGTTCTTCTTCCCTTCCTCCAGGCAATCTAGCTGCCCTGAAAGTTGCAATCTTGGCTGCTGCTTCCCCCTCAGCCACCCAACAGAGAACGCCCAGAGAGGTTCCTGCTCGAGGGGGGAGGGAGGAATCCATCTTCTATTTGCCCCAACAACCGCAACCCTCGATCGAATCAAGCTGACGAAACTTCGTGGGGACGGTGAAGATCTCAACTTAATCTGAAAAGAGGAAGAGATCACGGAAATCTGTTGAAACAGAGCACCGGGATCCTTCCCACACAGAGGAAGATGGTTGCCGTCGACGAGGAAGGCAGCAACAAGGACGAAGTCCGGGAGGAGCCGGCGACGAGCACCCCCGGCCGCAAGCTCATGGACTTCATCCCCATCTACATCCCCACCGTCGAGGAGGGTCTCCTCGACGAGGCCCCCCGGGAGAGGAGGTTCCTGGACTTCCTAAGGGCCCGCCCTTCCCGCGACTGGTTCCTCACCGGGGGGTTCGCCCCCTTCTTCTTCCTTCGTCGGAGACCCGGCGAGAGGGACGGCGGGGTCTCCCCTCCCGACCCACCTCCCGCGTCACCCAGCAGGCACCGCTTCCGGGTGCCCTTCGTGAGGAAGCTCAACTGGGCCGCCATGATCAGCTACGCCAGGGAGTGGGCGAAACACCCCATGCACATGGCCCTCCTCGTCTGGCTCGCCGCCGTCGCCGCCTGCCTCGTTGTGATGATCCTGGTCGCCTCCGGGGCGCTCAACGGCGCCATTCCGGAGAGCTCGAGGCGGAAGAAGTGGGTGGAGGTCGACAACCAGATCCTCAACGCGCTCTTCACCATCGTCTGCCTCTACGAGCACCCCAAGCTCGTCCACCACCTCGTGCTCCTGGTGCGCTGGTCGGAGAAGGACGCCGCCGAGCTCCGGCGGGTGTACTCCAGGAAGGGCGCCGCCCCGCGGTGGGAGCGCGCCCACGTCGCCTTCGTCGTCGCCCTCCTCCACATCACCTGCCTCTCGCAGTACGCCCTCTGCGGGCTCTACTGGGGCTACTCCCGGGACAACCGCCCCGACCTCGTTGCGAACCTCTGCCTCGCCGTCGGCATCGTCGCCCCCGTCGTCGCGGGCGTGTACATTCTCTACGGCCCTCTGGGAAGGAAGAAGGTGGAGGTCCAGGGAGACGAAGAAGCGGCGGCGGACACCCGGCAGGCGGAGAAGCTGGCGGCGCGGGTGCGCGACCGGTGGGTGGTGGTGACGAGGCCGGAGTGGGTGGGGGGGCTGTTCGACTGCTGGGACGACATAGCCGTGGCCTACCTCTCCTTATTCTGCACCTTCTGCGTGTTCGGGTGGAACATGGAGCGGCTGGGCTTCGGCAACATGTACGTGCACATCGTCACCTTCCTGCTGTTGATCATCGGCCCCCTCTTGGTCTTCATCGTGGCGGCGCTCAACATCGACGACGACGTGATCCGGCAGGCCGTGGGGATCACCGGCATCGTGCTCTGCGTCTTCGGGCTGCTCTACGGCGGTTTCTGGCGCATCCAGATGCGGAAGAAGTTTAAGCTGCCGTCCAACGGCGCCTGCTGCGGCCTGCCCAGCGTGACCGACTGCTTCCAGTGGCTGTTCTGCTGGGCGTGCTCGCTGGCGCAGGAGGTGCGCACCGGCAACTTCTACGACATCGAGGAGGACAGCTTCTACCGGAAGGGATACCCGCTGGAGGAGGAAGGGAGCAGCGTGCCGGTGTTCAGTGTGCTTCCCCGCGTTGGTGGCTCGGGGCCACTGGTCCTCCCGGGGCTGGAGACGCCCATCAGGAGCTACTCCTGCCCGCCCAAGATTGACGCCATGGATATGGCCGTCCCCGGTGGTACATCCAAGGTCGCGGACAGCTACACGGCGAAGGGAGACGCGTCATCCATGGAAGAGAACAATGCAGTGATGGCGCCCCCTGTTCCGCCATTGATATTGAGGGCGGAACATGGCCAGAGCAAGCACAAGACTGGGGAGGCCTAGAAAAAACTGGTTATTTGGAGCCATTTCTTGAGGCTTGAGGATCCCCTTTGTGCATGTTTACACGGCCCTGGTGCCTGATCTTGGGGAATTCTGTCGTACATATATATATATATATATATATTATTCTTCATGGTAGAAATTATATGAGAGATCACACTTTGGGGCTATCATGTCACGTGGGAGAGTTGATGGGGTCGTTATCTCTTTCTGGACAAGTTTCTTGCACTTGATGCGCATGATATTATATATATATATTATTTTTTATGGTAGAAATTATATGAGAGATCACATTTTGGGGCTTAATAGGTATCATGTCGTGTGGGAGAGTTGATGATGGGGTCGTTCTCTCTTTCTGGACAAGTTTCTTGCACTTGATGCGCGTGATTTTCTAACCCAAAAGACCTTGCATTACATTTGTTCGTGGTGAATCCGGACCAGAAATTTTAGGCTGCATCTGTTTAGGGTTTTGAAACGGAGACACCAATTTAAGCTGGCTTTAGAAAGGCGAAGTGAAGAAAATAGTTATAATTTTGGAGATCGATCAATTATATCCCACCCCAAATCATTAATTATGTAGGTGTGAGGCACAAGGTAAATCTACAAGTGAAAATGTTTGGAATCAAAAGGCTCAATGTAGATACAAAAGCTGTCATCCCAATCTTCAGATCGACTTAATTTTGTCATTGGATATTTTAGTTGTAAATTATCTTATCATTTTTTTAAAAAATTTGTTCCAAACACCACCTTCGCGTGCAGCTCTCTACGCATGATCGGCCTTGAAATTAACCTCTTCTCAACAAGATGATAAAAATATGAGAAATCATATGATGTCATATAACTTTTGTCACTAATAGATGTCACACGCCTTTTCAGCCATCTAATATAAAAACTAGGATAATTGAATTGAAGTACCAAATTTAGATTCAAAATCTTAGTCATCCAATCATACTATCACGGTATGGTTAAGATGAGAATAACAAATTAATGAGGTAAAAAAATAGTGTGTCAGCATAGTAATTAAGTGTTGCTATAAAATATTATTCAAATTGTCGTTAATATATATATATATATATATATATATATTAGAGATAAATTATAATCCTCTCGTTTAGATAGATATGTTCCCTTTGATGGTAAAGGTTAATTTAATCTTGAATTTTCTCAATGCTCCTCTTCCACATACTGATTTCCTTTGTCTAGTTGAAAGTACTGTTTCGTCTCTATCGGGAAATTAATCACATAAACCAAGTATACTAATTGAAGAGACACTATTGTGCTAAAAAAAAAAAACCCTTGAACTTGTTTCATCTTCTGTAAAAGAGAGATCCAAATTTCCTAAAGTAAGCAGTCTTTCTTTGAAGGGACACATGAACCCCTGAAGCAGAGGGGGAGGCGTCCATTCCTACGCCCAGTCTCCTCCATGTATGTTGGAGGAGAGTGAATCAAACTCGCTACCTCCCCAAGAAAGAGAGGTGAACCCGTCCACTGAGCTACCAACTCGGGACCTAAAGTTATAAGTTATTTCGTGTCAAATGACTAAGATAAAATCACCATCTTGGTCCCCGAATTAGAACTCTTACTGGTTGAATTAATTCCATTATGACTATTTGAAATGATGTCTCTAACATAAGTGAAGACCGCGCGTGTTTCTAGCTAGACTCCCCTAGTCCACGTTGCCATATTTTTTTTGTATTTTCTTCATTAAATTTAAAAAATGATCAGGTAGAGGGAAAAATTAACGAACTTGAGTTCAAGAGTACCTAACTAATTAGATTACTTAACTCAACCATGTTGAGAAATGGTAAAAATATGGTAGCATAATATTGCTCAAATTTTTATGATAAAAATGATAATATATCTCCATCACCTAGTCGGCTTAATCCAATCTAGCTAATCATTTATTTATTCTTTTTAAATTTTACCAGTCAGACGATGTTATCTTCTTACTACTCTTTGACCCATTGAAGGCATACGCCGGAGGTTCGTGGATCAATGGATTACATTTTTAGCTGTCAAAGGCCCCTACGGGGATTCCTATCCATGAGTTACATAGCCGGGGTTTCCATGTAACTACGTACAGGCCAGCTGCTCGATCGCCTACCCACCGATGAGTGATTCTTTTCATCATAGCGAATAGGCGAAGGAGGCACGCAATGGATGATTAACAAGTAATTATTGGTTTAACGTGCAAGAGTATCCTAAGGAATATAATTGCATTGACTTTTTTTTCCCTACACACCTACCCTTCTTATAAAATGAGCGCAGATGAGTGATAATTAATCCTTTTCCTATTTATGACTCCCATTAATATTTGTTTTCCCCGTGCATGTTCCCATCTCTCTCTCTCTCTCTCTCTCTCTCCTCTTTTTCTTTATCTTTCAACCAATGCATCAAAACATGGGATCAGGTCCAAGATCGGCCCAGCCTTGTGTCGAATTGGCTGCAGCAAGCACCACTCCAAGACTTATATTATGATGTAGAAACAACGACGTCAACGATTATTTATTTATTTTCTTGAACTAGTTCACAAGGACGAAAAGATTGGCTCACTCAAAGTTCTAAAAAAGAATAAATTAAAGCTCGTGATTACTCTTCAACTGGAACCTTAAAAACAAGGGGGAAGAAAGAGAGAGAGAGAGAGAGAGAGATGTAACGATCAACAATTTCTGTTAACTTACTGGGCCTATTGGGCCCAATATAGACAAAGTCCGTGACACTACAGAATAGAACCCAGCTATATACAGATGTACTCGACTACTCGAACAAGAAATGAATTAATGGTGATGAGAGGGACGACAACATAGAGACAGGGGGCACGAAATAATATTGCAGAGAGGAGACTAGAGGAGAGGAGAGACCAGTGGCAAAGTAGCTAGGAAGCATAAGTCGGCAAAAACGGGAGACGAGGGGCTGCCACGAGAGCGGGGAAGGGAAACACAGCCAGGTGACATAACAATTAGGAAGGGGATGGTCTGCAACAAAGGAAGGGGGGAAGAGGGGGAGAGACAACCGGGGAGGAGGTGAGTGGGAGGGAGATGCCAAGGTTTAGGGTTTAGCACCCAAAGGCCACCCCCATGTGGGGGCGATGGCGAAGCGGCTTCCACCGGACTAGCAAGGGATTCGACATGCTGCATGGCATGCTTTCCTGAAATTAATGACATATAATTAGTGCACCCTTTTAAAATGCATGTATGCATTATAACATAGCTTACTATCTATGATACATAATAGGTGACATGTACATTAAGAATTCATCTCTTAATTTGACCTCATTTTAGGACTAGTAACATAATTCAAATAGCCTATATATATATATAATATTTTGCAATTATATAAGAACTTAAAAATTCTGGATTAGATTTACATCTAACTGAGACTGTTACTATATATCGTCATTGCAGTACTGTTTTGGTCTTTCATGATATCCGGGAAGGTCAGATCTTACTCTCGCATGCACTTCCTCTCCTCCACAAGCCAATAGTGTTACTGTACCTTTCTTGTTAGGATATTTTCAAATCCAAATTATTTGTGAGATTTAAATCTATGACCTCTCCAAAAGAAAAGAAAAGAAAAGGTGAGGTGCCAACTAAGCTATCGCTTGTTGTCATTGGCATTTGATTCTGTACTTTGCATTTGCATTTGTGAATGCAAAGTACAGAATACGGTCAAGCTCTTCCATGACCGTGAGTGCAAAACCTTTATCCATCTTTTTTATCAGACAAGACACAATGGCCCGACAAGATATGAATGAGGAACATCCTAACTCATCTGGCTGCATATGCCGAATGAGCTGATTCACGTACGTACGTACGTACGTACCTGTTCTGAAAAATTGGCCCCTGGTGAATCTTACAGTGCTTTGAATTATTGTTAAATGGAAGAAGCTGAGCTTCGGAATCACAAAAAAAGATGGGATCGATACACCTCTTTGCAGATGCGTTTTTCATCTTCGATCTCACCCTTGTCTACTGACTCGATAATAAACATCTTCGAAATAGAACGCCTGCATCAAGCTATTATAGGTCAGTCAAGAGTTTTGTATATCCACTTTTTACACAGTACTCTAGTTTTCATTTGGAGCAAAATTTGTTGGCCAGCCAATGATAATAATACCCCAAACAACTGCTGTCGGAACTTGTGATTCCTCTTATGATATAGCAATGATTTCTTGTGTCGATCTCCTCCGACAGGGTTTCATTTTAAAACCAGAGCGCATCCTTGAGCAAGTGGCTACGTGCCCACCTCCCTTCCTAGAGGGATGGCACACGTTTTGCCAAGAACCCTAGCTAATGATGCTTCCCACTAACCTTCGAACGTCCGGATGAAAGACTAGAGACGAACTGTCTGGGCTTCTTAATTAGTACATACTCTTCATGGCGATAAATCCGAGTGTCACATGCAGAGAGTGACATATATAGAAGTAGGAATGGGGCTGGGATTAAACTTATGATCTGGCGCGATGTTGGAGAATGTCTAACCTGACGTCGATCCATCTCATTATACATTACAAAACTCTACTGCATTGGACGAATGGGATGGAGGATGTCTGCTTCGCGACGACGTCTTCATTACATCACGTCAGGTTAGACATTCCCCGGCCCTCTCTCCACCCCCACCCCCCACCTATATATCATCCTTTGTAATCTTAATTATCACATAAATCTTGAAAATTATAATAATGAAAGATTAATTCAAGAAGGGCATACTCTTCATACTCAGTAACCGGCCGAATGGTGGTCAACCATTAACATCGATGGATAAATTTGGGAAAGAAATTAATGAAGCATTGTATAATTAAGGGTCCATTAATTTTACCACTGTTGTAGGCATTGGATTCTATAGAAGCATGCACCATATATAGTAGGGTAGGAGTACAATTAAGAGGGCCTTTCCAATCTCATGATCAGATTGGCATATACGGTTGTTGGTAGCTTATAATTTCTGCCGCCCTGCTACTTAAGTGCGTTTCTAGCTAGGAAGTATAATTGTCACACTCAAGTTGAGTTAAAACACTTCCGGAAGATGGATGGTGACAAGGACACAGAGATAAAAGTTTACATGGTCCATTAATTGAGAGGTCAAATTGATAATATGACAATTTTAATTTAGAGTATATATCTAATTATAACATACACTGTGTGGAGATGTATATATAGTCAAAAATCCCTTTTAAGACATCGCTCCAGATTCAGTTCGTGTGCAATAAATTAAATTCAGTTAGTTTGTACTGTTAACACCTTTCATATCCATATATCATAATTTGATGATTACATTTAGAGGTGCATTAAATAGGAGTCTTGCCTGCATGGACAAGAGCTTAATTAGTATGGTCTTACGCAAAATTTTGCTGCTGAATAATTTCAAGAATATTACTATTGATCGATGCCGCCATCCAATACATGCAGCAGCCTCAAATCCCATTGATTAGTACTCCCATTAATAAACACACACACACACACACACACACACACACACACACACACACACACATATATATACAACTCTAAAGACAATATATCGGTTGACTTGAAGATCATATGGCCTTCATTCGTTCGCATGTAAACCACAGATATTGGGTGATCGGGTCACTTTCGGCCAGAATTCTTTAAGATCAAACACAATCTAAATGGCACAAAAACTCTCCTCAGTTGGACCTCCATGTATCTGTCGGAACCTGATATTGCTATCCCCATATGGTACAGCACGCCACTAATTAAATTATATATGATCGATCTATACATATGTAACCCCGCTGGACCAGACAAGTAGGCGCACCGCCGCCCACGATCTACATGAGGTGGGGGCAAACGATTAGAAAGCGTTGGCACTGCAAGTTTCGGTGGATCCGTACCAAAATATGATAGGGCCAGCAGCTCACTGAGTTAATTAATCTCGGGTTAATTACCAATATATAGGTGGGGCTATTGGCGTTTATGGACGACCCTTTAAACAAGACTTGAGGTGTCAGGTGCTCAAGGTTGAGTCTGAAATTAATTATATATCTGTCAGATTTCAATTAAACTGATGTTTGGATTTTGTATCAAATAGCTATATCAATAGCAGTTTCGATATTGATACTAATATCAGATGTTTAATTATACTAATTCTACCTTTTTGAATATTCATGATCTAATTAGAAAACATCACTGAGGAGGGTAAATCTAGTTCGGCCCAAGATTGGTCCAATAACGGCGGGCCCAAATCACCCAAACCAATCCCGCTTCTTCATCACGCCCAACAGGTACGGCCCACCAGGGCGCGACCCAATTCGACTCGGCATCGGATTTTACAGTGCGGGAAGACGTTATGATCGGCGGAAGACCCTCCGACGACCGACCGTTACCCCCCACGACGTCGGCCATCATCCCATAACGGGCGAGCACGCCCCATGAGCGCCGTGAGACTCGCCCCGGGACCAGCCGACGCCAGGGTAAGCGCCCTCCAACGAGAAACTCTCGCCACTATAGCGGGAAAGCGTTACTCCACTACTTACGCCCTTCCTTATCAAGGGATAAGGCTCCCCGCTCCAGGACGACCCCTATAAGAAGGGGAACGACAGATAAGAGAGACACGGTGGATACTTCTGCCAAAAAGTTTCTCACTGAGAATAGAGCAATCAATCCTACTACAGCGATAGAGAGGCCACGCCCTACGACGACCAGAGAAAGAACTCCTTCTACACGATCTTACCACCCAGCGAGCACTCTCCAGGTGCCCACTGGGAGCGGCGAGCACTTGTGGTGAAGGCCTACATGTCTCTGAGATCCCCTACTACGGCCTCCACATCTCTCTCCTTTTGCTCTTCTCTACTCTTCATGAATCCGTTGTTGACTTAAGAATCGGAGAGTTGTCCCCTGGGATAACACCAGGGACTCCTTCTGACGCCCCTTGTTTCCTGGTACTTGCAGACCTCCACGGGTGCAGGACTACTTCCCCAAGAAATAAATAGAGAAGGTGGTACGTGACATAGGAACCATTTTCCTACCTCTACGATCACAATTATTTTTGGGTGTCTAAAGACTTCCTTTTTTATTCCACCGCTTTTAACTCTCTATTTCTCTTTAGAATGTCATCTTTCATGTTCCTGTTACATTAACTCTAAACTATTAATATTAGAATTAATATTATATCAAAACTAATGCTCCAGTCAAATCAACGCTATTCACACATCCATCCCATTCCGTATATCTCGATCCGAGGACATTGTAAACCCAGTCAAGTTAAGCTGGTTCGTCAATACTTATTAATACAACTTGGGTTAGGACTCAACTTTGTCTAGTTATTTATATATATATATATATATATAACATGGAGGGGAGAACCTAAATCGAACCTAGGATCTCCCCCAAAAGAAAAAGGTAGTGAGACCACCCCAGTAAATTGTGGGCTGAAAACGGTGATGAAAAAGTTAACAAGGTTAGTAAATTCAGAGCTCACATCTCTCGAGGCTCACTTTTGTCTTTGAAATGATCTATTTCCATTTTTGCATTCCATAGATAGAAGTCGGTTATGTCTATAATACACTTAAATTGTATTCATATCCCATGCACGTCTCCACCACTAAGACATGCAGTGGTTAACAAACATTAAATAAATCAATCATGAATGAGCTTGTTATCCTGCAGAGCATATGCTATCACACTTATGAAGCCCGGGCTTTTGCCTCAATAACAACATTAGCATACGCTAGTGTCGCTAGTGGCCTATGATATCACAATCACTGTTACATATATATATATATATATAGGCTATTATAGAGTGACCACCACACAATCTTATCAAAAGGGGGAGCACACTTAACTAATAGAAAGCCAACATTGGTTAGGCACTGCTTTTGGAGAGGCCGGTGTTCCATGTTAGGTTCCTTCTTGACCAAATCCCACCTACTAATGTGTTCTCCATTAAGTCGTGCGCGTGCATTAGCGTCATTCTTTTTTGTAGCCAGCTCGGAGTTAGACGTCAGTACTTCACGGTTAGTTTGTCAGGGTATTTTACAGATCTGAGTACTTATTTGAGTATATATTCTTTTAAGTAAAAAATAATACCTATATTGTTGGGATAATTGTACTTGTACAGACTACCATTCCGTCTAACTAATTAGACGACTGGTCTGGATCAGTGTGTCTAGATCAAGAGGTCTCATCATCACAACGAATAAATTTTTTACGAGTCTGTCACCTACACATATATAGCATATTGATATAGGTATTGGCAAATCTATGAATTAAATCTCATCTTTTACACAATCACAAAAAATAAATTAAATCCAAAACCTCTCCATAGATAAAGATGTGCAGACATCGCTCAGCGATAGGCTAGTTCTTTGTTGTATTCATCATCGTTCACATCACTTCACAATGCATCACACTGGATGTCTGAGAATATTCATCCCGAGTCATATGGTCATCTCACTCGAGTGACAGCCTACGTACGAACTTGTGGATACGATCGAGGGCACAAATAATTTCATCTTGACCACCTTAATTACTACATACCACCACAAACAAGGTTAAGATTTAATTATGCAACGTTGAAGTGACTGTAGTGTATGAAAGGAACATGACTAGGTATGACATCTTTAATTTGTCACGTCATATTCACAGCCACCAGGGGAAAATAAGCAGTCAACCCAGTACATGACATGAGATGTAGGGAGCTTGATCTATCATTTCTCATCTATATATAATTGACACTTAACATATCTAAAAGATTATATGAAAAACGCTTATACTAATTAATGACTTGTGCAGCCCCCCAGTGTAGAGTTTCTAAATCTCCTCCTTTTTTTAATTATAACGATATTTCTCGATCAGTACGCTTTATGGAGTATGTCGACGGAGGTGTTGAGGTACTGGAGGCCCCTCCACCTTGCAACATAATGATTGGTGCCTGCAGTTGGAGTCTCTTGGCCCCTAAGACTTGAGAAGATCCTTGCATTCTGTGATAATTAAGAGGGTTTCGCGCGCAGTCTTTGATAATTAAGGTGTTCGGCAACAGTACTACTGAGACATCTTCCATTGATTAACGTTGGGTACATGATTCGGGTCAAACACCTAGATCAGCATTTTTTATTGGATTTGATAGGTTTGGAATATCTGGGTATTAACGTTGTACAGAGTGTTTGCGTTCGTATATATGCGTCAATCTATTATACGTTATATATATGTGTGAGTGGATTGTGAAGGCTGCATGCCTCTCCACCGATCTAGCAACAAAAATCAAAGTCGGACGCATGCAAGTGCTGTTCACGCCTTCATGCCCGTGTGACATGAAATCCATGCAAAATGGTGCAACTTTCTCGTGTTTTTCAGAGAAAAAAAATCATCTTTAATGACGCAGCATAGTTAAGAGACTGACGTCCCATTCGCATGCATGTGTAGTTGGCCATGGCCATTTTGTAGTATTGGATTCGGTTGCATCGATCCACCTCATTGGATGTACCATACCTTTTGTTGGACACCGATCCTCATGACGATTCTATCATCTCTTTTGTTGTTTTCCTCTTGTTAGGGCATACAAACGCCAACACACACACACACACACACACACACACACACACACACACACACACACACACACATATATGTATATACACTTCAACTGCTTCACCATCTTTGGAATATGGAAGAGATGCTTGATATATCCCATTGAGAAGTGCATGGACTAGAGTCTCATTTTTGCTATTTGAAAATTTAGACTACTCGTAGTAACTACATCACTCATCAGCATATCCCATTGAGAAGTGCATGGACTAGAGTCTCATTTTTGCTATTTGTCTCATTTTTGCTATTTGAAAATTTAGACTACTCGTAGTAACTACATCACTCATCAGCATATCGATCCCATTGAGAAGTGCATGGACTAGAGTCTCATTTTTGCTATTTGAAAATTTAGACTACTCGTAGTAACTACATCACTCAGCAGCATATAGATATTTAGAAAATTTTAACATGCGTGTAGGCAAACGGTTTTACGTTTTAATTTATGCGTTCTCATGTTTTGCATGTTTGTTAACTTCTTTCTTGTTTGTGCACACAGGCACCCTTTTAATTCTCCGGTATCTTGTTAAACTAATTACTTAATTGTTACAGTACTGATTTCTACCTATGTGATTACGATTTTGGGAAATGCTATCTGTACTCCTCTAGAATATATATTCCCTTAATTAAGATACTTCTTGTGATTCAGCCACTCATATTTATGCATTAATTTATTGTATTGAAAATTTTCTCATGATAGCAAAAGATCACTTAATGGAGAGTGATGATGGGAGGAGTACGTAAAGGAGTAAAAATAGGAATATCACCCATTACTTGTTGCACTGAATTCTACTCCTGTGACTTTTTCAGAAGGCAAAAAAAAAATAGGGGTGACCATGTAACGAGTACCGTAAGTACGTAGCTTAGAGGAGTGAGAATAACATTCTGGTGCAATAATTATGTAGATCATATCGTGTATTTTGTGCTTAATCATCATGTAAGCTCACTCATGATTGATTCACATGAGATCTGAGTCTTAATGAACATGAAAATCTCTAATAAAGAACTAAAAATGTAGATCCCGGACATGTCTCTTTAATTAATAGAGCTTCCTGCCTCCTAAAGTGTATAATCTTATGTGGACCAACAGGCAGATTTGTACGATGAATAGACACAAATTTTGTGTCAAATTTAACAAGCATCACTGAAAAACAAAAATTCAGGCTCTCAATCTCCCATCACTTCCACACTCTGCGCCAACACTCATCTTCCCCTATATAAGGAGCTGCCCCCCTAGCTTCCTTACTCCCCACCAATACCACCCTCTACAAAACCTACTCTCCTCCCCCTCCTCTATTCTGCAGAAGCAGAGACACCGAGACATCAGCGGAACTGGCTAACCCGGGGGACTCCAATTCCAACGTCAACCTGGAGGAGGAAGAGCAGAACAAGCTAGTGGTGGGCGCCCTCTACGAGGCCTTAAACAACCGCGACGTCGAGACGGTGCACAGCCTGCTCGCCCCCCACATCGAGTGGTGGTTCCACGGCCCCCCGTCCTGCCAGCACATGATGCGCCTCCTCACCGGATCCTCCCCCGACGAGTCCTTCCTCTTCGAGCCCCTCTCGGTCGACGCCTTCGGGCCGACGGTGCTCGTGGAGGGGCACGGCCGGACCCGGGGCGGCTCCGGCGGCACCACCCACGGCCCGGTGCCGTGGGTCCACGCCTGGACGGTCACCGACGGCGTAATCACTCGGGTGAGGGAGTACTTCAACACCTCCCTCACGGTCACCCGGCTCGTCGGCGGCGGCGGCGCCGGGCCGGCGTCCCGTTGCCAGGCCCTGTGGCAGAGCAGCCTTCACAGCAGCGACGGCAAGAAGTCCGTGCCGGGGCTGATGCTGACCATATGAGGGCTGTTTAGTGTTTGATGACGTCAAATGCCGTAGAACGCTACAAAATGCTGTATTTGTGTGACACATAAAATACCGTATTTTATGATGAGTTGCGTCAAACTAAACAACCCACCGAGTCGCGTTCTATTGGCAGAAGAATAAAGATGTTCGGTACCCGTTCACAGAAGAATAAAGAGTCTGCTGTCGCTGGTTTTTAGGGCATTTCTCAGACCTGCGCGCCGAGTCGGATTCATTATGTTACGTATGCACTGCATGTCTGTTGCATGGGTTACTGAAGTTCGTCTGGGTGGTGAAGATACGACGTCCGTACTCTCTCTCTCTCTCTCTCTCTCCCTCTGGGGAAGGGAGGGGTGTGAAGCGTGTACATGTTGTTTGTCATTACACTTGATTTACACTTTGAACTTTGTGCCTGCCCGTACTTGAAGTATAAAAGTGGTTCATATATAGTTCATCCTTTTAATTTCTAACATATATAACATGTCTCCCAATCCACGCGTACGTATGTCTACCATATATGGACAGTGATATGTTTTTCACCTTCATATCGTGTCAAGAATAAGGGAACTCATTTCTTATAATAGACGAACATTTCTATTTTGTTACAGCAGTCTTTTTTAAATTGAAAGCAATCCGAGAGTTGTAGACAAGCAAGGGTTTCTCCATATACTAGTGACTATAATTTTGAAGTGGATGACCTAATTAGATGTACAACATAGGATACTATATATTTAGAGTTCTAATCTGATAGAGCGCGACTGAATTAATATTAGAAAAAACTTGCTATAGAAGTTTTGCTTCTTGTGTGGATAAAAAATTCTCTCTCTAAACTATAGCGTATTCTCGTTTTCTTTTCCTACACTGTACGCACAAGTAAAACTTTGATTTAAATTGGCCTCATAATAACGTCCTAATTAATTCTGATAGGAGCAGTGGCCAAGGCTTTAATTTGATAAGAATCTGCCTCTTAAGATAAGGCAAGAATATATTCTTATATAAGTGGCGAGAAAGTGGATACGAGAACATGAGGCAAATGGGAAAGGGAGGGAGACAAGTGGACCGAGGATGTGAGAAAGCACCATGTATATTGACAACTAGGGTTTAATATATATTGTTGGATGGTAGGAGATTAATTAATTCAGTTGGCCGTCTTAATTAATTAGTAGCGAGTACCATATACTTATCTCGACAGCTCGATTCTTTCTTGTGAGTTTACTTGCTGCCTTATCATGCATGCAACTCGCATATTACAGATATATTCCTTAGATTTTGTCCTAATAACTTTATGATAGTTTCATATATATTCCTTAAACTTTGTCCTAATAACGCTTTATTCATGTCTAAAGATTACAGCACCCGGTTCATGTCACTTCCGATAGAGATGAAAGGGGAGGCTGGAAGAAATTTGTGCAACATTGGAGGGCTTGCAGCGCAGGCGAAACAATTTCACCTATGAACACGGGCATCCTTTACGTACGTTTTTCTTCTTTTCTCTCGAGAACAAGGTCGGTCACCTGTGTGGTCTTACTAACATGAATCCGAATCGAGTTGATATATCAGCCTAGATATACAATGGTGTGACCCATGAAATTTTCAAAAGAAATAGGCTTGCATAGTTTCAGTACTGTAAGAGAACTTTAATCATGCAGATCTTAGTTACCAACCCAGGTCATACCAACTCAAAAGCCTCAGAATCTCATTCCTTATTTGTTTAGGAGTTTTGGATAGATGCGGTGAGAGTCCTGTGCGCACGAAGAATCCTACTCCATGGACAAGGCTATCCTGTGGAGAGTCCTATGCACGAGCAAGTGTTATCTAGAGTCCTTTATAATTGTTGTTATCTTATAAATAGTAATCCAACTCTTGGTAGGTGGCTAGCCATGGAGAGTCCTACTCCTGGGATGTTGTGATCCACCAGGAGTCCACCTTGTAAAAGAAATATCAACTCTCACATGATATCAGAGCACCACCACGCCTCCACCATGGCCAGTGATCCTTCTTCCCTTTCTGACTCTGCTTTTGACGCCCCTCCTCCCTCCTTTGCTGCTCCCGTGATTCCCAATGTCAACAACTACCTCCCCGTAAAGTTGACCTTGACAAACCATGTGATCCGGGAGCAACAATTTCTTCCCCTTCTCAACGGCCAACACATGAGGGGGCCGCATTGATGGCTCTGATCTAGTGCCATCCAAGACCATCAAGCAAGATGTCGACAAGATTCCTAATCCGACATATGATACGTGGTTTGTTCGAGATCAACTTGTGCTTAGCTGGATCTCGTCATCTCTCTCTGAAGAAGTGGCGCATCGATCTCCTCATCGGTGTCTCTCATGCACGTGAGGCATGGAAGACACTCTCCAACGCCTTCAGCTCCTTCTCTGAATCACAACTTCTTCAATTGCATCTTCAGTTACAAAATGTAAAGAAAGATACACAATCTATCTCAGCCTTTCTTCATAAGGCTAAATCTACTGTTGATCAGTTCGTAGAAGCCAGCCAACCTATGTCTTTTGCAAAGCCCATAGCTATTGTTGCGAGGAACCTAGGCCCTGAGTTCAGCGCAGTCCTCTTTGCACTCTCCATCAGGAGAGCAACCCCCCCTCCTTCCACGAGCTTCATAATCTTCTTACTACTATGGAGTTCAATTTGGAAGCCTCCATCACATATGCCCACGAAGATGCTCCTACAGTCAACCTTGCCCAACGCTCATCTCAGCGGCAAGGAGGACCAAATCGCGGCTATAATGGCCGTGGTCGAGGGAGGGGCAGTGGCCGGTTCCCTCTGTGTCCTCATTGCCATTGCACCAACCACACATCGGATCGTTGCTTCCAACATCAACGAGCTTCCCCCGCCTATGCTTCACCACGAACTTTCCCCCCCTGTAATTCACCACCGGCCGTAGCTTACATGGTCACCTTTCAGCCACACCAAGTTCCCTCCTATTCTGCACCGCCCCCTCCACATGATGATTGGTGCCCAGACACGAGCGCCACACATCATGTGATGCCGGACTTCTCTCGACTCTCCATCATTGATGACTACACCGGCTCCGATCACGTCCGTGTTGGTAATGGTACTTGTGCTCCTATTGCTTATACTAGATCTGCCTCTTTTGCCTCTGGTAATCGTCAGTTTTCTCTTAACAATCTCCTTCACGTTCCTAATTAAGATTCAAAAGCAACTTTTGTCTGTTCAACATTTCACTATTGACAATCACTGTGTTTTTGAATTTCAACGATGCCATTGCCTTGTTAAGGACAAGACTATGAGCGCGGTTCTACTTCAAGGGCACAGTAAAGATGGACTCTATCACCTCCAAACGCCATGCACAGAGATCCCCACGAAGTGCTGTGGGTGCTCTCCAATATCTTTTTATGACCCGTCCGGATATTTCATATGTTGTTAATAAAGTCTGTCAATTCATCCATATATGATCCGTGTGAAGACCATTCGCAAGCGGTCAAAAGGATCCTACACTATCTTAAGCACACTATCACTCATGCTCTTCAGTTTCATCGCACCTCTACGAACCACATCCATGCCTTCTCCGATGCGGATTGGGCCGGTAGTCCGGATGATAGACACTCCACAAGAGGTTATGTTATCGTTCTAATCTTAAGCTGAATATTGCGCCATTGCTAATGCTACATCGGGGCTTGTTTGGCTACAGCCCTTGTTACGTGAGATTGGGTTTTTACCCTCCCATGTTCTAGTTCTATGGTGTGACAATTTGGATGCAACGTATTTGACAGCTAATCCTATCTTTCATGCACGTACAAAATATATTGAAATTGATTTTCATTTTGTACGTGACTTGGTGGCTCAAGGACCGTTACATGTTAAATTTTTGTCTAGTAAAGATCAAATCGCAGACATCTTTACCAAGTCACTCTCCACCGTTCGTTTTGGCCAATTGGTTCACAAGCTGCACCTTAAATCCTTGGAGGCCAGTTCCAGCTTTGAGTGAGGGATGATATTAGATAATGGCGGTGAGAGTCCTGCGCGTGAAGATTAATCCTACTCCATGGACAAAGGCTATCCAGTGGAGGGTCGTATGCATGCACGAGCAAGTGTTATCTAGAGTCCTTCTCTAGGGTTGTTGTTATCTTGTAAAGAGTCAACTCTTGGTAGGTGGTTAGCCATGGAGAGTCCTACCATGTTGTGATCCACTAAGAGTCCACCATGTAAAGAAATATTTGTTGTACAATTATTCCGCAGAAAACCCAAAATATTTCAGGCTCTCTCTCAAGAAATCAAGGTTTGTCGACCCGGTCGACCCGGTCACGGCGCGGGACGGGTCGGGTCGGGCGGGTCGCACAGCGACCCGGTCCGCTCTCTCGGGCTCTCGGCGCGTGATTTTTTATTTTTTATTTTAAATTTTTAATAATTTTTTTTGAAAGATTAAATGTTATATATATTTAAAAATATTAGAATGTAAATTTTTTTATGATAATAGATCCATACTAAATTACACATAATTAATTATATAAAAATTACATATTACACCGCTTAATTAAACATCATATTATATATAATACATAAAAATTTATTTAAATTACTTAATATGTTAAAGTAAACAGTGACATAATAATTATATAATGACATTCATTCATGAAGTATAAAATACAAAAACTCACTAATCATCGTCATCTGTGAAGCCCGAATCCTAAAACTCACTCATCCTCCTCATCTGTGAAGCCCGAATCCTAGAACTCACTAATCCTCGTCATCAGTAAAGCCCGAATCCCAAAACTCACTAATCCTCGTCATCAGTGAAGGCTGAATCTCAAAACTCATCATCAGATACATGAGACTGATCACCCGTATAATCTAACTATATCCTAGTGGGTGGAGGTACATGTGGGTGGGACTGAAAATATGTAACCATCTGTACAAATGATGGGTTGTGTGCTGCGGTGTGTGAACGCGTCACGTGGTGGACTGAGAGAGAGAGATGGGGTTTCTCCCTCTCTGAGTGATAACGGGTGAAAGGAATGAGGACAAACAATGAAACGCGCGCTATGGGGAATATGAAAGAACGGTGGACAAGTATATCTACAGATGACACTCTAATGGAGACAGAAAGAATTTAGACTGACCGAACTCCGGTACATGACGGAGATAGGGGTCCGAAGACCCTCTCACGCAAACTGAACCCATTCCCGGTAGGCGTAACCCACCGTTCCGAGAGCAGCTTTTCAGATACCGAATTCAAGCCCTGGGACTCTACGTGATAGAATTTGACAGACGGGAAGACACGTAGACTCGGAAATTGTAACGATATATCACTCCTCGAACAGTTACAAGAACAATATGAATAAAGGCACACCACCGCAGGACATTGGTCTTTGCGGGGTTTTAACAACAATATTGCAATATGAGCAGTAATTAATATATGTATATATAAAAACCACCGCGAGACATTGGCCTTACGGGATTTTTAATGTAATATAAATAATAAATATAAGTATATATATAAACCACCACGAGACATTGGCCTCTGCGGGGTTTTTAATGCATTATGAATAATAAATATAAATATATATACACACCACCACGAGACATTGGCCTCTGTGGGGTTCTTACTATAACATAGATAATAAATATAAGTATATAAATATATAAACCACCACGAGACTGTGGCCTCTGCGGGGTCTTTAATACGACATAAACAATATAAATAATATATATATATATATATATATATATATATATATATATATATATATAAACCACCACGAGACTGTGGCCTCTGAGGGGTCTTAATGTGACATAAATAATATAAATAATATATATATACATATATATATATAAACCACCACGAGACTGTGGCCTCTGAAGGGTCTTTAATGCGACATAAATAATATAAATAATATATATATATATATGAATATATATAAACCACCACGAGACTGTGGCCTCTGAGGGGTCTTTACTATGAGATAAGTATATGTGACAGGAAAGGAAAAGGGATGAAATAAACCACCGCGAGATGTTGATCTTCACGGGGTTTTAAAGCGATGATGGGGGAATGTTGAAATTAAATAGTTAGGAGTTAGAAAGTAAAGTGCAAAAAATAAAATATTGAAATGGAAATGGTCGCGGGAGGTGACCCACCGCACCAGCTAGGAGTTAGATATACAGAAAGTAAATGACGGAAACCGCCGCGGGGAATAATCCTCCGCGCGGGTGAGGACAAGACACAAGAGTAACCGCTGCGGGAAGTAACTCTCCGCGGGTGTTATTAAAACAAAGATGATCAAAATGAAGCGCGCGTTAAGAGTGTTGTGATCGCCAGGGACCGAGGGTCCCGAGTGAATTGATCGCTTTTGCCTTCGACACGAGGTTATGCGGGCTCCAACTTCCTCTTCTTTCGACAGGCCGAAAAAGAGGGCTTTTTAACTGGTTACCCCTACACAAGGAACAAACAGAGAAGAAAATAACTAAATGAGAATGACGGGGGTGTAGTATCAATCCTTAGATAATAAAACGGTAAATAATATAAACGAACACGTACCTGGTTGGTGTGTTTAAAACTCCTTTGGAACTAAAAGGGTGGGAGAATGACATGATGAAATGCACAAACACGAAGACACTCACAAGCTAGGCCCTCTCGGAGAGAAAGGCATGGCACATATGTTAAATGGTGCATGGAACATGATTAACTGACTGATTAAAATTAAAAAGGTAGAAGAGCTTATCGGGGAAGTGCCGATGACGGGCTTTTGGGGGAGCTTCAGTAACATGAGCACATCACGACCGAGGGCCTTCAAAATGGACTTCAAAAAAAACTGCTTAAACAGGGAACACAAACACACGTGTACGATAGATGTATATAGTTATATGTGTATATACATGATGGGAAAAGATATAGAGTTAAATATAGGAAAATATAAGGAAAAGATATATATAGCAAATATATATACGTGTGAGGAGGAAGTTATTTATGGTTGAAATATATATATGTGTAATATGAGAAAGATAAAAGGACTCTCTTTTCTTTTACTTTTTTTAATTTTTAATTTTTTTAATTTAAAAGAAAGAAAATATAAGACTAAAAGGAAGATAAAATATCAAATTATAAAAAGTAGAATAAGATATATATATATATATATATGATATATTTATATATGAGAGGGAGAGAGAAGTGGGGAGAACGAGAGAGGAAGAGGGGGTAAAAAAAATAAAAAAGAAAGAAAGTGAGAGAGGGATCGAGAGAGAGTGAAAGAGAGAAGAGGGTGAGAGAGAGGGAGTGAAAACTAGAATAATAAAATAAAAAGAAAGAGAGTGATCGGGTGTGGTGAGAGAGAAGAAAGAGAAGAAAAGAGAGAGAGTTGGGAAGAGAGAGACCGTGTGGGAGGGGAATAAAAAAACTAAAAACGAAAGAGTGAGAGAGGGAGATCGAGAGAGAGAGAGGCGGTGGGATGAGGAGGAGAGAGAGAGCAGAGAGAAAAGAAGTGAGAGAGGGAGAGAACCGAGAGGGGCCGGGGAGGAGGAGAGAGAAAGAGAGACGGGAGAGAGATCACGATCGGGAGTGGGAGGGGAAGAAAGAGAGAGAACGGGAGAGATGGGAGAGAGAGAGAGAGAGAGAGAGAGGAGTAGAGAGGGGGAGAGAGAGAAGGAGAAGCAGAGAGGGGGAGAGAGACAGAGAGGCGCGGTGAGAAGAGAGAGAGAAATCGCGGCAGGATGCCGCGAGAGAGAGAGAGAGAGAGAGAGAGAGAGAGAGAGAGAGAGAGAGAGAGAGAGGAAGCGGGAGGGAGGGAGAGGTAGTGAGAAAGAACGGCGGAGGGGGAGCTCGCCGCGGTGGTCGCGGACGGCAGCCGTGGGCGCCCGGAGGTTCGGAGATGGCGTCGGGGCTTCACGGCAGATGGCCGGAGGTGGCGAGGTTGGCAGGGTAGCGGAGGGACGACGACGACGGGCTCGCGGCGATGACGGCAGGCGGCTGGGAACTCGACGACGGCGTGGCTCGCAGTGGCGTGGATGGAGGGGCGCTCGGGCGGTGGTCGGAGGAGCCGACGGTGACTTCCCGGCAGGGGCTCGCGGCAGTGGGGGGTTGCCAGTGGAGGTGGCAGGCGTTTTGCGTCTGCCGTGGGGGTGCAGACGAGGGCGGCAGTGGCGGGCTTCACGGCCACGAACGGCGGCGTAAAGGGCGGTGGTGACTGGCGGGAGTCGTGGACGACGAAGGCGGCATGCAGTGGTTGGTCGCGGTGGCCGGACGTGGGTGAGCAGTCGCGGCGGCTGTGGCTTGGTGACGAGGGGAGGTGAAGGCGGTGGTGAGAGGGACGTGGGCAGCGGCGGACGGTGGCCGGAGGTGGCGTCGACGGTGGAGGTTGGCAGTGGAGTTGAAAGAGGAGTGGGGGAGGTCTGTGACCGTCGGTGACGAGGCAGAGGGTGTGTACGTCGTGGTGCAGTCAGTGGAGTCTGAAGGTTGCGATGGTGAGGTTGGATTCGCGTGAGGGGTGGTCGGACGGACGACGACGGTCGCCTAGGGATGGGGTGCATGCGGTCGTGAGGAAGAGGAGGGGTGTGGGCTGGGGTGCTCACGGAGGCGACTACGGCGGTCTGAGGGAGTTGGCTTGCGGACGTGGGGAGCGGCTGGGAGTTGTTGTGGTGAGGGGAGAGGAGGCGCTGCCGTGGGCGTGCATGCAGCCGTGAGGGAGAGGAGAGAATGAACGAGAGTGAGGAATGAGATCGAGAGTGGGCGTGAGTTCACGTGAGTGTGTGTTGTGTAGTGCAATGAGGTGAGTGTGTGAGTATGTGTGTGCCGTAAGGGAGGGGTGTGTGCAGTGAAGTGAGAGGGAAAGAAAGAGACGGAGAGGAGGGGATTACGTGAGAAGAAGGTAAGAAAATAAGAAATAGAAAGAGACGTAGAGAGAATAAAATGGGTAGGGAATATTAATTTATTATATTTTTATATTTTATGTTTGTCTGTTTTGTTGGTTTTTATTTGTTTTGTTTCTTTTTTTGCTTCTTTATATATATATATTATTTATGGTTATTATATTTTTTTGGTTTTTAATAAATATATTATGTATATACTAATCACTTATATATATATTTATATTTTATGAAAATAAATTTATTAAATAAAATTAATTATATTATTTTCACATAAACACAACTACACACATTTTTTTGGAATTTTATTTTTTTTCTCTTTTTATTTATTTTATATATACCATATTTTAATTTTCTCCCTCTTACAAAATAAATGCAATTTAATCAAAATTAAGGAAATCACTCAAATAAAAGAAAATGTAAGCCACTTCAGGGCATTACGGTACAACATGGGATTTACTCATCGTAACGTCAGAAACGGCGTGTCTACACGGTGGAGGGTACATGAAAATCTGTAAAAAAAGTCCTCACTACATCTATAGCTTCAATTCTATCATGTGCGACTGGTGCAGGTGCTGGTCCTGCTCGAACTCTGGACGTGGAAGAAGATCCTGCTCCGCCATGTGCTCGTGGTGGAGGTACCCGGGACGTAAAAGAAGATGTCATGTGTGTGCTACGAGAACAGTATATATCCTGTAACTATGTCCGAAAGGAATGCTGGACATCTCCCGGAAGTCGGTCGCATGCACGAACATCGCGTCCCACTCCCGCAAGGTGCTCCGCAAACCTGTGTATGCCGGTGACGCGATGTTCGCAGTATCTACTGTGCACATGTCTATCACCCTCAACAGAGTATCCATGCTCCCACGTAGGGTGACGTCGTCCGTCCATGATGACCTGCAAATGATGTAAAAGTTTACATTAGTGATTTCAATGATAAGTACATAACTCTATATATGAAGAAATTTATAATTAATTATTAGTTAGTTATAAATATAACCAAATGATACATACTAATTAAGAGTATGGACCCAAACTGGGCCAGTGCCCATCTCCAAACAATTTGACATTAAATGTGGTCCGCAGATAGGACAGATAGTCTTCATAGCGCATTGAACCTGAATAGTTCTCCCAGTACATGCGTACGTGGTATTCATACTGCTGCGAACCTTGTACGTGCACGACCTCTACTGGCGCAGCTGCGGCATAAGGATATGGATACGATGGGAAAAATAAACTACTGTTATCTGAGTCGTCATGATACATCGGCTGCTGCGGCTATGACCGTCCATACGAGCTTCCAGATCCCTGGGAGTCATGTGTGCTCATGCTCTCAAAATCAGACAACATGCCTTGATAGCTAGTACTGTCTGCAACCGAACTTCCATAGTAGGGATCCCAATGATCAGCTGCCCGTCTCGTCCCTGCATTTAAAAATATTTTACATCTACAACTAATAATGATATTAATATCAGTAATTCTACAACATGCAAGACTAAATTTAAAATTTAATACATCTCAATTAAATCTAATATTTAAACATGAATTAAATAACACATCAAAAAATAAATTTATTTCTACAACATGAATTAAATATTATTTATATTATTTCTACAAAATGAATTAAATAATGCATCTTAAAAATGATATTTCTGCAACATAAATTAAACAAAAATTATATTATTTATATAACATGAATTAAATAATACATTAAAAATAATATTAAATAATCTAATAAAATTTTTTCCTACATTTTTTAGATTAACAATAAACTAAAAAAATATTTTTTATTTTACTCCCCCCCCCTCGCCCCTGACCGGGCATGGCCGAGCCCCCCATCCCCCCCCACCCCGGTGGCAGACGGCCCCCCCTCCACCCCACCTCCCTCCCCGCCCCCCCCTCCACCCCTCACCCTCCCCCCCACCTCCCTCCCCGCCCCCCCACCGGCGATGGTGCAGACGCCCCCCACACCCTCCCCCACCCTCCGGTGGCAGACGCGATCCATCCCCCCACCTCCCTCCCCGCCCCCCCCATCGGCGGCGGCCAAGGTGCAGAAGCCCCCCATCCCCCCCACCTCCCTCCCCCCCCCACTGGCAGCGGCGGTGGTGCAGACGCCCCCCCTCCACCCCTCACCCCCCCCCCCACCTCCCTCCCCGCCCCCCCATCGGCGACGGGATCTGTAATGCCCCGGATCTTTCGGATCCTTTTTCGTGGGTTCCGGATCTGGTTTCTCAGAGCGTCCGACTCCGTTGTGTTCGAAATTTCGTTTCGGACATCTTTCGTGTTCGAATCGGTGCGATCCGGAGTTGTTTCGGAGGCCCGGAGGCGTTCCGCGGCTTTTTCCGCGTGTGTTTTCCGATTCCCGGCGTGAGTTTCGGCTTTCCCTTCGGAACCTCGTTGCGGGTGAACCGGGCCGTTCACCAGGGCGCGAGTGGTACCGTTGCGATCGGTGCGCTCTGAGAATCGCGAGGGTGTAATTTTCTATTTTTCTGGATTTTTTCGAATTTTCAGATTTTCCTATATATAAGCCTTTTCTCTCTCCCCCTCTCATTTCTCATTTCTCTCCCTCTCTCTTCTCACGCTCTCTCCTCTCTCCCTCTCTCTCCGACGGCGGACGGGGCAGAGTACGGGCGAGGCGGGGACGGCGCGGGTGAGGCGCGGGCGAGGATGGATGAGGATCGGGGCAGTGGAGGCGCGTGGAAGCTCGGCCGTGAGTTCGTGGAACGGCGAGGCTTCAACGGCGTTTTCTTCGTGGATCGGCATCCACGGTGCGCGTAATCTTCGGTGGAGGTAGGGTGATGGACCCTCAGCGCGTGTACTTCCTTTCCCGCGAGTTTCGTAGGCCGTGGTGAGCCGAGCGGGCTAAACGGGGCGTTTTGGGCAAAATGCATGTTTTTTGGGGTGTGAGCCGGATCTCCCGTTTTATGGTGTTTTTGGGCGCTCCAGGGGTTTAGATGCATGCCTAGGGGCTTGGGGAAGGTTTCCCCTTTTGTTTCCCCTTCACCTGGGGGTGAACGGGGCGTGGCATGGCTTTTCCCGCGGTTTCCACCGTTTTCGGGTACTGATTGAGATCGCGCTAGCCTTGGGTAGCACGTTCTTGAAGGTCGCGCTGCCCCGACAGGGTGCGTTCATCGGAGGAGATGAACAGTAAGGCGGTTTGGGTCGCGCCTTACGACCCCAGCGCGTTCTGGTTGTCGCGCTATAGGATCATAGCGCGACCTGGCCTGGTCGGGCTATGGTCATGTAGCGCGTTCGTGTTGAACGCGCTAGGCACGTATAGCGCGTTCTGGCTGAACGCGCTATGCACGTGTAGCGCGTTCTTGGAGGGACCAGCCGGGCTGCCCGGGGCGGGCGGTCTGCGGCTGATCGTGCTCCCCTTGGGCCGTGTGTGCCTTGGACACCCAGTGGAGTTCCGTGACCGTGTTTTGGGGTGTCTGGAGGTTCTGCTTACCTCGTTTTGCGTGCCCGTGCGCTTAAGGGTCCGGGTGACCTTTTAGCGTCCGTTCGCATTGTGTTGGTCTCCGGTCGACCCGGTTGGGACTCAGTGGTCGACCTCCGGCCTTGTGAGTATCCTGGACACCCCATGGGTTCCGTGTCCTTGTTTTTGGGGTGTTGGGAGGGACCGTGTTACCTCGATTCGCGTGCCCATCGGTGTGGTGGGTCCGGGTGACCCCATGTATTCCGGGCTTTCGTGTTACGCTTGATCGAGTCACCGTGTGTCGGTGTGTGTGCGGTGGGGTCTCCTCCGCATATCGTGGGTTCCTTTGGAAGGCGATTCCCGTGTGGGCCATGTGTTTGGCCTTGGACAGTGAGTCCAGTTGTCCGGCCTGGGGCTGGAGGTTTCCCGCTTGCTTCGAGATGGGAAATCATCGTGGCGGCTTGCGTGCTGTCTTGGGAATCGTGCTTCTGTGTTTTCCGTGTGGCCCGTGTGAGTGGCCTTTGTCCCTTGCGTTCCCTTCCCAAGGGAATGGTCTTGGCAACTCGTGTGTTGTCTCGGTATTCGTGCTACCGCGGTTTTAGACCTAGAAATTGGACTAGATTGACGGCTTTGTGCTGTTGCGTGCAACGGTCTTGACCCCGAGTCTTGTGACTCAAGGACCGTTGGGTGTAGTGAGTCTGGTGGACTGTCCAGAGTCCAGTAGCTTAGCGCCACTTGAGTTTTCTCGACTCTCGCGCACGGTGCGTGCGTGACCGGGGACTGCGAGTCTTGTGTCTTCTCCGACTGTGGTCACCATGTGACGAGGCCGGTACGTGGGGTGTCCCCCGTACGTCGTCGGACGCAGACGTTGTTTTCCGTTGAGAGTCTACTCCTTCAGTGACCCTCCACTAGTCGTAGCCTACCAGTACGCGTGTGCTGGTTGCACCAGGGAGTGGTGTACGGGCTTACCCTGAGGACGGTTAGACTGGTTACCGTCGGGCCCCTCGTCACATCAGAGTCCAGTGCCAGGGGAAAACCGGTCAGAGGGCCAGACCTAGGACGCGTGGTCTATGTGTGCACACGTGGTTGGGGACCGTGGATGCACGTCGACGAGCGTGACCCCAGCTAGTCACTTGTTTGTGGTTACTTGTACGGTGTTCGCGCCTCGGGTAGGACCTACCACGTCAGGCGGTTCACCTGCGGTGCGGTGTAAGACGTCAGGGGACGCTACCGGCCGTGCTTCTAGTGGGCGGTACTCCTGTCGAGTTGGGAGTGACAGACTACCAGTTTTTGTGGCTTTGACCTTTGGGTTTTCGGTCCTGTCGACCGTTGAGTCCTTCGGCTGTTTTGCCGTGGCGCGTGTGTTGGTCTTCGCGTCGTGAGTCTAGCGCTAGTGGCTTTACCGAGGTTCCATCTTGTGGTGCGGTACCCGCGATCGGATGGTCGGGGTTGCACCTTGGACAGCGTGTCCAGGTCGACTGTGTCCGGGGGACAGGCCTCTGCGGCATGGTTGCCGTGTGTTGTTACTTCGGTAGGCGGTACTAACGTGGTTCGGTAGCTTCGACTGTGTGATCGAGGTCTGCCTTCTGGCAGTAGGAGTAGCTGTAGTGCCGAGTTTTGACCGGCCACCGGTTTGCTATTCCTACTGTAGTTGTAGCTTCCTTTCCGCTACCGCCGTTGTTTCCAGTTGGGGTTCCGCGGGATCCCTGCTGAGTCTCTGTTTTGGAGACTCATTCCCTGCTTTTCAGGTGTGGCGGTTCTTCCTCGAGGTTCGAGGGTGCGGAGCGGAGGTTCTCAATTGCCAGCTTGCCGGGCCGAGTGTTCACTTGGCATGTGGTACGTTTTACTGCTTTAGACTGTACTTTCTGTTAGACTGGACTCTGTTGTAGTTGTTTATTTATTTCTATTAACTGTTGAATTATCCTGCTTTATTTCCTATTTCTTTGTGCCTCCACACTCCTTTTAGCCCTTCCGAGCCCTCCCGGCTCGTGGGCGGCGGTGCGAGTCTCGGGTTATCGGGCCTTCCCGGTAATCGGATTCTCGGGTCGTTACAGCTGGTATCAGAGCCGTGGTTGTTGACGTACATAGGAATTCGAAATATTGCAGTTATCAGAGTCCATAAGGTCCAGTACAGTCGGCAGCTGGCTTAGGGTTTTGTGTTCGCTTTCCGCCTTGTTTCTCGCTTGAGAGCTTGAGTGCGCTGTGCGGCGCTGTGAAGGTGGTTGCTGTCCGCGGCTTTCGTGCCAGCATGG
The DNA here is from genome assembly GCA_022559845.1 of Amorphophallus konjac. Classification (NCBI taxonomy): domain Eukaryota; kingdom Viridiplantae; phylum Streptophyta; class Magnoliopsida; order Alismatales; family Araceae; genus Amorphophallus; species Amorphophallus konjac. The sequence goes on along the minus strand of CM040118.1, from coordinate 17,293,759 downwards.
GGTCTAAGGATTGAGGTTGAGAGCCTTCTCCCTCATTGGTGGTGGCCCTGGTTGTGCTGCGTTGGGCAGAGGTTGCTGGCAGGCGTGAGCTCGCGGTGCTGCGTTCGAGGAATCTGCGGCGTGGTCAGGTGGCTGGTGCGGACTGTTCTTGGTTAAGTGGCCGTGAGCGTGCTTCGAGGGAGCTGCTGTCGGTGTTTGGTCACTCCAGCTTGAGGTTTGTCCAGCTCCTGAGGCGTTCTGATCGAGAAGTGTGCTCCGGTGAGCAGAATGTCTTCTCGGTGAGCTGCTGTTTCGTCGAGCCTGATGTCCTTGTCGTGCTCTGTGGCGTCAGAAAGGACGTGTCGGTCCCGATTGTTTTATGGATTTCGAGGCAGTATTGGGCTGTGGTGTCCCAGTAAGTCTTGCTCCTGCGCTCTTGTGTGCGAATGGGTTGTGTTCACCCTGGAGTTGGCTTGAGATGTGAAGGCTCCGTGGTGAGTTTCGGGACTCGAGGATGAGCATCGGCGGTTGCCGGTTATGGCTCGTGTTGCGGCTCTTGGCATGCCGTGTTGCAGTTCGAGGAATTGCAGCGGTGATGCATCGAGAGATGTTGTGATTGTGGTCCGACGTGACACTCGTCGAGTGTGTCGGAGGCGCTGACCTGATGGAAGCGATGGTTTTCCTTGGTGCTGGATGGTGTTGTTTCCAGCGTGCGCGAGGTTTGAGGTCAGGTCGAGCGTGGAGTCCTTCCGTTGGTCGAAAGTGCGTTTGGTCTCCCCTTTGGTTGGAGAGATTGTGTTGGGTTAAGGTTCGTCGTCTTGCACTGCGTGTTCGGATTGGTTGGCCTTGTGTGCCATGAAGTCCGTGCGAGACGTGCTCCTTGTCTTGGCAAGGTGGTTGCCTGTGAGAAGTCGTGCCCATTCCCTTGTCGCGTGAGGGTGCTGGCACTGTTCCGGAAGGACGAGTGCTGGTTGGGCGGTGTTTGCTTTCTCGGCTGTGCGCGCGGATCTGAGTGCGCAGCGGAAGCGTGGTGGGCTTGTGACCCACTAGTTCAGGATCGTAGCGTTGGTTGCTACGGGTGGATTCCTGAGTTCGCGTTCAGCATCGGAGGATGGGTTCCTCGGTGTGAAATATGTTGTTGTCGTGCCGTTGCTCGTGGTATTATGGTTGTTGGCACTGGCAGGATGGAGTGTTGGGGAAAAGTGCTGACTAGTGCGCCGCATGAGTACCCTGTCCCTGTGAAGGAAGCCGAGTCAGGCGTCGGTGTTGGACCTGGATGAGGTTGTTGAGGATGTCACCTGACGGAGGTCGAGGACGTGTTGGTCAGAGTCGGTGGCTTGGCGCCCGACTTGTGTTCCCAATCGTGTCCTCGGTTGAGATCGTGCTTTGAGGATGTGGTCTCTGGCAGGCTATGGGTCCCGGTTGACGGCTATGAGTGGCTGATGAGCCTAACCGTGTGACCGACCACAATAGTGTCTGTTGGTTCTACGGTCTTGTCGGATTGTGGCGGTGAGATGGTTATTGCTTAGGGACCCGTGAGCACTGTTCAGGTGGTGTCCCGTGGCTCTGTGGTAAGGGCAGAATCGAGATTGGCGGGTGTCCACTTGGATTGATCGAAGGATTTGATGAGACCAGATGGATGAGTGACGCCTGTGGGCGGAGGCCTTTTGTGAGATGGGCGTCAGAGGATGGTCCTTGACGGGACGTTGGTGTCGCAATGGTTATCCCTGGTTTGGGGACTAGCATGGGGTGATTCCCCTGTGAGTCTGAGTCCAGTGAGGTGATGACTGAAGACACCAGGATCCGTCATTTGGTTTCGTTGTGCTCCCCGAGAGGGTCGAGTTGGCGCGATGTTCGAGCTCGGATGCGGTGTCCGAGAGGAGTGCTGCTCGAGATGCGGCATCAGTCTGTGTGTGAGTCGACGGATGGCTTGCCGAGGTTTGGAATGTTTCCTTTGGACCCGGTCGAGGACCAGGAAAGAAGGAAGAAGCTGAGCGAGCGGAGGTTTCCCGTTGACGAGCAGTTAGTGACCAGTGGATAGTCTTTTCAGAGACAAAAGGTGCTGGTTGTCGGGCTCGAGCGTGGCGAGAGCCGTGTGCCAGCGAGACCTTTGGTGGTCGTTTATATAATGTGCCTTTCCGGATGGGATCTGGGCTTTGTCGAAGGTTGTCTTTTGACAAGAGTTGGCGCAGTGTTATGTCCGGCTTTCGGCTTGCCATGTGTGAGGTGTTCCTTGGTGTGGAGCCGATGAGCTGGTTGCGGTCTGTGGAGAGGACTGCTTGAGCTGGTGGAGGCTCTGTTTTGGTTGCTCCCTTGAGGAGGGTGTGCGACCTATCAGCTGGCTGCGAAGCTGATGTGCGATTTGTCTGCCGACCATTGGATGAATCGGTAGCTGTTGCTCGTGTCGAGGGTCGTGATTCCTCGGTGAGCGAGATCGTGGCTGCGGCGCCATGGTGGATTCTCGCGTTGTCTGAGGTGATGCCAGACTGTGTCCTTTGGTATATGCCTGCTCTGCTGGCCAGTGTCCTTGGCGCGAGGAGCGAGGTGTTGTGTGTGATTGTGAGTCTGGCTGTGTTCCTCAGGATCCGTGTTTTCGTGAGAATAGAGGTTTTCTGTGCTGGGGCTCTGACAGCGTGTCAGTTGATTCAGCGTTCTTCCCCTGGGACTTCGTGCTTGGTCCTGAATTTCGAGGATGAAAATTCCTTTAAGGGGGGAGGGCTGTAATGTTCCGGATCTTTCGGATCCTTTTTCGTGGGTTCCGGATCTGGTTTCTCGGAGCGTCCGACTCCGTTGTGTCTGAAATTTCGTTTCGGACATCTTTCGTGTTCGGATCGGCGCGATCCGGAGTTGTTTCGGAGGCCCGGAGGCGTTCCGCGGCTTTTTCCGCGTGTGTTTTCCGATTCCCGGCGTGAGTTTCGGCTTTCCCTTCGGAACCTCGTTGCGGGTGAACCGGGCCGTTCACCAGGGCGCGAGTGGTACCGTTGCGATCGGTGCGCTCTGAGGATCACGAGGGTGTAATTTTCTATTTTTCTAAATTTTTCCGAATTTCTGGATTTTCCTATATATAAGCCTTTTCTCTCTCCCCCTCTCATTTCTCATTTCTCTCCCTCTCTCTTCTCACGCTCTCTCCTCTCTCCCTCTCTCTTCGGCGGCCGACGGGGCGGAGTACGGGCGAGGCGGGGACGGCGCGGGCGAGGATGGATGAGGATCGGGGCGGTGGAGGCGCGTGGAAGCTCGGCCGTGAGTTCGTGGAACGGCGAGGCTTCAACGGCGTTTTCTTCGTGGATCGGCTTCCACGGTGCGCGTAATCTTCGGTGGAGGTAGGGTGATGGACCCTCAGCCCGTGTACTTCCTTTCCCTCGAGTTTCGTAGGCCGTGGTGAGCCAAGCGGACTAAACGGGGCGTTTTGGGCAAACTGCATGTTTTTTAGGGTGTGAGCCGGATCTCCCGTTTTATGGTGTTTTTGGGCGATCCAGGGGTTTAGATGCATGCCTAGGGGCTTGGGGAAGGTTTCCCCTTTTGTTTCCCCTTCACCTGGGGGTGAACGGGGCGTGGCATGGCTTTTCCCACGGTTTCCACCGTTTTCGGGCACGGACTGAGAACGCGCTAGCCTTGGGTAGCGCGTTCTTGAAGGTCGCGCTGCCCCGACAGGGCGCGTTCATCGGAGGAGATGAACAGTAAGGCGGTTTGGGTCGCGCCTTACGGCCCCAGCGCGTTCTGGTTGTCGCGCTATAGGATCATAGCGCGACCTGGCCTGGTCGCGCTATGGTCATGTAGCGCGTTCGTGTTGAACGCGCTAGGCACGTATAGCGCGTTCTGGCTGAACGTGCTATGCACGTGTAGCGCGTTCTTGGAGGGACCAGTCGGGCTGCCCGGGGCGGGCGGTCTGCGGCTGATCGTGCTCCCCTTGGGCCGTGTGTGCCTTGGACACCCAGTGGAGTTCCGTGACCGTGTTTTGGGGTGTCTGGAGGTTCTGCTTATCTCGTTTTGCGTGCCCGTGCGCTTAAGGGTCCGGGTGACCTTTTAGCGTCCGTTCGCATTGTGTTGGTCTCCGGTCGACCCGGTTGTGACTCAGTGGTCGACCTCAGGCCTTGTGAGTATCCTGGACACCCCATGGGTTCCGTGTCCTTGTTTTTGGGATGTCGGGAGGGACCGTGTTACCTCGATTCGCGTGCCCATCGGTGTGGTGGGTCCGGGTGACCCCATGTATTCCGAGCTTTCGTGTTACGCTTGATCGAGTCACCGTGTGTCGGTGTGTGTGCGGTGGGGTCTCCTCCGCATATCGTGGGTTCCTTTGGAAGGCGATTCCCGTGTGGGCCATGTGTTTGGCCTTGGACAGTGAGTCCAGTTGTCCGGCCTGGGGCTGGAGGTTTCCCGCTTGCTTCGAGATGGGAAATCATCGTGGCGGCTTGCGTGTTGCCTTGGGAATCGTGCTTCTGTGTTTTCCGTGTGGCCCGTGTGAGTGGCCTTTGTCCCTTGCGTTCCCTTCCCAAGGGAATGGTCTTGGCAACTCGTGTGTTATCTCGGTATTCGTGCTACCGCGGTTTTAGACCTAGAAATTGGACTAGATTGACGGCTTTGTGCTGTTGCGTGCAACGGTCTTGACCCCGAGTCTTGTGACTCAAGGACCGTTGGGTGTAGTGAGTCTGGTGGACTGTCCAGAGTCCAGTGGCTTAGCGCCACTTGAGTTTTCTCGACTCTCGCGCACGGTGCGTGCGTGACCGGGGACTGCGAGTCTTGTGTCTTCTCCGACTGTGGTCACCATGTGACGAGGCCGGTACGTGGGGTGTCCCCCGTACGTCGTCGGACGCAGACGTTGTTTTCCGTTGAGAGTCTACTCCTTCAGTGACCCTCCACTAGTCGTAGCCTACCAGTACGCGTGTGCTGGTTGCACCAGGGAGTGGTGTACGGGCTTACCCTGAGGACGGTTAGACTGGTTACCGTCGGGCCCCTCGTCACATCAGAGTCCAGTGCCAGGGGAAAACCGGTCAGAGGGCCAGACCTAGGACGCGTGGTCTATGTGTGCACACGTGGTTGGGGACCGTGGATGCACGTCGACGGGCGTGACCCCAGCTAGTCACTTGTTTGTGGTTACTTGTACGGTGTTCGCGCCTCGGGTAGGACCTACCACGTCAGGCGGTTCACCTGCGGTGCGGTGTAAGACGTCAGGGGACGCTACCGGCCGTGCTTCTAGTGGGCGGTACTCCTGTCGAGTTGGGAGTGACAGACTACCAGTTTTTGTGGCTTTGACCTTTGGGTTTTCGGTCCTGTCGACCGTTGAGTCCTTCGGCTGTTTTGCCGTGGCGCGTGTGTTGGTCTTCGCGTCGTGAGTCTAGCGCTAGTGGCTTTACCGAGGTTCCATCTTGTGGTGCGGTACCCGCGATCGGATGGTCGGGGTTGCACCTTGGACAGCGTGTCCAGGTCGGCTGTGTCCGGGGGACAGGCCTCTGCGGCATGGTTGCCGTGTGTTGTTACTTCGGTAGGCGGTACTAACGTGGTTCGGTAGCTTCGACTGTGTGATCGAGATCTGCCATCTGGCAGTAGGAGTAGCTGTAGTGCCGAGTTTTGATCGGCCACCGGTTTGCTGTTCCTACTGTAGTTGTAGCTTCCTTTCCGCTACCGCCGTTGTTTCCGGTTGGGGTTCCGCGGGATCCCTGCTGAGTCTCTGTTTTGGAGACTCATTCCCTGCTTTTCTGGTGTGGCGGTTCTTCTTCGAGGTTCGAGGGTGCGGAGCGGAGGTTCTCAGTTGCCAGCTTGCCGGGCCGAGTGTTCACTTGGCATGTGGTACGTTTTACTGCTTTAGACTGTACTTTCTGTTGGACTGGACTCTGTTGTAGTTGTTTATTTATTTCTGTTAACTGTTGAATTGTCCTGCTTTATTTCCTATTTCTTTGTACCTCCACACTCCTTTTAGCCCTTCCGAGCCCTCCCGGCTCGTGGGCGGCGGTGCGAGTCTCGGGTTATCGGGCCTTCCCGGTAATCGGATTCTCGGGTCGTTACAGGATCCGCCTGGCAGACACCCCCCCTCCCTCCCCCACCTCCCCCACCCCCACCGGCGCCCCACCTTCGGCCAGATCCGGCTGGCAGACGCCCCCCTCCCTCACCCCCACCCGCACCGGCGATGGGATCCGGCTGGCAGATGCCCCCCCCCTCCCTCACCCCCCCACCGGCGGTGGACGCCCCCCTCCGGCCAGATCCAGCCCCCTCTCCCTCCCCAATTAATTCAAAAAAAAAATTTTAGGGCACCTACCTCTGATCGCCGGTCGTCGCCGCTGTCCGCCGCCGTCCGCCGCCGCTCTGCACCGCCCACACCCGCCGGCCACCGCCTTTAGCCCGCTGCGGATGCCAGAGACGCCCACACCCCGGCCCGCTAAATGGGCGGCCCGGCACGTTCACGCCGCCCTTACATACCACGCCTCGACCCGCTCCGTTACGCTGCGGGACTCACGGGACCATGCGGTCCAGTGCGTCCCGGCCACGACCCACAGCCCGTGCGACCCGGCGCCTGCCTTGGTCGGGTCGGGTCGTGCGGGTCGGGGCGGGACGGCAAACCATGCAAGAAATGTGCGAGAAACTTTTGCGCCAATCTCTCTCTCTCTCTCTCTCTCTCTCTCTCTCTCTCTCTCTCTCTCTCACACACACACACACACACACACACACACGCGCGTGCGCGCGCGCGCGCGCCCGCACACGCACACGCGCGTGCACACACACACACACACACATACTCTTAGGCATTGTTTGTGTTGATATAATATTTTGCATTTAGAATCAGTCATTTTAAACTTGGAGTATTTCTTTAGCTATTTAGTTTGGACGACTGTAAAATAAAGCAAGGTTTTTTTGTTGGTTAGTTGTAATTTTGACTATTTTGTTTGTTTTGATTCTTGGACCGTAAACTAAAACAAGAGAATCTCATTGCAATATGGGACCACATAATCTTATTTATATTATTTTACAATAAAAAAACCAACCTAAAATGTTATTAAATGAAACAACTATGCAATTTTACAATGTTTTAAGAATGAAATATATATATATATATATATATATATATATAATATCTTCCATAATAAAAAGTATTTCATCATATATGCTTTTGTCATCATTTGTCATTTTTAACTTAATTTAAGTAACTTACGATATAAGAAAGACTATTGTAACTTACTTAATCTTTCTTCGTATAATTATAATAATGATATATATCATTTTAATTTTTTATATTATCTCGTATACCCCTCAAATCTTATATTTTATATGTTCAACGTATTACCCTCTCAGCACTAAAAGTAATGTCGGAACCTGATGGGTATAAATAGGATAATATGCAACAATAAAAAGTGTGATCAATTAGCGACGAAAAATTTGTAACAAAAATATCTATTGAAAATTAGCGACGGATAAACGGCGGATAACATATCCGTCGCTATCATAGGTGACTATTTTTTTCAAAAATTTGCATTGATTTAGAGATATATTTGTGATCTAAAATCTTCTGTCACAAATTTTGAGACAACTTTGCCATGGAAAATTTTCCATCGTTGATTATGTCGCAATCAAAAATAATTGAATTTTTCCATATATACCCTATAAATATGTCTACTGTCAAATAAACCCATCATTTCAATATATTATCAAAAATACTCACAATATAAGTTGAATAGTTACGATTATACCCCCGTGGTTCCTTGCTATCATCAACTATCGACGAATATTCGAGAGAATATGTCACATATATCGTTAAGGGTATGTGAAATGCCCAAAATACTCCTACTCGAAGGGAGAGAGAGAGAGAGAGAGCCCGGCCCCCCTCTCCCCCTCCCGTAGCACCCCGCCTCTATCCGGCCCCCTCTCCCTCACGCAGACGCCTACTCCCTCCCTGGCCCCCTCTCCCCCCAACCGTCGAAACCCCCTCGACTGTCGGAAACCCCCCCAACCCCCTTAATTTTTCTTGTGCAGATGCCCCCCCCTCCTTGGCCCCCTCTCCCTTTAACAGACACACACCCCTCATAACCCCCCCGCCCCCCAGTCTACCCCCCTCCCGCAAAGCCACCTTCGTATGTGTCACCCGAGCAACCAGACCCCACCGTCACTTGTGACTGTCGGAAGTCGCCGCCTGACCAACCCTACCCCCCCCCCCCCGCTTGGCACTACTGTACATCTGGAGAGAGAGAGAGGATGACTAAACAAGGTAGCTTAGTCATTTTCTATCTTAACCTACGTTTCACCTTAGTAAAGTAGACGGGAGTTACGGCAAGGGCATATCCACGGCCATTCAACCTATATTGAGAGTATTTTTGATAATATATCAAAATGAAGGGTATATTTGACAATATGAACATTTATAAAGGTACATATGCAAAAAAATCTAAAATAATTCTGCGATTGGAAATAAATCTGTCACAAATCAGCCACAAAATAGCACGAGATTGACGACGAAAAATCAATATGTCGCAACTTCTTGTTTACTGAATTTATTTTGCAAAATGTGTATTATTTAGTAACGAATTTGCGACGAACTCTAATTCATCGCAAAAAATTACAAATACTTTTGTGATGAATATAGAGCCTTGCTACTCGACCAAAATATATGGATATAGTGACAGAAATTATTTATCCCTAATCCATGGCCTCATTTAGTGGGCGATTAGTCTATGTTTACAAATTTGCGACAGAGTACCGACGGAAATATTTCTGCCTCTACTCTGTAGCAATATTTTTCCTTCCAAAGAGAGATAAGCAATGGAAAAATAGTTTGCACAAATTTATTTTGTGACAGATATATATATACGTCGCTAAATTGAAACATTGCAACGGATTGGCGATGGAAATAGTCCATTGCAAATACTAGTTATCTAACAAATAGCTTGCATTTGTCAAGTCATCAATAGTAAAAATACAGTTTGTTTAAATTATGATTTAATAACACTTTTTATGTCAATATACTATTCATATATAGATATATATATAAATAATATTTATAATATTCATGAAACCCTCTTTAGGGTTTCTATACCCATAAAACAGAAGAGGAATCTGATTAGATGAGGGGCCACCTTGTTCTCGCACCCAACTCCCGCCTCACTAACACAATGAGAGAAGATGAAAGAGGCGGAGGCTCGTTCTTTGAGACTGGCTGGAAAGAATTTGTTCATGCCCATTCTTTGAGCACTAGGGAATTAAGTATCATGCATGGGAACTTGTGTTTTGTTGTTCTCATATTCAATTCAATGTGACCATGTGTGAGAAGGACGACACATGCCATCCTTACCTGCAATTCAACACTCACTACAAAAAAAAGTGCCATTAGCGACGGATATTTTACTATGGAATAATCCATCGCAAAATAGCAATGGATTAACTGTAGAAGTAAAGCCCATCGCAACATTGTGGAGTGCGTGCTTTTTTAGAAGAATTAGCGACGGAACATTTTCACCGCAAATTTACTGTGCTTTTTGCCATGTATTTGTGTCGAAATATTTATGTTGCAAATTTAACGACAATAGATACATACTTCTTCCGTCGTAACTTTTGGACAGAAATTGGTGGCGGATTAGCGAGCAAATTAATACTATCATAGCAAAATATAGAGACGGATTAACGATGAAAATATTTATGTAGAAAAAATTCTTGAACTTTAGAGAGAGAAGAGAGTACGTTGCAAAACTACTTGAACTTTAGCGACATATTAGAAACGGAATCATTTTCGTCCCAAGAATTCTTCTATTTTAGAGACGGAGACGAGTCCATCACAAAAATTCAAGAACTTTTAGTGATGGATTAGAGACAGAAAGTTATTTGTCGCAAATTACAAAGTATATCCCACCATCCAGATTTTGATCAGATTTGATCGGGAGAAAATCCAACGATCGGATCTTGATCAGATTCACATCGGAGGTAAATCTAAACGATCGGATCTTGATCAACCTTAGATCTAACGGTCAAATTTAGATCGGGAGCAAATCCAATGGTCAAATCTTGATCAACATTAGATCGGAAGCAAATCCAACACTCAGATCTAGATCAAACTTAAATCCAAAGGTCAAATTTTGATTCAGAGTAAATCTAACAGTCCGATCTTGATGAGCTTTAGATCAGAAATAAATATTCTAAGAGTAGGATCTTGATCAATTTTAGATCGAGAGCAAATCTAATGATCGAACCTATCGAAAAAAAAATAAATCTAATGATCGGATCTTGATCAACTTTAGATCGGGAGTAAATCCAACAATCATATCTTGATCAAACTTTAATTCAAAAGTTAGATTTTGATCGATAGCAAATCCAACGATCGGATCTTGATCAAACTTTACTCTAGTGGTCAAATCTTGATCAAACATACATCTAACTGTCGGATCAATCAAACTTAAATCTAGCTGTCAGATTTCAATCAGGAGCAAAATCTAATCATCATATCTTTATGTAACTTAAGTCATCCAAAGGTTGGATGTTAATCGGGAGCAAATCCAATAGTCAGATCTTAATCGAGAGCAAATCCAACAGTCGGATCTTGATCAAACTTAAATCCAACATTCGGATCTTGAGCAAACTTACACGAAAAGTCACCCGGTGGAAAATATCATCGGAGATCCATAAGCAAGGGTAAGAATTAGAAGAAATTTGTTAACTTATGATTATTTGGCCTTTGTCTCGCAGATAGAACCCAAAATGTGGATGATCAGTCCTGGAAGATGAATTTTGGGCTCTAGCCATGCAAGAAGAGTTAAACCAATTCATCAGAAATCAAGTTTGGAGTCTGGTAGAGAGACCAAAGGATTATCCCGTGATTGGAACTAAGTGGGTGTTTAGATACAAAATAGATGAGTTAGGAGTAATAACGGATGGCCAGACTAGTGGCACAGGGATACACACAAGAAGAGGGATAACGACAAAAATAATCTATCTCTAAGATGTCGCAATATGACGGTGGAATAGCAATGGATACATTTTTGTCCCTAATTAGTGAGTAAATTTTAGCGACGGACGTGATGCATCATTATTCCATCGCTAACTGTTTTTACGATAAATTAGCGACGAAAGCTGTACATCGCTAACTGCATTTTCTTATAGTGACTAGGATGTCACACTTAAGCCTTAGACGTTTCCAATCAAAAAAACTCGATCAGGCCATTCCCAAGAAGGAGAACAAGAAGAGTGGAAGTAATAAAAGTGCCCCAGAGCGGAAGTAATATGAGCAAATGTTGGGTTTTCGACGAAGGATCGGAAGCAAAAGAGTTGCAAATTCCATTGCATAACAAGCATAGAAAGAAGGTTCTCCGCATCGCCACCGGGAAGTTCTCTTGCGATGAAGGAACAAATACTTGGGATCGATTTGAACGCCGTGTACACAAGCCTGTGACTGATCTTGTTAGCTCGCATGATGTAGTGAAGCGGATTACGTACATCCATCACCATTGAACCTAATGTGGAGGCTGAGGTCACGATTGCAGATGCGTGATTCTGTATGCCTTCCCATTTTCCCCTATAATCTTGCGTAGTCGTAGTCATGTGAAGGTTGAAAGGCGGTTTATTTGTTTGCACTAGTTAGGAATGATAGAGCAACATCAAGAGCTGTCAATGGGTCGGGCCAACTCGATAGGTCCGCGGGTCTGACCCGATTTCGGGCCAGATCGCAAGGCCTTTTATGACTCGTGAACCTTTAATCAGACCTAAAAGCCCGGCCCGACTAGGCCCGCGGGCCGGACTCGGACTTTGAGTTCGGCCCGTGGGCCGGCCCAACCCATTCTCTTTTATTTTTTCTCCCTTCACTTAGTGTACCTTCTCCCTTTTTTTCTTTACTTTCTAATAATTATTGGTCCATTTTAATGCGCATATACTATCATAATAATAAATGTACAAATTTTACACTATTGCCACTTTTTTTTTATTTTGTTACATTTTAATGCACATTTATTATTATAATTGTTTTTATTTTAGTATTAATTACATGCTTAAATTATATATATTTATTATAATAATAATTATAAAATATTAGTAACAAATTTTAGACTATTTAATCTAACAATTGTAAAATAATTAAAAAGGAATTTAGAGACGGAGCTGCGATGAATTGTAATCCGTCGCAAATTGAAATGCTTCTCGAATTTTATTCGCGCAAGAAATTAAGCAATGGATTGGCGACAGATATGTGTCCAACACAAATCGAAATTCATTTAGCAAAGTTCACTAGCCTAGTAAGGCCCACCTTGGCAGCCCACCTTCGAAGCCCAACGCTCCAAGCCCATCTCCAACAGTCCCGATCCAGCACCCGACTGGTCGCAACCTATCACGGTGCAGGCCCAGGTCCAAAAGTCGTACATGCATGCGCCTCCACCCTCCAACGGCAGCGACGCACGTCTCCGACGGGCCTCGTCGCGTTAATGGCAGAAGGTGCCCCATTTCGACAAAAGGGGGAGGGAGGACGACACCCACGTGTAGACACGACATTTTAGCATTATGCTGAGCAGATCCCGTATTACACTAAGACGCCCCAAAGCAGCTCGCACGGTTAAGTTAATTGAGTAATCTCTAATTTAATCTAATAATCTGTGGCTTCTTGAATGGTAATTCTTGTTAATGGGCTTGTGACCATTCCTACACAAAATAAAAATGTTAATGGGCTTGGTCCATCTTTTAATCCTAAAAAAAGGGGGAAGGTTCATCGTGTGGGCTTGGGCCATTCCTATTCAAAAAAATATATATCAAAAGAAAACATTTGTGCTAATGGGTTTGGCCCATTCCTATTCAAAATATAAATATATATATATATATGTGTGCTAATGGGCTTGGCCCACTTTTTTTCTAAAAAATAAATAAAATTTAAATAGACATGGCCCCATCTTTTATTACATAATTTATTCCCTCACTCCCCTCCCGGGTCTCTCGGATCTTGCCCCCTCTCTTTAACACTCTCTCTCTCTCTCTCATTCTCACCTCCTCCGTAACCCACCACCCCAGGGGAAGACCCTCGGAAGACACACACACTCCACCCTCTCAACCCCCGAGACCTCCAGCCATCCTGATCCTCACGACAGCCACCTCTCTTCTCCTCCACCACTCACTGACCTTCCCATTCCACTGACTAGCTGACAGCCGCGGCCCTCTCACGTCCACCTCCACTCTCCCTTTCCTTTTTTCTCCCAACAATAGCCATCCCTCGACTCCCCACCTGCAACTGGCCACCATCCCTCTGCTCCCTCTCTCACTCTCGTCTTCCTCTCTCCCTCTCCATCTCCCTGCTCTCCCTCTCTTCTTCTCTCTCTCACACTTCTCTCACTCTCCTTCTCACTCTTTCTTCCCCTCTCCCCCTTCGATCCCTTCTCCCTTTCCCTGACTCTCTCTTTTCTCTCCCTCTGTTCTTTCCCTCCCTCAATCTCTGTCTTTCTTGCATTTTTTTTTTTAAAAAAAGGGGTTACCAAGTTCGCAAGGGGGGCCTCGTCACCCGTGCCCCCCTTTCGAACTGCAAAGGGCCGCAACGGCCCCTTTGCCCTCTCCACCGCCGCCGTGCCCCCGCTCCGCCTTCGGCCTCCGCCGCAGCACGCGCTGCCGCCCCCGCCTGCTCCAGCCGCCGCGCACCGCCCCCGCCTGCTCCAGCCGCCACGCGCCGCCTCCGACGACGCCCCCCGCGCCGACGACGCCCCCGGTGATGCCCGCCCTCTGACCGCGGCCACCCGCCGCAGCCTGCGCCCCCCGTGACGCCCGCCTCCGCATCAACGCCCCCGGCCGCGACGCCCCGATGCCACCGTCCCCGCGTCAACGCCCCCGGTGACGTCGTCCCCGCGTCAACGCCCCCCTCCGGCCAGCGCTCCGACGCCGTCCCCGCCTTCGGCCCCGCCTGCGTCCTCCCTGCCTCCGGCTCCGTCTCCGCCCGCGGCCGCCTTCGGCCCCGCCTGCGTCCTCCCTGCCTCCGGCCCCGCCTGCGCCGTCGCCCCTGCCACCGCCGCTGTCGTCCTCCCCTTTCATTCCCCCTCTCTCCTCTCAGCTCTCTCTCTCTTCTCCCCTTCGTCGTCTCTCTCCCTCTCCCTGTTTCACCTCTCTCTCTCCTCTCGTTCTCTCTCCCCCCTGCGTCTCTCCCTCGGTCTCTCTTTCTCTCCCTCTCTCCCTGTCCCGTTCTCTCTCTCCTCCCGCGTCTCTCTCTCTCCCGTCTCTGTCTCTCCCCTTCTCTCTCCTCCCTCTCTGCCTCTCTCTCCCTCCTCTTTCTCTCTCTCTTTCGCTCCCTCTCTCTCGCCATCGTCTCTCTTTTCCCTCTCTCTCTGCTTCTCACCCTCCACCTCCTCCCACCGTCTTCTTCTCTCTCATTCTTTTATTTATTTATTTTTTATTAATCCCCTCTCCCTCTCTCTCTTTTTCTCCCTCTCTCTGCATCTCTCCCTTTCTCTCTTCCTCCCTATCTCTCTCCCTCTCGATCTCCCTCTCTCTGACTCTTTCTTTTCTCTTTTTTTTTATCCACTCTCCCCACCGTCTCTCTCTTCTTCTCTCTGCTTTTCTTCCCCCCCTCTCTCTCTCTTTCTGCCTTCTCGATTTCTCTCCCTGTCTCAGTTCTCTCTCTCCCCATCCATTCTCTTTCTCTCACTCTCTCTCCCTCTCACTCTCTCTTCCCCTCTCTGCCTTCGCCACCCCCCTTTTTTTCATTTTTATTGTCTTTTTATTTCTCACCAACTCCCTTCATCCCTCACTCTCGGGTCACTCTCCCTCTCTTATGTATATATAACATATATACATACACTATATATATATATATATATATATATATCTTATATAGTTCATATTCTCTCTCTCTCTATATATATACGCTATATATATAAAACTAAAGTAAAAATCTCTATAAAAAAAAAGAGTTCTTCTCCTCTTTCTCCCTTTCTTCCTTTCTCTTCAACCCTCTCTCTTTCGATCCCCCCCTTTATAGATGTATTCCCGTTCATGTATATGCGTATGTGTGTGTTCGTGTAGGGGTACGTGTCTGTGAACGTATGCACGTGTTGATTTGAAGTGGAAAAGAGATTTTAAAGCAGTCGTTCTGCTGTGCTGCGTGCCTGGTTCATCCTCACCTTGCCGGAGAAGCTCATCCAAAGCCCATCATCCATCTCTGAATAAGTTTTCTCCCCCCTTGTTGTCTGGTTTTCATTCAGTTAGTTACATGTGCATACATTACTTGTCGTTCATATAGTGTCTCTCTTCCTGAGAGACCCCTCTTTGTTCATTCATCATATCATCTACCTACCTTTTCATGTCTAAAAGGGGTTTTTAAATACTACCAACCAGGTTAGTGTTCTCTTATGCCATTCTCAATATCAGCTTCTAAAGAATTGATGCTACACCACCGTCGTCCTTATCTCGTTGTTGTTTCTCTTCATTTGTTTTCCGTGCAGGGTTAACCAGTCGGGGATCCCGCTTCTTCCGTCGACCAAAAGAGTAGGAGGTCATCCCTCCTTTTGAGGTACCCGGCTATTGTCTCTCTCATCTATCCGAATTCTTTCCTTCATCATTATTATTTGTTGTTAAATTTCCATCTTCATCCTCCTTTACGTTTCGTTTAACAATAAGTCTATCTCCTCTCCCTTATTAGTATTATATATCGTTAAAACTCCATCTCCGTTCTTCTCTGTCTTATCTAAAATAAAATTATCATCCTGTCTATATTTTCTTAGTATTCTTTTCCTATAACGTACTACCTTATTCTACCATCTATCACCCGATTTCTCTCTTTGCTCTCTCGTCTTTCTCTTTAAAAGATATAAGAACATAAAACCAATAAAAGCCACAAAACCCCCAAAGAAATATATAATAACACAAAGTAAAATAAAAAAAGGGATAATAAAATCCGGGTAACCAAAGAAGGCCCTCTTCGTCGGCCGGCCGACTAAAGAGGAAGAGAGGACCCGCACTGCTCCCGCTTCAGCGGCCAAACGCGATCAGACATTTCCTGTGGGGCTCTCAGCCCCTGGCGATCACATCCCCTTCCCACTTTCTTTCCTGTCAATTTTCCCTTTTGTTTAAATCCTGCGACGGAAGTCATTCCTCGCGAAGGTGTACGTGACGGAAGTCATTCCGCGCGAAGCCTTTTTCATTCTGTCATTTTATTCCCTTGATTTTTGTCTAAACCCTGCGACGGAAGCAATTCCTCGCGAAGGTGTACGTGACGGAAGTCATTCCTCGCGAAGCCTTTTTTTTCATTCTGTTATTCTATTTCTTTAAATTTCTGTCTAAACCCTGCGACGGAAGTAATTCCTCGCGAAGGTGTACGTGACGGAAGTTATTCCTCACGAAACCTTTTTCATTCTGTCATTTTATTCTTTAATTTTTGTCTAAACCCTGCGACGGAAATAATTCCTCGCGAAGGTGTACGTGACGGAAGTTATTCCTCGCGAAACCTTTTTCATTCTGTCATTTTATTTCTTTAAATTTCTGTCTAAACCCTGCGACGGAAGTAATTCCTCGCGAAGGTGCACGTGACGGAAGTAATTCCTCGCGAAGCCTTTTATTATATATATTACAGTAAAAACCCCGCGGAGAGTAATATCTCGCGGTGGTCTTATGTATATATACTCATGTTTATTATCTATATTGCAATAAAAACCCCGTAAGGCCAATGTCTCGCGGTGGTCCTAATACGTACATATATATTCATTAGTGTTGATATTATTGCATCGCTGTTAGAACCCCACAAAGACCAATGTCTTGTGGTGGTATGTCTTGGTTCGTATTGTCTTTATAATTTTCTAGAGAACGATACACCGCTGCAGTTTCTGAGTCTTCGTGCCTCCCCATTTCTGTTACTTAGATTCTCGGATTTCCTGGTATATGGAAAACTGCTCGTGGAACGGTAAGTCACGCTTACCGGGAAGGGGTTAGTTTGCGCGAGAGGGTCTTCCGACCCCTATCTCCGCCACGTACCGGAGTTCGTTTCACATCCTTCTTTCCTTTCTCTCCTTTATGTTCTTTCTCTTCTTGAGTTGATCTCGTCATTTCCATCTCTTAGGACAGACGAGGGTGGACGTCCCTTGCCGTCTCCACCTCTCTGGCAATCACCTTTTCATCATTACTTTGCACCATTGTTCTTTTCTTCACGAGGGTGGACGACACTCTTTTGCCGTCTACACCTTTTTGGCGATCACGGTAGGGACCTCTTTTGTTTCCTCTGGTTACCCACATATTTTCGGCACCCACGCGTGCCCCTCCATTCGGCCACCCCGCGTGCCCCTCCACTCGGCACCCACGTGTGCCCTCCACTCGGCACCCACGTGTGCCCCTCCACTCGGCACCATGCGATGCCCCTCCATTCGGCACCCCAGGTGCCCCTCCATTCGGCACCCCACGTGTGCCCCTCCACTCGGCCCACGCGTGCCCCTCCATCCGGCACCACGCGTGCCCCTCCATTCGGCACCACGCGTGCCCCACCCACTGGGCACCCGTGTGCCCCTCCACTCGGCACCCACCGCGTGCCCCCTTCATTCCGGCCCCACGCGTGCCCCCTCCATTCGGCACCACGTGTGCCCTCCACTCGGCACCCACGCGTGCCCCTCCACTCGGCACCCACGCGTGCCCCTCCATTCGGCACCCACGTGTGCCCCTCTACTCGGCACCCACACGTGCCCCTCCTGATTGCGCCCGCGTGCGCTATATTCGTGTTCTCGCTATCACTCTTGGCATTCCAATTTCATCCCTCGTGCACTACGTGCATTAGTCTAGAGTCCCCTTGAAGTCTGAAGAGATTCGTATCATTGCAGAAAAAGGAGTGTTGTGATGTTTTGTTTAATTTCTTTTATTGCATATATTTGTTGTCTGTTTATATATCTCCTGTTAATTCAGCGCTGCATTGCATATCATCTCCCTTTTATTTTTATTTCTTTTGTTCCATCTTTTTAGGATCACCTTTTCTTGGTGAAGGAAGACTCTCCGTCGGGAATTCCTCTCGACGGACTAGGATCTCCTCACTGGGACCTCCGTAAGTCCCCGACATCGAAGGATTCCCTCTTCGTTCACTGGGCTGGTTGTACCACTGAAGTTCCCTGGAGATAGTTAACCCATTCGTGGTGAGTCGAGTGTCCTTAGATCACACGGCGAAAATCAATATTGCAACTAAGGTCCCTCCTGTGGTGTGAACATTAGACTAGAAAAAAAAAAAAGAAAAAAAGGGGAAAACCAAAAGAAAATAAAAAAGGCGTTAAACATCAACTTGTTTGTTAATCTTTGCTAATGGTTTGAGTGTGTATGTTATTACATTTTAATTAGAAAGAAAAAAAAAGGGGAAAACAAAAAGAAAACACAAAAAGGCGTTAAACATCAACTTGTTTGTTAATCTTTGTTCTTGGTTTGAGTGTGTATGATATTGCGTTCCGGCAAAATCTCACGTTCCGAAAAAGATCAAGAAATGTCCGGGAACGGTCAGAATCCGACCCCGAGTCACCAGGGGACACATGTCCCTGCTGAGGACGCAGGTTCCTCCCGTGAGCCCTCACATGAGGTGCGAGCCGCCGTCGGGGAAGCATCCCCGCCGCAAGATATTTCCTCCTTGCTAGGTGTTCTCGCGAACACACAGCTCAATTCCGATCAGATCCGAGCCTTTCAGGCCGTCTTAAAAGGGAAATCTGTTGACTCTACTCCTCAAAATCCAACACCAATTCCTCTCTCTATTCAAGAGCCCGCACAGGCAATCCCTCCCTCATTCCCTCTTGTGCAGACAAGTTTGCAGCCTCCCTCTTTCCAATTACCTCCCCAGTCTCAAGTTCCACCAATTCTTCATCCAACATTTCAGTCAGTTCCATTTACTGATATGCCACATCTGCAACCTCCCCCTTTCCAATTACCTCCCCAATCTCAAGTTCCACCAATTCCTCATACGACATTTCAGTCAGTTCCATTTGCTGATATGTCACAACGTCTCTCTCATCCGGAATTCCCTTCTCAGCTTCTGCAAGGCCTCAGTGGCCACCACAACCTGCTCCTTACAATGAGGTCACTCAATCTCTCCTTCATAGGATGAACAAGATGGATGAACAATTCCGAGATTTCAAAAAGATCGTGGATGTCAAATCCGCGCCTGAGATCTCTTTACCAATCCTTCCAGTATTCCATCTCCCTCCTTCTGAAATGCCAACGTATCGACGGTACACCGGCACAGGCAACCCCCTCATTCATCTGAAGGACTTTATGTATGAGTCCTCGTTTTGGCAGAACGATCAAAGATCCTTGGCATACCTCTTCAGGAGATCATTGGACGGTCCCGCCTTAGAATGGTTCTATTCACTAGAGCCGAGTGAGGCTGAGAATTTCGACGTAGTGCAACGGAAATTCACACAGAAATATCGGGATAGGGTCGGTCCCTCCTTCTCTATTACCGACCTAGTGGCTGAAAAAATGAAGCCGGACGAAGATTTCATCCAATTTGCCGATCGGTGGAGATCCTTGGCAGAGAAAATGAGAGACCCCATTTCAGAATCAGAGCAAGTAAAGATGGTCGTGTCTAATGCCACTCCACAATTTAGACACGTTCTGGCAATGAACAAGCTCACCACTATGGAGGAACTGTATGAGAGGGCTCGATATATCCAAACACAGCTGAAAGATTCTCCCCTCATGCATATGTTCGAGCCACCAAAGCCAAAGGTGTTTAGGAAGCCGGGCACGGGTGCCCAAGGTGGGGTAACAGAAGGGGTTGTAACAAATGAACAAGTGGGCGCGGTTGGCTATCCCAACCAGCAAGCTAATCCTAGGCCCCCACAACCCCCACAATTCCCCTTTCATCAGGAGCAACAAGGTCAGCAACCCTATCGTCCTCCCCCACAAAACAATCTCTTCCAGAACAATATGCCTCAACCGCTCCATCTCCAACAACAACAGCAGCGACCTCCTCAATATAATCAGGTTCCACCACCCGGGGATTATGGCCTCCAACAACAGAGAAGGCCGATCGGCCCTAGGAGAGCTCATTACCCACCTTTGCCGGAGTCATTGCCGGACATCTTTAATGCTCTCATGGCTGCTAATTTCCTCACCTTGCCTAAGGAAAAAGCCGTATGGCCCACGAACGTCGACACTTCCAGATATTGTGTCTTCCATAGACAGCCGGGTCATACAGTGGAAAACTGTTTTCATTTCAGAGATTATATCTATGATATGAACGATGAACATCAAATAGATTGGGATGAAATGAGGCGATGCATCACCATGATGAAGGCCAGGAGACCTCCTCTTAGACAACAACAACAACAACAACAACAACAACAACAGCAGCAACAACAGCCTCAGCAGGCACCACAACAACAGCCGAATATGGGCATCCTCCAGAATCCGTTACCGGCGCACCAACAACCTAACCACCAAGTCAACCCCATCTCTTCCTTCCTGGAGGTTGGAAGAGGGCAGGATTGGCATACGGAAAGCGGCTCTGTCCTTGTCACCAATCACGTTCCTATCCAATCCCCACGCCTTATTCGTCCCGCACCTGTCTATCCTCCACCCGTAGCACAACCCGCAGTAATACCTTACTCATTTCCACTGACATCACGTCCTCTCATCCGCGTCGCTACTGATGACCTCCCTTCGAGTCTCCAGCAAACACCCTCCACTTCCACCATAACACCGTTACCCCCAAAACCTCTCATTATCCCTCACGCCTCCACTTCATCATCCGCCTTCATTCCGCCTCCACTAAACAAACCCATTATTGTCCAACACCCTTCCGAGGCACCATCTACCTCCACCACAACCCCTTTACCCTCGAAACCCCTCATTATTCATCACCCATCCGGGACACCATCAACCTCTACTATGCCTCCACCTTTTAAACCCCTTATCATTCGCCGTCCATCTGAGACTTCACCCACTCCCACCATGCCTCCACCTAACAAACCACTCATCAGAGCCCCTACACCTATCATTGCCCCTGCTTCATCAATTGTTCCTCCACCACTACCCCTCGAACCCTTGCTAAACCCCATATCTAACTCTATAAAGGTGCCGCCAAAACCACAAGCCATGGTGCTCCGTAGTGGAAGGATGTTCCATCGGATTTTTCCCCAAAACAGTCAGGTCCCCGAGCAATCTCAGCCGGAGAAAGACACCGAAGAACAGCCAGAGGAGTCTATCCCCGGGACACAATATGACCTGTTGAAACACTTGGATAAAACACCAGCTCGGATCTCCATTCTCGAGCTAATCAAGAGGTCGAAAACCCATCAAGACGCCTTGATGGAGTATCTTCAGAGGGTTATGGTAAATGAGGATCTCCCAGTGGAGAAAATCTCGTCAGTATTGACGCCAACTGATACACAACCGGCTATTATATTTCACCACCATGAGCTTGCCCCCAAGGAGGCTCGAAAATATGCTTTGTGTATTGCAGTCAAGATCAATGGGGTGCCTGTAGACCCATGTTTGGTGGACACTGGTGCGTCTATAAATGTGATCTCTATGATCACCCTCCAATCATGTGGGGTTGACACGGAACAGATAAGGCCTTCATCAATCACGGTTACGGCCTATGATAATAGCAAAAAGCCGCCAATGGGGATGGTCATCTTGAATGTAGAATTGGGCCCTGCATCAGTCTTCACGGAATTCCATATCCTTGATATGGATCCCACATTCAAGGCCATACTGGGCCGCCCTTACATTGAGGTTATGAACGCGGTGCCTTCCACCAATCATCAGTGCTTGAAGTTTCCGTACAAGGCTTGGATTATCAAGGTAAATAGCATGCCCATCTTTTCTACAGTGGATGCTATTAATACCTCATTGCCTTCTGTTTGGCCAACTCACCGGCCAATTCTTTCACTGCTAGATGTGTGTGACCCTCGTCGCACCCATTCTACACAAAAGCCACTTCCAACACCAAAGTCATGTCACCCTTCCCATGCTAAGGGATGGGAGATCATGAGAAACATTGGCTACCAACATGGCAAAGGTTTGGGGGCACAATTACAAGGGAGACTGAAGTTGCCAAAGAAGACAAAGCTAACCCTTAGAGCCGGCCTAGGCTTTGAAGGGCCACTTGAAGCATATGAGGGACCTCTTACATGGACCTTGTACTCTCATTTCAGAAAGGGTCCGGTTATACAGTTGGGGGATTACCCGCGACAATCACATGGGAAATTGCATATTGCCTACTTGGCTGAAGGTTGCTTGAGAGCTGCAAAGAAGGGGAAACACGATGACCCGGATTGTGAGTGGAATAAGTGGATTGATATACAGGATATTTCCATGGCACTACAACAGATGTTCTCGTCTCCAGACTTAGAGGGGCCACTTTTGATCTCCGAGGTACCAAAAGATGTCATTGACATCGCCGAAATTCCAAGTTTTCCTCGCCAAGAGGAAGTTGCCACTGACGGATCGCTTTCCGTCATTCTCTCTGATCATCCTCCTCAGCCGTTGCTGCTGACTCTTTCTTGGACCCGACGTTTATCTGATGATATTCCCAGGTCCCCTTCTCTACTCACATTCTTGCGTGGGTCTTTCAGCCCATGCCAAATTTTCAACCATGATCTGCTCAATGAGCCATGCAACCCCCTAGCTATAGTTCCCTCCTCCCATTCTCTAATTTCTTTCAATTGTTTTGTAATTGAAAATGAAAATGAAAAAAAAACGTCGATTTTCAAACTCCTCAACAGTGCATCTCCTTTGAGGAGACCTCCTACATCTCTCACGAGTGTGCCCCGACTTACGGGCCACTCATTCAAGGTCCCTTGAGCGACCTTCTTTACCCCTCTATCGAGGGGTCTCTTCCTGTACATTCTTCAACTTCTTCTTCGTCTGTAGAACAAGTCAGTCAGGTTAGGAATAGCGAGTCAAGGGTAGTACCTAGAAGAAAATCCAAGGGCAGGGAAATTCCTCGTCGATTCCTTCTAGATCTAGCCAATAGGTGTCAAGCCTTTCTAGCCATTCCTCAATTGCTAGAAAATCCCATCCATCTGCCGGAGTTAGAATGTGAGGAGGATTGCACAATTGATGAGGGATACGGAGTTTATGAGCTCACAGATGAAGAGTACCCTATTGAAGAAGGGGACGAAGAATATGAGGACGCGGCTGACGCATATGCTAGCGGAATGAGGAGGTTTGACGAACCATCAGCCGCTATAGAAGAACCCACCAAAGAGATCAATCTGGGGACCGAGGAAGACCCTAGGATCATCCTCATAAGCGATAATTTGCCGACATCTGAAGAGGAGGAATTGATCAAGGTTCTAAAGGAGTACAGGGACACGTTCGCTTGGAGCTACGAGGATATGCCGGGATTGGATTCTACCCTGGTCGAACATCGCCTAACGTTAAAACCAGGGTCCGTCTCGATAAAGCAAAGGTTAAGACGTTTCCACCCCCAGATGGCTTTGAAGATGAAGGAGGAAGTCGATAAGCTCCACAAAGCCAGGTTTATTAGAGTCGTCCTATATCCTCAATGGGTGGCAAACATTGTCCCGGTCATGAAAAAGGATGGAAAGGTGAGAAT
Source organism: Amorphophallus konjac (assembly GCA_022559845.1). Taxonomy (NCBI): domain Eukaryota; kingdom Viridiplantae; phylum Streptophyta; class Magnoliopsida; order Alismatales; family Araceae; genus Amorphophallus; species Amorphophallus konjac. Next base: position 17,270,334 of record CM040118.1, on the reverse strand, counting down.
CTGTATCGATTTTCGGGACCTTAACCGCGCGTGTCCAAAAGATGATTTCCCCTTGCCTCACATTGACGTGTTGGTTGATAATACGGCAGGCTATGAAACTCTCTCGTTTATGGATGGATTTTCGGGGTATAATCAGATCCGTTTGGCGGAAGAGGATCAGGAGAAAACATCATTCACCACACCTTGGGGAACTTACTGCTATTTGGTCATGCCGTTTGGTTTGAAGAATGCTGGAGCTACTTATCAAAGGGCTATGATGGCAATATTCCATGACATGATGCATGTGTATTTAGAGGTATACGTGGATGATTTATTGGTCAAATCTAGGACTAGGGCAGAACACCCGAAAGTTCTAGCTAAGGTGCTGCAAAGATCCAGAGAGTTCAATTTGAAAATGAATCCAAAAAAGTGCGTATTTGGTGTTTCGTCAGGCAAATTGCTTGGCTTCATGGTGAGTAAAAGGGGTATTGAAATAGATCCCAACAAAGCTAAAGCAATCAGGGAGATGCCACCTCCGAGAAATCTGAGAGAAGTTCGAGGTTTGATTGGAAGGTTGCAATTCATTCGTCGATTTGTGTCACAGCACTCACAAAGGTGCAAACCTTTCTACGAGTTAACTAAGTCAGGAGTAGAATTCCTTTGGAATTCTAAATGCCAAAAAGCTTTTGAAGGATTGAAAGAGTATCTGGCCAATTCACCCGTTCTAATTCCACCCACGCCAGGCAGACCTTTAATCCTTTATGTCTCAGTCCTGGACGACTCCGTGGGAGCTGTCCTAGCACAAGCCGATGAAGCGGGCAAGGAAAGGGCGACCTATTACTTGTCCAAACTCCTCAACCCCTGTGAGCAGAAGTACACGGCTATGGAGAAAACTTGTGCCGCCCTTGTCTGGGTAGTGCAGAAGTTGAAACATTACTTTCTAGCTCATGAAGTCCATCTGATTGCCCGAATGAACCCTATCAAGTTCCTTCTAGAAAAATCTGTCCTTACGGATAGATTAGCACGCTGGCAAAGTTTTCTCTCTCAGTTTGACATCGTCTACGTCCAGCAAAAGGCGATTAAAGGGTATGCTATAGCCGAGCATCTCGCTCACCATCCTCTTCCCAGATTCGATCCTGTCCAATCAGAATTTCCAGATGAGGAACTAATGTCCATCAACCAATCAGATGATTGCATGTGGACGTTATATTTTGATGGAGCTCTGAATTCCCAAGGGAAAGGAATCGGCATTGCCCTCCTGTCGCCTAAAGGCCTTACATTCCCACTGGCATATCAGCTCAAATTCCCCGTTACCAACAACATAGCTGAATATGAAGCTCTTCTAGCTGGCCTAGAACTCGCTCATTCTTTCGTATCACTGAATTGCGAGTCGTAGGTGATAGTCAACTCATTCTTCGCCAGGTGCTCACCAAATATCGCACTCGCGATCCCAAGCTCAAGCCATACCAAGAACTCACTGCTGCCTTTGCCAAATTGTTCGCCAAATTGGTCTTTGTCCATGTCCCTCGTCATCAGAACATTCTGGCCGATGCCCTCGCCTCATTGGCATCATCTCTAAGGTTCCCTCTAGGAAGATGGTTTGATACCATTCACGTCTACAAGCGTCACGCCCCTGCAATCGATGACGCTTCATACGTAAATATCAAGGACAGGATAGCAAGAAAGGCCCTACAGGAAGAAATCCTTGAGAAGAGGGAAATTATGTTGACAGAATTAGAAGAAGAATTGGCTGATGAGGAGAAGCCATGGTTTTACGAAATTGCCAAGTATTGCAAAGATCAATCCTACCCTGAAGAAGCCACATCGGAAGATAGAAAAGCCATAAGGAGGGTGGCACAGAGGTACGTGCTGGTCGGAGAAGTGCTATACAAGAGAAGTCTTACTGGTGTTCTTCTAAGATGTCTCGACGAAGAGGAGGTCTGGAAATGCGTCGAGGAAGCACACTCTGGTGTGTGCGGTGGCCATGTGAATAGCCAAATGCTTGCCAAGAAAATCCTTCGGCAAGGCTTTTACTGGCCCACCATGGAAGAAGATTGTGCCGTCTATGTCCGCAGGTGTGTCAAGTGTCAACTTCACGCCGATAAAATTCATTCCCCATCTTCTTCACTTCATCCAGTATCCTCCCCATGGCCTTTCTCCATGTGGGCTTTCGATGTCATTGGTCCTCTCGGTAATCCTTACTCCCTCACTAAGCAAAAATCATTCATCCTTACTGCAACGGAGTACTTCACCAAATGGGCCGAAGCCGAAGCTTACGTGGAGGTTAAAGCATCAACAGTCTGCAAATTCATCATGAAGAACATCATCGCCAGGTTCGGCATTCCAAGCACGATCATCACCGACAATGGACCGCAATTCATTTCTCAGGACCTTCAGGACCTCTGCAAAAGGTATAAAATTGCATTGCATCATTCATCACCTTATTATCCACAAGGTAATGGACAAGCAGAGGCCACTAACAAAACATTGATTAAAATCATAAAAAAGACATGTGAGTCTAACAAGTTCTCGGATTGGTCAGAAAAGCTGATTGAAGCTCTATGGGCCTATCGCACTTCAATCCGTACTCCCACTGGGCAAACCCCGTTCGCCCTCACTTATGGGATGGAGGCGGTAGTTCCGTACGAAATTCTGGTCCCCTCTCTGAGAGTACAATTGGATAAGGACCTCCCCCTCGACGAACGTCGTGATTCACTCCTTGCCCAATTGGAACTCTTAGATGAGAAACGGCTGGCCGCTGCCGAGCATGCACGTGTATATCAAAACAGACTCACACGTTTTTATCAAAAGAAGGTCATTGAAAGGAAATTTCAAGTCGGTGAAATGGTAGTGAAAAGAATATTTGTAAAACCTGGTGGGCCGCGTTCTAAACTCCAACCCAATTGGGAAGGACCGTACGTGATTCAGGCTGTGCATCCTGGCAACGCCTATAGGCTAGTCAATGCTGAGGGGATCGAGTTATCCCACCCTTGGAATGGGCTTTATCTTAAGAAATACTACCCTTAGATAGGTGTACATAGTGTCAAAAAATGATGAAACAACAAAAAAAATAGAAAACAATGAAAATAACAAAAATATGTATATATACAACAACAAAAGACAAAAAAATAGAAGAAAATGAAAAGAAGAAAAAAAATAGAAAATTCAAAATTGCTAATGCCCGGAGATCACCATGTAGTTAAGTCATTGCATTCAACCTCCGTGTTGGGATAGGGCCTATTAAGACTTGGTAGGTTCCGGGTCTTGGTTTGCCAGAACCGTGGGGATCCCTGTCCGGCTAGTTCGGCTTATGCCCCCCTCAAAAGGGGGCAACATACATGTACACATGTGTTCTATGAAAGATCGGTAGCATCGCTCATGGTGAGGCCTCACCCAGAAGGTCTCCAGAAGGCTTAAATCTTTATTCTCTCTCTCTTCGACCGAATGAGACAGCCGGCGCCCTTAAAACGCTGAGCATGGAAAACACGAACACAACCCCTAGGGCAAGAGTAGGGCCCAATTCTTCGAGCATGGGTCAGAGCACGAGAAGAGGGCAGTGTCCCCGCAGGCATCCAAGAGGGATTCCATAATGTCAAGATACTATGTCCCTCGCAAAAATCTGTCAAGAAAAATCAGAAAAGAAGAACAAAATCAAAGTCAAGTGAAAAGCCTGGTCGTAACCGTGCCTGATCCCACAAATGAAACCCCTTTGACTGAAAGTCAAATTCTATACAAGAGGGGCCATGAGATGTAAATGCTCGAGATTTGGTCTGAAGTTGTCCGAAAGGGAGAGTTAAGTGTGCCCCTACTGGCTCGCCGGGTTAACGGTTTTGCCGGTCCTCTCAGGAGGTTTGCCCCTAATACTCTTCCTTCTTCCCCTGAAGATAAAGGCTCAATGGAGTTCCTGAAGGGTGAAACTCACCAAAGTCTGCAACCACCTTTCGACACAAACGTATGATTGTCTATCTTGGAAAGCAGAAGTCATTGTCGTGAAAGAGTCTCCGTGTTTCTGGCCGGTCAAGACCCTTATCTACCATCTTAATGTCTTCTAAGTCTAACCTCGGGCTTAGACCAATGCAAGCGCGTCACCTATGGGTGCGACGGCGTCTGATTCCGGGTCAGCGTCGCGCGGTTGGTCATTTGGGTTCCAGGGTGTTCCATTACATATCGTCTAGAGTTGTGAGGAAATAGACCCGGGTCGGGCAAATCATTTACCTTGAACACTTTTTGGGTGAATCCCTGTGGTCGGAAGCAACTGGGAGCCTAAGCATGGCATGACGGTATTGTCATCAGGGTAAGTCTTAGCCGGCGGGATTATCATTCGAGGAGTCTAGAGGCCCAAATCAACTTAGACGTGCACTTAGGATGCCTGGGAGGTTAGCAAGAAGCCCTCGTTCTCATGCAGGTTAGATGTTATATCAAGTGGTCATCATGCATTAGCAAAAATAAAAAAATAATAAACAAACCAAAAACAAATAAAAATAACAAATCCAAAATCCAAAAAAAAAGAAGAAGCAAAAAATGTACATGCACAAAAAAAATGGAAATATAAAAGACCAAAAAAATAAACAAACAACAAAATACAAAAAAATGAACACACCTACAAAAACAAAGAAAATCACATCTTCGCATGATCGCATTTGTATGCACCATTCATTTTAAATTCTCGTTTGCATCCGTGTGCTTGTCTGTCGCATTCATTATCCTTTATTATTGCCTTTGTTAATAAAGGCTTGCCCCTTGACTCGTTATCAAGAATAACTCAAAATCACGTTTGTTTATTGAGCAAGGGGCAAGTCAGAGCAGAAATGCTAACTTGTTTGCTTAGATGTGTACAGGGATTCGGGAGATCAGAAAGAAGCAGAGAACCAAGCACAAAATATTTTATTCCACTCCCACTCAACAAAAACGAACAACAAGAGAGAGCCTACATTAGCTCCCACCCTCCTTCTCTACATTACTCGTCTCGCCGCTTTCTGGACGAGAAACTCTAGAAGGTGCTATCCAACCATGAAAAGCGGTACTTCTACCGCTTTGGGGTCCTCTTTCTATCTCCACTCCCCGACGTCGATCTGCGGGAGCAGCAAAGGAGCTACTAACACGAAAGCCACGCTCTCGTGCCCTTCGGTAGCGTTCCTCGCCATCCTTCAGCCACTGCTCGGCGAGACCGAGACTGGTCCTCAATTCAAATAGTTGGGCCTCCAGGGCCCTCCTCTCCTCTTTCTCGGCTGATCTTTTGGCCTTCTCTCGTTCCTTGTCCTTTCTCTCTCAGCACGTTCTCTCTCTCTGTCATCCCTTTCCAGCTGAAGGGTGATCCTCAGCTCCATGGCGTCCCGAGAAAAATTGTCATCTGAGCGACGCTGCAATTCCTCCTCCAGCTCCGCTATCCTGGCCTTCCCTTGTGATGCATGAGCAAACATCTCTTGCATCTCTTCGGCCTGCCATATCCGTCATTTCAGGGGTGTGATGAGACATAAACAGAGAAGCTCGGATAAGAGGAACCTTCACCTGCACGGAAAGCATTCCCTCTGCCTCCGCGGCGCGCTGTGTTACACGGGCAAGCTGCTCATGGAGCGAATCTAGTTCCGACGAAGGAATCCATAGACTGGAAGAGGCACCCTCTGCCCCTACTGCTGGTAGGGTTGCGTCGAGCCGAGCGCGCTATGATGGCAAGAAGTGACAGTGAGTGGCTAAACACCAAAACCTAGGGGTATAATTAGAATATGCATTTGCATACATACTCACCGAGACATGTAAGGCCTCACGGATGTCACCCAACTCTCCCTCCGTGTCCGCCAATCGAGCCCGCAAGTTCGCTATCATGGTATCACGGGCATCCTAAACCCATGTCATAGAGTCAGCATTACATTTAGAAAAATGATAAAAAAAATGATCAAAAAGTGAGAAAGGAGATATACCTCCACAAGTCCCTCAGGATGGAGTCGCTCTGCATACATCGCCCTATAGAGACGTAGATAATCTTCACTATCCCGGGCGTGCGACTCCACGAGCGTGCCACCCCGCTGCCAATCTTCATATTGTTCGGGGAAGCGCACCCGCCAGTCGACACAGGTTACCGGCCCACGTGTCTTCCTCCCGACGCGGGGTGGTGCGGTCATATCTACCCATTCCTGGGCAAGCCCTAAGTCCTCATGACCAATCGTAGCCGGAGTGGCTCGATTTCATTCAGGCAGTGGACCCAAAGGTCCCGACCAAATCGAGGGCGACCTGCGATGACCCACGGTTGGTCGACATCGACCAAGCCCGAGTAAGGCCTCCAGATCACCTGCGTTGGCATGCGTATGTCTCCTTAATCACTCAAAAGAACCAAAAAAAAAGAAGAGACAAAAGAAAAGACAAAAAAATGGAGTCCTACCATCTCTGCGGGGAACTCTTGCAGCTCACGCCTTAATACCATCAGCTGGTAAGATAGAGAGGTTGTGCTCATAATGGGTTGCCACCGCCGAGCTAGTGGTGCCACAGCCACACGCCACTGTCGAGCTCGCCCCATTGGGATGTAGTAATAACTCCATACCTGTGTCGTCACATGTCATCAGCATTTCATGAAATAGATTAGTTGCATAAATAAATAAACAAATAATTACCTGGAGAAATGGTATGAAGCCACTCACAGTCACCTCTCGATCTGTCCCTTGGGACAGACTTGCGAACAGATGCGCCAGCACGGCGGCTCCCCAGGCATATTGCCCTACCCTCTCTAGGTCCACCAAAAACTCTAGGAAACGACAATGGATGTCGTCTCCTTTGGAACCCAGCAGTAATTTTCCCAGCAGGAAGAGGAGGAATATCCTCAAGTCCATGTTTGATCTCTCCCAGCTACTGGCATCCACGCAGTACACAGCGCGGGACCCTCTTTCCGCTCTCTCCATGAACTCCTCCAAGGACTCGTTATCACGGTGACGAGTGTCAGTGAGCCCCAGTGCCTCCATGATAGATGCCTTGGCTATTGACCTATTCTTTTGGTCCTTTAATTCCAGACCAAGAAGCTTCTGAGCCACTTCGCGATAATCGGGGTAGGTGACCCCGGTCACCGCCTCACCATCCACTCTAAGGCCGGTGATTCGGGCCACATCTTCGAGACTGGGCACCATGTGCCCCCAGGGCATCAAGAAGGCACGACTCTCTGGGTCCCATCTCTCGCGCAATGCTTGGATGAGGGCGAGGTCGAGCTTAATGGGTTCGATCCGGAGGAATGCACCAAACCCCATCGCATCTAGTCGAGCTTTCTGGAAGTCAGGCAGGCCTCGATAGGCGGCCACCACTAACTCCCATGAGATGTGTGACCTCGTCATACTCTGTGGATTACACAGAAGTGAGAAGCGGGTGCATCATTGAAATAAAAATAGAAAGAGAATGAGAAAGGAAGAAAGGGATCATGAAGAAATATGGGGAAGAACTGGCTCATTTACAAGCTCCGATTGGGTCCTCTCACTGAGTGGCCTTTCAACATCGGAGAGTCTCCTGGAACTACCACTGGATCGGCTCCTCTTCGAGGAGCGGGAAGACTCGCCCTCCACCCTGAAACTGGACTCTCCCTCCATCTCAGAGAATGAGAAACTCTTACTCCTGTCGACTTTTCACTCTTCTAACCAGTCTCCACAACTCCGTGCTTTCAAGTGAAGCAGGCGGGGGGAGTACTTATAGGATTGAAGGGATATGATCCAGATCTCTCCCACTTCCTCTTGCAATGGGCCTTGTAACAAAGCACCCATCTTTCACTCGAAGTAAACGAGGTCGGGAGCGTAGCGGGTCGATTCACACCCTACACATCTAGGTTCCCTGTGTTCATCATGATTCAAATAAATTTGAGATGAGGTCATCTACACGGAGAAAGGACAATGCAGGTCGACCTCTTCGAATTTGGGAGTGGACTCATCCACAGGAGAAAGGACAATGGAAGTCGATATCTTTGAATCCGGGAGTGGACTCGTCTACATGGAAAGAGGACAAGAGGGCGGTTGGCATCTTTAATTCGGTGGTACATCATTAAAATTTGTGATGGATTCTCCCGAAAGAAATGCCCAATGAGTCTGAGACATGATCCGTTATCTCAGGGGAGATCTGTTAAACACGTCACATGAGGACGGCATGAGAGAAGAGGCGTAGAAGAGAAGGAACGCATGGCGGGCAAACCCGTCGCATGAGAGCATGTCGTTCCATTCATACGTCTATATAAACTGTCGTGTTCACCGTGAGAAGAGAGCGGGTGTATGAGCAACTTGCCAAATCTCGCACTACCCCTCTTGGTCGTCTCTCTCCTCTCCTAAGAGGGAGGTCCCTGGGAGGTCATCTACAGCTCTGCGACGTTGCAATTGTCACATCGTATCGCGCATTCTCACCCTCTCTGGTGGCGCTCGTCGCCCTCCTCTGGCCTCTCTCGCAACCCCGACGGCCGCGAAGCTCTTGAACCCGAGGCTGTTTGCTGAGCCGCCCCCTACTCTGCAATGGGGACTACACCAACCCCAGGAGCTCCTCTACCGTGAGCTCCAACTCTCCTCCAAACGGCAGTGACTCTGAAGGAGTGACATGTCCGAGCGCTGTGTCTTCCGGAGCTTCATCACTTGGGCCTCACGTGCCCTCCTCTCGTCTCGATCCCGATGTCGCTTTATCCACTCCTCTTTCCATTCTCTCCCAGTTTACTTCCCTCCTCGCCACCTGAAGAGAAATCCTCAGCTCCATGACATCTCAGGGCATCTCCGCATACTGTAGTTGCCTCAGTCCCCCAGATCCTATCCAGTAACGGCCGACCATCACCCGACGTCCGCCATTCCAGTCACAAAGAAAAGGGAGGGGAGAGACTGAGACAACATGTAATGGCATTAAGGCTTCGCATTTATTTCAAAACAAGATAACATACATCAGGGTTTGGGCACCTCAGGCCTCAGTTTCCTGAGCTCCATTACATAAGTCTCCCATAGCTCTCGATCCTCACTCACGGATGCCGTCACCTTCCTCGGAATGCTTGCCTTCCACGAAGCTTTGATCACCTTCACATCCTTCGCATCATCCTCCGTGCCCAGCTTTCTCTCTTTAATCAGAGGAAGGTTGGATGGCATGGGAAGAGAGTGCCGAGGAAGGCCAATTTGCAGGCAGCACCGGTGCGAGCCGTAAAGAACAAATTTGGTTGCACCGACAAGCTGGAGTTCAGCATCGGGAGAAGATCGCGTGAGAAGCCTACGTGAAAGTAAACATGCTGGCACACAAGTGAACATCTCTCGCGCCAAGGAGCTGAAGTGAGTACGCCAGTCACCGCGTGTCTTCAGACAGGGCATGCGATTGGCCACCTTCCCACTAAAGCCCAACACATCGGCCATGTAATGGAGGGGGCTTCGTTCAAAAATCCTGGAGGTGGTCTGTACCCCTTCGTAGTGATGAAATTTGAAGTGAAGATCAATCCAGCAGTTGAGGAGAAGCATGCACCCGTGAGGAGGCCTACCCATGCTGGAAGCCGTGAGACCACTGTAAAGATGCGAGAGGACAGCAGGCCCCACTCTCCTTCCCTCCCAAAGTCCACAAATCGCTCCCAATTGGTCTTCCTCTACGATGTTGTCAGTACAAGGAAAGAGGAGAGCTCCGGCCAAACAAATTGTGAACCCTTTCATAAGCCCTTCTAAATGCTCATCATCTATCAACCCTTCTAAGGTAGTCACGGTCCAGTCTGCGAGCTTTTGCAAGTTGACTCCGTTCTGAGTCTGAACGCTCTTTATGGTTCCAGATGGCATAAAGCTTCCAAGAACTTCCTCGGTAGATACCCTCTTCCGCATCCGCGAAACCTTTATCCTGTCATCCTTCATCGACCTTCTTAAGCCTAGCAGAAGTTCTGCCTCTTCGAGGAGGACCGTTGCCTCAAAAGTAGGGAAGATAAAAGTGTGGGTTTCTGGATGCCAAACCTCTGCCAATGCACCCAGGGCCGCCCAATCCATGGAGATCTTGTCATAATGCTTGGCATGGATCACCAACCCTTGGAGATGCCATTTTGAAATAACGGCCCTCATACTGATAGTGATGTTAGACGTAAGCTTCGATAGCCAGGGCAGCTTTGAGAATTTTCTCGGGCCCGGAAAAAGAGGATACGGCTGAAAGGAAGGAAAAGAAAGGAATGAAAAGCGAGGGAGAACTTATGAAGGAAACTAGGATGAAAAGCCAACTTACCGCTCGTGAGAGAATCCTCTCGCTCAGATGGCCTTCAATGTCGGTCAACCTCCTGAATTCGCGGCCGAACTTGCTCCTCTTGGCAGGGCGGGAAGGCCCACCTTCCATCTCAAAAGGGCAGGATTTCTCTCCCATCTCAAAAAGAGCTTGACTCCCCGAACCACCAATGGATGATCTTTTGCTAAAGAGCAAAGGGGTACTTATAGTGAAAAGGGGGGTAAAAAGGTAAATGTAAAGCATTTATGACAAGTTACCGTGGTGAATTTTAACCGAATAAATCTTGTCTGATTTGTGTCGTGTTTTCCCCTGCTCCTGTATTGATGTGCGGATGTCCTGTACAGTTGAATGTAATTTTACTTCTTATGAAATAAATCCTTCTTCACTGCTTGCTGTTCGGTGCAGGTTCCAAGAACAAAATAAGAAAGCAAGAGGGCGCCATTGCCCTACCATGTCCCACCATCAGTCACCCTGGTGACTGACCCCACTGTGTCATGCATCCTACTATATGATATCTACGCTATTAGAGCACGTCAAGGACCTTATGCCTTGGATGAATCTGGAGTTTGAGTTCCCCTCTAACAAAAATGGTGATAACTCCAGAGGAGTTCAGGACGTACGGATAGGCCGTTAGGTTGTGATAGCATGGGGACGATGGTTCCATTCGGTGAAGTCGGTGCGTGGATAAACGGGCCCCCGGCTCAGTATCGGCTCATCGAATCGGTATCCTGACCCGTCCTAAGCAACTTAACAATATTATCCTTGGCTATTTTCTACTTTTAGTTTGTTTTAATTTTTCTTTAAACCCAGCATGCATTCATGTAGGACTTTGATATCACTGTGGAAGATCATTCATTTAACTCGATTGTGAGGGCCGCTGTGCTTAAATTCTTGACTAATACGGGATATTCCATTCTGAATCAAGTACTGAGTTTCTGTGAAACCATCTTGGGCTGGTTGGCTGAAAGAGACCTTTGATTGGATTTATCAGCTACCCTTTTTATTTACTCCATTGGACCCACCTTGGTCGCAGCACTTCCACATTGGCTGGTAACCGCTCCCCAAGGTGAAACCTGCGGGTCTACGACTCAGGTACTTCCACGCCGAGAAGTTGGTCCCTCTTTCTGTTAGTCTTTTGTTATGTCCAGCTAAACAACCGTTGATTTCAGAGGACCTTCTTCAAGGTTGTTTCATTGAAACTCAGAAAAGATTCCAATCACGTAGTGTTAAAAAACGTGTCTCATCACGCCTTGGCATCCACTTTTCAGTCCATTCTCCACTCCACTTCATTACACATCTATTTCATTCCACTCCGTGCCATTCCCCTGCAAAGCAGACGCCAAGGCGGGGCAGCTGTAGACACGTCATTTTAACATTATGCTGAGCAGATCCCGTATTACACTAAGATGCCCCAAAGCAGCTCGCACGGTTAAGTTAATTGAGTAATCTCTAATTTAATCTAATAATCTGTGGCTTCTTGAATGGTAATTCTTGTTAATGGGCTTGTGACCATTCCTACACAAAATAAAAAAATGTTAATGGGCTTGGTCCATCTTTTAATCCTAAAAAAGGGGGAAGGTTCATCGTGTGGGCTTGGGCCATTCCTATTCAAAAAATATATCAAAAGAAAACATTTGTGCTAATGGGTTTGGCCCATTCCTATTCAAAATATAAAAATATATATATATATATGTGTGCTAATGGGCTTGGCCCACTTTTGTTCTAAAAAAAATAAATAAAATTTAATGGACATGGCCCCATCTTTTATTACATAATTTATTCCCTCACTCCCCTCCTGGGTCTCTCGGATCTTGCCCCCTCTCTTTAACACACTCTCTCTCTCTCTCATTCTCACCTCCTCCGTAACCCACCACCCCAGGGGAAGACCCTCGGAAGACACACACTCCACCCTCTCAACCCCCTGAACCTCCAGCCATCCCCCTCACGACAACCACCTCCAGCCACCCTCCTCCTCACGACCTCCACCTCCGGCTCCCTTCCTCTTTCCCCCCACAACAAACCCCTGGACCTCCAGCCATCCCCCTCACGACAACCACCTCCAGCCACCCTCCTCCTCACGACCTCCACCTCCGGCTCCCTTCCTCTTTCCCCCCACAACAACCCCCTGGACCTCCAGCCACCCTCCTCACGACAACCACCTCCACCGTCTCCCTCATTCCCTCTATCTTCTCTCCCTGTATTTTCTCCCTCCCTCAACCTCTCTCTTTCTCTTTTACGTTTTCTTTAAAAAAAAGAGAGAGAAGTCTTCCAGGTTCGCAGGGGGGCATCGTCGAACGTGCCCCCCTTTGAACTGCAAAGGGCCGTTGCGGCCCTTTTCCCGCAGCGACCCCGACGCCGCCCCGCCTCCGGCCGCCGCCCGCAGCGCCCCGACGCCTCCGGCCCCCGTCGCCTCCGGCCGCCCGCAGCACCCCAATGCCGCCTGCACGCCCCCTCTGCATTGCCGCCGTCGCACGCCCCCTCCGCACTGCCGCCGTCGCACGCCCCCGTCGCCTCCGGTCGCCCTCCGCTTGCCATCGGACGCCGCCCAGCCACCACGCCGCCACCGGCCTCCCGCCTCCGGCAAGCCCATCGTCCCCCGCGGCCACCACCTCCGGCCGCCGCTCTGTCCCCTGCTCGCCTCTGGCATCGCCTCCGACGCCGCCCCGCCTGCACGCACCCCCCGCAATCATCGCCTCCCACCGTCGCCGTCGTCGATGCCGAGCCCCCCCGCCGAGCACCCCCCTCTCTCTCGCGGCCGCTCTCCCCCCCCGCTCTCTCTCTCTCTCTCTCTCTCTCTCTCTCTCTCTCTCTCTCTCTCTCTCTCTCTCTCTCTCTCTCTCTCTCTCTCTCTCTCTCTCTTCTCCCCTTGGCGAGCCCCCCCTCTCTTTCTCTCCTTCTCTCTCTTCCCCCCGCCGCGGTCCCTCTCTCTCTGCTTCTCTCTCTGCTTCTCTCTCTGGCGACTTCCGCCGCGATCTCTCTCTCTCTCTTTTATTTCATTCTATTTTTTTATTCTTTTTAACTCCCTCTCTCTCCCTCTCTCTCTCTCTCCACCGTTCCCTCCCTCTCTTCCTCTCTATCTCTCTCTCTCTCGATCTCCCCCTCTCTCACTCTTTCTTTTCTCTTTTTTTTAATCCCCCCTCCCCACCGTCTCTCTCTCCCTCTCTCTACTTTTCTTCCCCCCCCCTCTCTCTCTTTCTGCTCTCTCGATCCCTCACTCATCCTTCTTTTTATTTTTTTTATTTCTCTCCCCTCTCTTCTAACCGATCTCTTCCTCTCTCCCTATTTTCTTCTTCTTATTTTTTTTCTTCACTCTTTCTTTCTCCCTCTTCCTCCTCTCCATCTTTCTCTACCTCCCATTCTCCAGTATTCCCCTCCTCTTTTGAAATTCACGCATACACACATTTTCTTTTCCCTTCTTTCATTCTCTTATGTAAATTAAAGTCCTCTGTTTCATCTACTTACGTATGTATGCATATCTTCCATACTCCATGCCCACACGTGGGGCTTTATATATGTATATATACATTTATTTTTATTTTTAATAATTAAGCTTTTTATCCCTCCCTCTTTTATTTTGATTATCTATTTTTTTAAGTCTTTCACCTCACCCCCCTTTTATTTTCACATGTGTTATCTCTTCTAAATGCCTCTCTAAAAAAAAGATTAAAAAAAAAGAGAGAGAGAACTCTCTCTCTCTTTCTCTTTCTCCTTTTCAGGACGGTGGCGATACCCGGAAGGCCCTGCCGAGTTCCCAGACGTCGGAGCATACGAGAGCGTGTTACATCTCAAAGTACGCTCGTACCATCCTCACCTCGGAGAAGCTTCCTCGAGCCCATCATCCATCTCTGAATAAGTTTTCTCCCCCCTTGTTGTCTGGTTTTCATTCAGTTAGTTACATATGCATGCATTACTTGTCGTTCATATAGTGTCTCTCTTCTTGAGAGACCCCTCTTTGTTCATTCATCATATCATCTACCTACCTTTTCATGTCTAAAAGGGGTTTTTAAATGCTACCAACCAGGTTAGTGTTCTCTTATGCTATTCTCAATATCAGCTTCTAAAGAATTGATGCTACACCACCGTCGTTCTTATCTCGTTGTTGTTTCTCTTCATTCGTTTTCCGTGCAGGGTTAACCAGTCGGGGATCCCACTTCTTCCGTCGACCAAAAGAGTAGGAGGTCATCCCTCCTTTTGAGGTACCCGGCTATTGTCTCTCTCATCTATCATAGTTCTTTCCTCCATCATTATTATATGTTGTTAAATTTCCATATTCATCCTCCTTTACGTTTCGTTTAACAGTAAGTCTATCTCCTCTCCCTTATTAGTATTATATATCGTTAAACCTCCATCTCCGTTCTTCTCTGTCTTATCTAAAATAAAGTCTTCATCCTGTCTATATTTTCTTAGTATTCTTTTCCTATATCGTGCTACCTTATTCTACCATCTATCACCCGATTTCTCTCTTTGCTCTCTCATCTTTCTCTTAAAAAGATATAAGAACATAAAAACAATAAAAGCCACAAAACCCCCAAAAAATATATAATAACAAAAAGTAAAACAAAAAAAAGGGATAATAAAATCCGGGTAACCAAAGAAGGCCCTCTTCATCGGCCGGCCGACTAAAGAGGAAGAAAGGACCCGCACTGCTCCCGCTTCGGCGGCGAATGCGATCAGGACATTCCCTGTGGGGCTCTCAGCCCCTGGCGATCACATCCCCTTCCCACTTTCTTTCCTGTCAATTTTCCCTTTTGTTTAAATCCTGCGACGGAAGTCATTCCTCGCGAAGGTGTACGTGACGGAAGTCATTCCGCGCGAAGCCTTTTTCATTCTGTCATTTTATTCCCTTGATTTTTGTCTAAACCCTGCGACGGAAGTAATTCCTCGCGAAGGTGTACGTGACGGAAGTCATTCCTCGCGAAGCCTTTTTTCATTCTGTTATTCTATTTCTTTAAATTTCTGTCTAAACCCTGCGACGGAAGTCATTCCTCGCGAAGGTGTACGTGACGGAAGTAATTCCTCACGAAGCCTTTTTATTCTGTCATTTTATTCCTTTGATTTTTGTCTAAACCCTGCGACGGAAGTAATTCCTCGCGAAGGTGTACGTGACGAAGTTATTCCTCGCGAAACCTTTTTCATTCTGTCATTTTATTTCTTTAAATTTCTGTCTAAACCCTGCGACGGAAGTAATTCCTCGCGAAGGTGCACGTGACGGAAGTAATTCCTCGCGAAGCCTTTTATTATATATATTACAGTAAAAACCCCGCGGAGAGTAATATCTCGCGGTGGTCTCATGTATATATACTCATGTTTATTATCTATATTGCAATAAAAACCCGTAAGGCCAATGTCTCGCGGTGGTCCTAATACGTACATATATATTCATTAGTGTTGATATTATTGCATCGCTGTTAGAACCCCACAAAGACCAATGTCTTGTGGTGGTATGTCTTGGTTCGTATTGCCTTTGTAATTTTCTGGAGAACGATACACCGCTGCAGTTTCTGAGTCTTCGTGCCTCCCCATTTCTGTTACTTAGATTCTCGGATTTCCTGGTATATGAAAAACTGCTCGTGGAACGGTAAGTCACGCTTACCGGGAAGGGGTTAGTTTGCGCGAGAGGGTCTTCCGACCCCTATCTCCGCCACGTACCGGAGTTCGTTTCACATCCTTCTTTCCTTTCTCCCCTTTATGTTCTTTCTCTTCTTGAGTTGATCTCGTCATTTCCATCTCTTAGGACAGACGAGGGTGGACGTCCCTTGCCGTCTCCACCTCTCTGGCAATCACCTTTTCATCATTACTTTACATCATTGTATTGTTTCTTTTCTTCACGAGGGTGGACGACACTCTTTTGCCGTCTACATGGACCACTTTTCACCTCATAGCGGTCAGGCCAGGACCGTCTAGGGTCTTCATCGTAGCGGGTGTGTGGCGGCCTAAGGGTGACCTCCTAGGTCCCACGGCGGCCTCACGACTGACCGCTACTCTCTGAATAGCGGCCAGGGCACGACCGTTTTATGTTTTGCAGTCGTTGAGGTCAGGAGGGGTAGCGGCCATGCGTCTGACCGCTAGGTGACACCCAACGGTCAGGTAGTGGACCGCCATCCTTCTTGGCAGTCTAGGAGCGACCGCCTGGGTTCTGGAGGCATCTGGGGCTGTGCGGTCCTATCTGGACCGCTAGGCCAGGCTTTGCGGTCCTAGCCAGACCGCCAGGCTCTGTGACGGTCCAGGGAGGACCGCCTCTTGGCTTTCGTGTTTGCCGTGCCCGTTTAGTGTTGGGTTGGTCTCCGGTCAACCCGACTGTGACTCAGGGGCCGACCATCAGCCTCGTGAGTGTCCCGGACATCCCATGGGTTCAGTGACCGTGTTTCTGGGGTGTCTGGAGATACCGTGGTATCTCGACTAGCGTGCCTGTGGGTTTAGAGGGTCCGGGTGACCCTGTGTGTGTGTTCCGAGCTTTCGTGTTATGCTTGATCGAGTCACCGTGTATCGGTGTGTGAGTGCGGTGGGGTTTCCCCGCATGTCGTGGGTTTCTCTAGAGGATGATTCCCGAGTGGGCCGAGTGTGTCACGCCCCGTACTCTATACCGTCGAGGTATTGTCCGCTTTGGCCTACCGACCTCACGGTTTTGTCCCTTTCTAAGGGTGATCAGCTCCAGAATGGGGGACTTCCCGGGCAGGTCACCCATCCGAGTACTACTCCCCATTAAGCACGCTTAACTTCGGAGTTCTTTACAAGAACTGAGCCGATATTTCAAAAGGCGTCTCGATGATATAGAGTACAACTTAGCTATATTTGAGAGTGTTACAATCTACCCCTCTTATATAAGCGACGTCCTCGTCGCTGGGCACATATAGCACGCAATCACGCAATCAAACCCCCAGGCAGGTAGGACTCTAGAGGTGGCCCCTATAGACTCAAGAGGTGGCTCCCACTATGTAGCACTTTGTCCCATTGCGGGTTCAAGAGGTGGCTCCCATAGTGTAGCACTTTGCCCTGCATGGCACTTAGTTCCCACACTTCCGACGGGCAGGTCATCCATCCCAGTACTACTCCCCATTAAGCACGCTTAACTTCGGAGTTCTTTACAAGAACTGAGCCGATATTTCAAAAGGCACCTCGATGATATAGAGTACAACTTAGCTATATTTGATGGTGTTACAATACGGTGAAGCCACGTGGGGGGGAGGGGAAGATATTTTGGGATTTTGTTTTGTTATATATATTTTTTAAAAAAATTTATATAAAAACTCCTAATAACATAATTTCTAAGAACTAGCTCACTCTATCTTATTTTTGGCCTTCCAAACGTCAAAATTTAAAAAAGTGTTCAACATGAAACTTGTAGATCTTTCAGTTCTCTTTCCAACGAGTCTAATATTGACCTATTCTGACATTCCTACGAGGAGTTACGTATTAATAAAAGAAGATGTCTATTTAATTTACACAAACATCCGTTAAACCCGTATTTTCTATACAGTTCAAGGCATTGGAGTTTGATTTAGAGAATCTGGAATCTGTATAGGTTCCAGAAGTAAAGTGCTTAGTTATTTTTAGATTTCGAACGGATTCAGGTGTTACAAATCTCTCCCCCTTAAATAAATTTTATCCTCGAAATTTAAAAATTTACTCAATACGTACCGAATAGCTGTGGATATTTCTTCCTCATATCATCTTCCATCTCCCAGGTGGCTTCTTCTGTTGAGATACTTTTCCACAATACCTTCACCAATGGAATTATCTTCGTTCTCAGCACTTGTTCTTTCCGATCGAGAATGCGAACTGGCTTCTCCTCATATGTAAGATTTGGCTGAATTTCCAACTGCTCATGCTCTATAATGTGCGATGAGTCTGGCATGTATTTTCTTAACATGGACACATGGAATACATCATGAACTCCTGACAATGATGGTGGTAAAGCCAGCTGATATGTCACCTCACCAATCCTTCTTAGGATTTCAAATGATCCAACATACATCGGACTGAGTTTACCTTTCTTGCCAAATCTCATTACTCCCCTAGTAGGCGAAACTTTCAGAAATACGTGATCCCCGACAGTAAATTGTAGATCTCTCCTTCTTTGATCAGCATAGCTTTTCTGCCTACTCTAAGCTGTAAGTAATCTTTTTCTAATCAACTCAACCTTTTCTACACAATCTTGTACAATCTGTGGCCCAATCAATCTCCGCTCACCAACATCGTCCTAACAAACAGGTGACGTACACGGTCTACCATATAATGCTTCATATGGTGCCATTCCTATGCTTGCATGATGGCTGTTATTATATGCAAACTCAATTAAAGTCAGATGCTCATCCCAGCTGCCTCGCCAGTCTAAACTGCAAGCCCTCAACATATCTTCTAATGTTTGAATGGTTCTCTCTTATTGTCCATCTGTTTGAGGGTGAAAAGCTGAACTAAATTTCAATTGTGTACCCAATGCGTTCTGTAAACTCCTCCAAAATTTTGCTGTAAACCTTGCATCCCTATCTGAAATAATAGATACAGGCACACTATGAAGTCTCACAATCTCTCTGATATACAAATTGGCTAGATCCTCTAATGATTGTGTTTTTGTGATTGCCAGAAAATGGGCTGACTTAGTAAGACTGTCAACAATTACCCAAATAGAATCATGCTTTCTCTTAGTCATTGATAATCCCATCACAAAATCCATAGTGATATGCTCCCATTTCTACTGTGAAATTTCCATCAACTGTAGGAATTCTTTTCCTGGTCAATTTGGTCATAGGAGCTGCAATAGAAGAAAAACCTTCAATAAACCTACGATAGTAACCCGCAAAACCCAAAAAGCTCCTAATCTCACTGACATTCTTCGGCCTTTCCCAATGTAAAACAGCCTCAACCTTAGCTGGATCAACAAACACTCCATTACCAGAAATGATATGCCCTAGAAATTGAACATGGTTTAACCAAAATTCACATTTACTGAATTTCGTATAGAGTTGATGTTTCCTTAAAGTTTCCAACACAATCCTCAAATGTTCTTGATGAGTTTCAACAGTAGGAGAATAGATCAACACATCATCAATAAACACAACTACAAATGTATCCAGATATGGTTGAAAAACTCTATTCATCAGATCCATAAAAACTGCAGGTGTATTAATTAACCCAAATGGCATAACCAGAAATTCATAATGTCCATATCGTGTTCTGAAAGTAGTTTTTGAAATATCTTCTTCTCTTATCTTCAATTGGTGGTATCCAGATCTGAGATCAATCTTTGAAAATACTGTGGCAGCTCGTAGCTGATCAAATAAATCATCAATTCTTGACAAATGGTACTTATTCTTAATAGTCACTTTATTCAATTTCCTATAGTCAATGTATAATCTAAGAGACACATCTTTCTTTCTAACAAATAGAACAAGTGCACCCCAAGGGGATACGCTTGGTCGAATAAACCCCTTGTCTAGCAGTTCTTGTAATTATTTCTTTAATTCTGTCAATTCGGCTGGTGCCATTCTGTAGGGAGGGATGGAAACAGGTAAAGTACCCGGTGATAGCTCAATAGTGAACTCCACCTCTCGGTGTGGGGGTAAACCTGGAAGTTCATCAGGGAATACATCTGAAAATTCTCTGACAACATCAATATCTGAAGTGATTTTCTTATTTTCATTAGAAGGAATAGCCATTACACTAGCCAAATAACCTTGACATCCACTTCTAAGCAATTTCAAGGCTTTAAGTGCTGAAACTAGTGTTTTACTAGAACGGTGTCTTGGACATTGATAGTGAAATGTCTGCTCCCCAGGTTTTTAAAAAATTACTTTCTTTCCATGACAATCTAGAAGGACAAAATTTGTATCTAACCAATCCATTCCCAAGATGACATCAAAATCAGTCATTTCCAGCAGATACACACATGCTGGCATAATCCTCCCCTGAATCACCGCATCAATGCTAGGAATAACAGAAGTCGTTCTAGCTATCTCCCTATTTGGTGTGTTAATGGACATCTCATCAGTGTTCACAATTTATTTATCTTTCAATAATTCAGCAAATCTCAGAGAAATAAATGAATGTATAGCACCCGGATCAAATAAAACTCTAGCATGCATATACTCGATAAGAATAATACCTTCAGCTACTACATTGGCATCCCGGGTGTCTTCCTTTGTTAATGTATAAACTCTTGCTTGAACTCTTCGCTGCTGCTGTGGTTGCTGCTCCTGTCTTGGTCTTTTTGGACAATCTCTTAGCATATGTCCAGTCTCACCACATGAAAAATATTTTCCAGAGGTCTGCCAACATTCTTTACCTCCATGCTGCATCCCGCACTGTTGACAAGCTGGCATATTATCTCTCTTAACTGGTTAAACTCTCTCTGGAAAAGTCATCTTCGACTTCTTATCTTTTCTCACAATTGAACCAAGATTACCCATTTTTGCATTATCCCTTTGTCTTTCTACTAAGAATTCTTCATATTCAGTTTCTACAATACAAGCAGTCCTCAAAGCGACTGCCATAGTCTGAGGTTCAAGGATTGCAACTCTACTTCTAATGTTACTTCTTAAACCTCTAACAAATTTCTTCACCCTTCTAAACTCATCTGAACAAATATGAGGGGCATATTCCTAATATCACATTATCCTGCTCTGCACATCTAATGGCCGTGAAAATCTTCTCAATTTCTCTCACCCAGTTTTCCACAATCTCTGGGTGACTCTCCCCCTTAAAAGAATGAGAACTCATATGTCTAAATTTCTCCATCATGGTAGCGCCTGTTGCCCTATTCAATTATTCTTGCACACGATTTTATAATTGGGCTTGCATCATTGTCTGAGTTTGGGCCTGTAATTGCATAGTCTGCACTAACCCTTGAAAAGCTTGTGTGAACCCTCCTAAATCTGGCACACCCTGAATAGGTAACACACCTTGTCCACCGGGAGCAAGCTCGCCATGAATTGTTTCCCCGACAACCCCTTGTGATGTTCCATTTGAGGGCGCAGACTCCTCGGGAGAAGTATTAACCTCAGCCCTATCACTCTCTGCCATCTCTTAACCTCAGCCCTATCACTCTCTGCCATCTCCTGCGAGGGAGAACTAATCTGAATTAATATGATTCTAGGTTCAACATCAAGTTCTAAAATAAAATTTTAAGATCTTGTGGTATGGTATATAAATCTGGTGGGTGCAATGATTTCAAGCCGCACAACCTTACTCTGATATCACTCTCTGTGGCGCCCCCTTCCCGCGATCCCGTATCGTGTCCGGGGACGTCACAGCGGATGTACGGAAGTATTGTGGGCCGGATATTTGTAAGGCGATAAAGGCCAAACCATCACATATTCTAAAAGAAATATAACCATACCATTTCCATAAGATAAATACTCATAATTTACATCGTATACAGAGTACTACACATCTTTACTCAAAAGTCATATTTACATTCATTATTCAAAAGAAAACTAAATCTAATTATTCTACGCAGCGGAATCCAAATTAAATCCGGGGTCAACTTCCGACCTATTGCCCGAAGGAGTCAAGACGCACACTGGTCAATTTACTGAAATGGTTAGGCAACAGAAATGAGTCCAAAGACTCAATAGACATTAAAACCAATCACATGCTTATCATATACTAAACTGTACAAATCCATGATATAAAGCTAATCACAATTTCACTGGATTATACATATACTATGAATGCGAAGGAAATATAATATAGCAAAATAATTTTCATATTTATAAGCGAATGCGTATAACAAATCTTATCTGACTTAATACATATCTTAACTAAATCAGAACTTATACAGATGAACTTATTTTCAGATCATATCAAAATCATATATCAAATCTGAACTTCATATTATTTGGCAACATATATTGGATAGGCATCCCGTCACTAAAAGCAGTAGCAAACACATACCTAGGCATCCATACGTCGACATAAAGATAAATGGTCTAAACGCTGGAGCCTGTCGGCCTTGATCAACCACGCATGATCGGAAGTTAATACTCTACCATTCCCTAGATAATTTTCTTATTCTGGATTCCGGATTTTTTTCAGAAGTCCGTTTATACTCGGAAATGGGTCTAATCCCGTAACGGAAGCTAACTACGGTTTGTCACCACACACCTCCTTAAAGTGACACAGTCCATATGCTTAATCAAATTTTTATTCTTATTATGATGCTTATTACATAGTCGTCTCAATACTTAAAACTTGCCATTGAACTTTACAAAATAACTGGATCGTATTTTAATATCAAGAATTAGATGTTAATCCTAGGGTAGTGAGTCAAATTCATTACTAAATAAATTACTATTATATAACATTCGAAGATATTAGAGTAGAGAGAGAGTATAGAGAAAGTAGAGGGAGAAAGTAGAAAGAGATTAGAGAGAAATTAGAGAGA
Organism: Amorphophallus konjac; assembly: GCA_022559845.1. Classification (NCBI taxonomy): domain Eukaryota; kingdom Viridiplantae; phylum Streptophyta; class Magnoliopsida; order Alismatales; family Araceae; genus Amorphophallus; species Amorphophallus konjac. Next base: position 17,247,803 of record CM040118.1, on the reverse strand, counting down.
GATTAGAGAGAAAATAATATTTTTACCTCTCTGTGGCGTCCCCTTCCCACGATCCAGTATCGTGTCCGGGGACGTCACAGCGGATGTACGGAAGTGTTGTGGGCCGAATATTTGTAAGGCGCTAAAGGCCAAACCATCACATATTCCAAAAGAAACATAACCATACCATTTTCATAAGATAAATACTCATAATTTACATCGTATACATAGTACTACACATCTTTACTTAAAAGTCATATTTACATTCATTATTCAAAAGAAAATTAAATCTATTTATTCTACGCAGCGGAATCTAAATTAAACCCGGGGTCAACTTCCGACCTACTGTCCGAAGGAGTCAAGACGTACAATGGTCAATTTCCTGAAATGGTTAGGCAACAGAAATGAGTCCAAAGACTCAGTAGACATTAAAACTAATCACATACTTATCATATACTAAACTGTGCAAATCCATGATATAAAGCTAATCACAATTTCACTGGATTACACATATACTATGAATGCGAAGGAAATATAATATAGCAAAATAATTTTCATATTTATAAATGAATGCGTATAACAAATCTTATCTGACTTAATACATATCTTAGCTAAATCAGAGCTTATACAGATGAACTTATTTTCAGATCATATTAAAATCATATATCAAATCTAAACTTCATATTATTTGGCAGCATATATTGGACATGCATCCCGTCACTAAAAGCAGTAGCAAACACATACCTAGACATCCATACGTCGACATAAAGACAAATGGTCTAAACGCTGGAGCCTGTCGGCCTTGATCAACTACGTAGGATCGGGAGTTAATACTCCACCATTCCCCAGATAATTTTCTTATTCTGGGTTCCGGATTTTTTTCCGAAGTCCGTTTGTCCTCGTAAATGGACCTAATCCCGTAGCGGAAGCTAACTACGGTTTGTCGCCCCACACCTCCTTAAAGTGACACAGTCCATATGCTTAATCAAATTTTTATTCTTATTATGATACTTATTACATAGTCGTCTCAATACTTAAAACTTGCCATTGAACTTTACAAAATAATTGGATCATATTTTAATATCAAGAATTAGATTTTAATCATAGGGTAGTGAGTCAAATTCATTACTAAATAAATTACTATTATATAACATTTGAAGAGATTAGAGTAGAGAGAGAGTAGAGAGAAAGTAGAGGGAGAAAGTAGAAAGAAATTAGAGAGAAATTAGAGAGAGATTAGAGAGAAAATAATATTTTTACAGAATGGTAACTAAATAAATAACTGGTTCTAAACATAGATCATTGGGTTAAATAAATCAATGACTTAAATCACATTTCAAACAAAATCAAATCAAAGAAATGTAAATAACAAATAACATCCACTCGGTTTATCATGCCTACCTTTAGAATGGACTTCCGAATTGATCTTAGTATCTCGCCCGAGCTCCCGTAAATATCTTTGCGTAGGAAAAGATAATTTTGCCGTCCCAGATACGTAAAGAAGGGTGAAATTGTCCAAAATAGTTTCAAATCCTCCGTCTAAATTTTTATCAAATATTTATATTATTCTGATGTTCTATTATCTTCTCCGTTTATTAATAAGAGAATGAGAGTGGGAAGAGAGATGAGAGAGAAACTAGAGAGAGAAACTAGAGAGAAAAAGTAGAGAGAGGAAATAGAGAGAGAAAGTAAAGAGAGAGTAGAGAAAGAAGGTAGAAGAGAGGTTTAAAGAGAGAAAGTAGAGAGAAAATAGAGAGAGAGAAAGTAGAGAGAGAAAGTATAGAGAGAAAATAGAGAGAGAAAGAGAGAGTAGAGAAAGAAAGTAGAAGAGAGATTTAAAGAGAGAAACTAGAGAGAAATTAGAGAGAGAAAGTAGAGAGAGAAAATAGAGAGAGAAAATAGAGAGAGAAAGTAAAGAGAGAGTAGAGAAAGAAAGTAGAAGAGAGATTTAAAGAGAGAAAATAGAGAGAGTATAGAGAGAAAATAGAGAGATAAAATAAAAAAGATTAGAGAGAAAAAGTAGAGAGAGATTAGAGAGAGTAGAGAGAGAGTAGAAGAGAATAAAAATAGAAAGAGAGAGAGAGAGAGAAAGAGAGAAAGAGAGAGAGAGAGTGTGTGTGTGAGAGAGAGAGAGAGATGGATGGGGGGTTTTGGACGTGGGAGAAGTAGAGGGGGAGGGGGTATATAAAGGGACGGGGGGAGGATGGATAAAAATGAGGGGGGGAGTTATGTAGGGGAGAAGGTTGGAGGGGGGGGGGTTTATGTGGGGGAGGTGGGATTGAGGGAGGTGAAGCCACGTGGGAGGGGGAAGATATTTTGGGATTTTGTTTTGTTATATTTTTTTTAAAAAACTTTATATAAAAACTTCTAATAACATAATTTCTAAGAATTAGCTCACTCTATCTTATTTTTGGCCTTCTAAACGTCAAAATTTGAAAAAGTGTTCAACATGAAATTTGTAGATCTTTCAGTTATCTTTCCAACAAGTCTAATATTGACCTATTCTGACATTCCTACGAGGAGTTACGTATTAATAAAAGAAGATGTCTATTTAATTTACATAAACATTCGTTAAACCCGTATTTTCTATACAATTCAAGGTATTGGGGTTTGATTTAGAGAATCTGGAATCTATATGGGTTCCAGAAGTAAAGTGCTTAGTTATTTTTAGGTTTCGAACGGATTCGGGTGTTACAGAGTGTATGGCCTTGGACTGTGTGTCCAGTCACCCAGCTTGGAGCTGGAGGTTTCCCACTTTTTCCTGGGATGGGGAATCGACTTGGCGGCTTGTGACCTACCTTGGGAACCACACTTCTGTGTTTTCTGTGTGGCCCGTGTGTGTGGTCTGTGGATCGTGAGTCCAATTACCCAGCCTGGGGCTAGATGGTTTTCTTAGTCCCTTTTCGAGGGAATGGTCTCAGTGGTTGTGAACTGCCTTGTGAGTCATCGTGCTGAGGTTTCTGACCCTAGGGTTAGAGTAGATAGATGGCGTGGAGCTGTCCTTGTATGATGGTCTTGACCCCGAGTCTTGTGACTCACGGACTGTTGGATTTAGTAAGTCTAGAGGACTGTCTAGAGTCTGGTGGCTCAGCGCCACTTGGTTCTTCACGACTTTCGTGCAGGGTGCGTGCGTGTTTCTCAGAGTTTCTCCTCGGAGAGTGGTCACATCAGTGACTCTCCACTAGTCGTAGCCTTCCGACACGCGTGTGGTCCCACCGGGGAGTGGTGGCGAGGCTTTACCCAAGAGAGACAGTTTTTAGACTGGTTACTGTAAGGCCCCATGTCTTACAGCCAGAGTCTGACTGAGGGGAAAACCAGTCAGAGGCCTGACCTAGGACGCATGGTCAGTGTGTGCACACGTGGTTGGGGGCAGTTGGACCCGCGCTGACGAGCGCGACCCCAGCTAGTTCTTGTTCTGTGGTTACTAGTACGGTGTCTCAGTTTTCGCCAAGGGCGATGCAAGGAGACACCTGACGCACGGTCTAAGATGTCAGTGGACGAATCCGGCCTTGCTTCTGGTGGGCAGGTACTCCTGTCACGTGAGTCGTGACTCTCCTGTTTTCGGGTTCCGTTTCCCGTCTGCGAGGCATAACTTCTGGACCGTTCCAGCGTATTTTCCCGAGGTGGTGGCTAGAGGTGCTTGGTAGGGATTACCGAGGCATCGTCGTGCCAGTGTGGGACTGTGCGGTCCCAGTTGGTCGTGCCGTGTGGGCAGGCTTCCGCGGCAAGGGTGCCGTGAGTGTTCCCTCGGTAGGCCTGGTGTTAGAGTGGCCTGGCTCCCGACTGTGAGATCGGGGTTTCCCTTTTTGTTGCTGGTAGGAGTAGCTATAGAGCCGTGATTTTATCGGCTGCCGTAGTTTGGTACGGCTGTTCCCTTTGCCGTAGTTGTTACTCCACCGCTGTTGATGTTGCTTTGCTAGTGCTGCCTTCTGTTACCGCCGTTGTTTTCGGTTGGGGTTCCGCGAGACCCCTATTGAGCTAGTGATAGGAGGCTCACCCCTACTTTTCAGGTGTGACGGTTCTTCCTCGAGGTTTAATGGTGTTGTTCGGAGGTTCTTAGTTGCCAGCTCGCCGGGCCGAGTGTTCACTCGGTGTTGGGTACGTTCTCTACCTTAGACTATACTTTTTGTTGGACTTGACTCTATTATAGTTATTTATTTATTTCTGTTAATTATTGTATTGTCCTATTTTATTTCCTATTTTTTTGTACCTCCACACTCCTTTTAGCCCGTCCGAGCCCTCCCGGCTCGTGGGTGATGGGTCAAGATTCGAATGGTATCGGGCTCCTCCCAGTATCCGGATCTTGGGTCGTTACATGCCCCCTCCGAGGCCCAGTCCCCCCTATGTCTCCCTCCTCCTCCTCTCTCTCTCTCCCTACATCTCTCTTTGCCCCCCGACGTCCCCCCGCACTCCCTCCTCTCTCTCGCACACTCTCTGCCTCTCTCATTCTATCTCTGCCAGACGTGAGACCTCTTCCTCTCTCTTTTCTCTCTCTCTCTCCCTGACACCCCTCCCTAACCCCTCTATCTCTCTCTCTCCCCACTCAGTAGGGGTGCCAATGTTGGAGGGGGAGACCCCCTCCAACCCCCTCCCCCCCCCGCTCTCTCTCTCTCTCTAACTAAGGATGTTTTTGTCTTTTACTCCTCTTAGGTTAAGTTAGACCATGATCGGATTAAGTTAACTCAACATTTTCTGGCAGAGATGGATGGTAGGGGTTTTTTCTATAACATAAAATAATTTAGTGTCTTATTTATAAATAATAGGATTGGAGAGACATGGAGGCTAACAAATAATAGGTGAGAATGACAAATGAACGAAACCATGATCCTAAAAATAATACACTAAATTAAAGAGATTGCTCAAAATATAAAAATAATTAATATAAAATAGGTGTTTACTAAAATTTTATTTTTTACTCCTTTTTGTTGTGTAGTGGTCAGCGGATCTAGAGGGGAGGGGTGAATAGATCAGCCACACTTTTCGCAATGCGGCCCTCTAAACAGCTAGTTAAAATGAATTGCAGCGGAATAGAAACTAGCTTCCAAGAATGCTATGATTCACTTAGCAAGATAAGCAAGATATATAATAATTCGATCCTAAGCATGCATCTAGAACGAATCAATCACATAAGCAAACCACACTAGACAGGATTTTTAAGGTGGTTCGGACTGAATCCTCAGCCCTACGTCCACCCCTCACCAAAACCCGGTGAGGCTTCACTTGTGCAGCGCACAGAACCGCAAATCGGAAACCACCGATTGCCTTCCTACTCACCACCTGGTAGGGACGTCAACCGCAAATTGGAACACCCTCCAATTACCTTCCTACTAACCACCGGTAGGGATGAATCACACTTTCAATGTTTAAACAATAATGAAAATGAAACAAATGTGAAGGAACTAAAACAAGAGATTGAGTTATGAGTGAAAAATGAATTGGCCCTTGTATGGAATGTTTGATCAGCAACAAGGCTCCTCTTGGCTTCAACTCAATCTTCTTGATTCACCCTTGATTGGATGAATGTTCTTCACGGAGTACTGTTCACGTGAACAGTACATCTTCCTTCAATTCTTCTCTCTTGATCTTCTCTTTGAACTTCTTTGAATGAATGAAGGAAATGATGAAGCTACCTTGAATCTTGATTGCTTCTTTAGCTTCTAGGAGTTTGAATGCTTGAAATATCACCTTGAATGAACTTGAAAGAACTTGAATGGATGAAGATGATTTCCCTTGAAAAACTTGAATCAAACTGGCTTCCTTGGATCACTTTGATAGCCTTGCTTTGATGTAATCTTCCTTGAAGATTGCTGGCTTTGATTTGAGCTTGATTCCCCTTTGATTGGATGAAGAACACCTTCACGAACTACTGTTCACGTGAACAGTAGCTCGTCTCTAAGCTCTCTTACAACCTCCCTTGCAGCCACCCTTGTAACCCCTTCAAGCATTAGGGTTTCCAACCCTCTTGTATTAGTTTTATAGACCTTGAATGGTCTATGGACAAGCCTTAGACCAGATCCACAATTTGTGGGTGATTAGGTGACTTTTGGATTAAAGAAATCCATGTAGAATGGCCCTTTTCGAAGTTGGAAACAAAGTCAAAAATGAAGGCTCGGGGCTGGCGGTCGACCTACAGCTTCTGGCGGTCGACCGCCACTGAAACACATACAACCGGGCGATCCCTGGGAAAACCGGTCGACCGCCACTGGCTGGCGGTCGATCGCCACTGAAAAACGTGCAGCCTTGGCAGTCCCTGGCTGGGGCGGTCGACCGCCCCTATGCTGGCGGTCGACCGCCAGCTGGGCAGAGCCCGGGTCACCCCGGGTCGGTCCGTTGGCCGCACCAGCTCCGTCGCTTGAGTCCGTTAGCCGCCTGTTCATGTCTGTGGCATCGACCTTGATTGTCTTGAAGTTGTATTACTGAGTCTTCAAGCCAAATTTTGTTCCGGGGGCTCCGCCCCCGGAAACCCCGCAAGGGGCGCTGCCCCCTTGACCCCCGCGACCTGACCGGGCAGGTCGATCCCCGCGACCTGACTGCGCAGGTCGATCCGCGTGTGAGGGCGCAACATTGAGCTTTCATGTGCATATCTGTCATGAACAAAATATCACATATGTCAGTCATAAGAGCGTGGTAAATAACAATGACTAATAGTGTTAAGCCATTATCAAAACTAAGAATACACAAAACTCATATGACTATAGAATGATGCTGAATGACCCATGTGACCACAGAATGACTCAAATGACCTTAGGGACACAACACTTTTGTCACTCTCATATCTAATCATGAGATCAGATGATGGATGTGAATGACTCAAGTTCACTTAAGTTCAATTCTCCCGACTTTGGTAGCACCAAAGTTAATTTTTTTGGGGTTTGATTTTCATATTAGAAGGTGAAAAAGGGTATGATGAAAAGAGGTTAATTACCCCGATATCCCTTAAATTTTTGGAAATAATCTCTATGCACCTACTTTTATGTAACTTACCTATATACCCCTAAAATTTACTAACCATAGTTCTTATACCCTTCGTAGTTAGATTTCATACACATATTATTTTCTATGGTATGATATAGGGTTTAGTGGTGTATGGATATATTCTTAAAGATTTTAAGAGTATATAAGTAAATTAGATAAAGGTATGGCATAACGGCATAAGATTATTTATAATGATTTAAGGTATGTAGCATGGTTTGCCGTCCCGGCCCGACCCGCACCGACCCGCACGACCCGACCCAGGCGGGCGCCGGGTCGCACGGGCTGTGGGTCGTGGCCGGGACGCACTGGACAGCACGGTCCCGTGCGTCCCGCCGCGTACCGGAGCGGGTCGAGGCGGGCCCGGTGTGGTTCGTGCGGGACGGCGCGTACGTGCCGGGTCGCCCATATAGCAGGCCGGGGTGCGGGCAGGTCTGGCATCCGCAGCGGCTTGAAGGCGGTGGCCGGCAGGTGTGGGCAGTGCAGAGCGGCGGCGGACGGCACCGGGCGGCGGCGACGACCGGCGATCAGAGGTAGGTGCCCTAATTTTTTGTTTTAGGGTGAGGAGGGGGGGTGAGGGGGGGGGGGACGTCTGCACTGGCACCGCCGCCGGTGGGGGGGGCGGGGAGGGAGGGGGGGCGTGTGCACCGTGAGAGGGGGAGGGGGGGCGTCTGCCACCGCGGGGGTGGGGGGCGGTGAGGGGGGGGCCTCTGCACTGGCACCGCCGTTGGATCTGGCCGCGGGGAGGGAGGTGGGGGAGGGTGAGAGGGGGAGGGGGGGCGTTTGCGGGCGTCACGGCCACCGTGAGAGGGGGGGGGGCGTCGCACTGGCACCGTGAGAGGGGGAGGGGGGCGGAGGGGGGGGGCGTCTGCGGGCGTCGCGGCCACCGTGAGAGGGGGAGGGGGGGCGTCGCACTGGCACCGGAGGGGGGGCGTCTGGGGGTGTCGCGCCCACTGTGAGAGGGGGAGGGGGGCGTCGCATTGGCACCGTGAGAGGGGGAGGGGGGGCCTTTGCGGGCGTCGCGGCCACCGTGAGAGGGGGAGGGGGGGCGGAGGGGGGGGGGCGTCGCACTGGCACCGTCGCCGGTGGGGGGGCGGGGAGGGTGAGGAGGGGGGGGGGGGGGCGTCTGCACCGTGAGAGCCACCTCCGGTGGGGGGCGGTGAGGGTGAGGGGGGGTGTTTATTTTTTTTGATTTTTAATTAAAAAATATAGGAAAATATTTTATTATATTATTTAATATTATTATTAATATATTATTTAATTCATGTTATATAAATAATATAATTTTTGTTTAATTGATGTTGTATAAATATCATTTTGATGATGCATTATTTAATTCATTTTGTAGAATTAATATAAATAATATTTAATTCATGTTGTAGATATAAATTTATTTTTTGATGTGTTATTCAATTCATGTTTAAATATTAGATTTAATTTAGATGTATTAAATTTTAAATTTAGTCTTGCATGTTGTAGAATTAATGATATTAATATCATTATTAGTTGTAGATGTAAAATATTTTTAAATGCATAATGTATATTAGTTAATTTAATTGCATAATGTAAAAATGTAATGTATATGGATATATTTTTAATGTAAATATAAATTTAGTGTTGAATATTTTCTAAATAATTTAAAAGTTAATTTATATGTATAATGTAAATTATTTAGAGATGTTTTTAATTTATATGTGTCATGTAATTTAATTAGAGATGTAATTTTAAATATCTAATTAGTGATAGATAATTTTAAAGTTAATGTATATGTATTAATTATAAATATTAACCTTATATGTATGTTATAAGAATAATGATATTATTTGGAACTAAATTATATTAAGATGTATTAAATATTGAATTTAGTCTTGCATGGTACGCAAATCATGAAATTATGTTCATTGTTAGTTGTAGATGGGAAATAATATATTTTCATAATTTGTATTTCTTAATTTTAGGAGATAGCACTCTATGACTCCTAAGGAACGAACAAATGATATTGGGTGGTCACTATGTAGGTGATTTTTTTTAAAAAAGGGAGATACTCATACTATCTATATATCAGTTAAGGTTTATAGTACTGGCCATATTTGTCACGGTCGGTACAGGCAGTGTATCGATACGGACATCGGTAGGGCATGATTTTTTGATTTTATTTTTTAATTTAAAATTTTTTATAATATTTTAAATATAAATTTTTAATAATAATTCATATAAGTTGTAAAAAAATATATGTATCAAAAAATAATAGAATGTTGAGTTATTATTTTGTGATCATGGATGCATACTACGTTACATAGGATTAATTTTACTGACTCTTCCAACTATTATTAAGATACAAGCGATGAGTGATTACTTATTAATAAATTTATTATGTAATAATAAATAATTACATATATACAACTATTAATACCTTTTTTTTACTGAAATAACCTATTACGCCTCTAAATTAAACATCTTATTTGAAGAGACAAAAAAAGATAAGTTAACCTGTTAAAGTGAATATATGCATAATTAACTTTACTCGTGACATCATTCAACTCCACTCATAGAGTACAAAATGTTAAAACTCACTCATGTGACTCATATGTGAATCCTGAATCTTAATTAGAATCAGATATATGAGACTCATGACCCATATAATCTAACTCTATCATAGTGGGTGGACGTGCATGTGGGTGAGTCTGAAAATATGTAACCATCTACACAAATAATGAGTCATGTGCAGCGGTGGAAGATACATCAAATCCTCTAATAAAAGCTCTAACTATATCTATACATGTATGTCTATCATCTGCTACTGATGGGATTGGTTCTAGTGGTGCTCTAACTCTATACGTAGAGGGAAATCTTGATTCGCCCGGTGATAGTGGTGGGGGTACCCTAGATGTGGAAGACTATGCCCCGGCTCTGTTGCGAGAAACACATCTCCTTGTAACTATGTCCGAAAGTAATCTCAGATATCCTCTGGAACTAAGGAGCATGCATGACAATCCCATCCCACTCCTGCAAGGTGCTCAGTAAATCTGTGTATGTCGGTGACGCGATGTGCGCAATATCTATAGTGCACATATCGATCACCCTCAACAGTGTAACCGTACTCCCACGCAGGGTGATGTCGTCAATCCATGATGTCCTGTTAATGTTGAAAAATTTTACATCATCAACTTGAAGGGCAAGTGCAAAACTCACCACTTCTCTCCTCCCACGCCCACCTCCCCCCTCCCACCACCCACCGTTGCCTCCTCCAGACTCCCACCGGCCAGATCTGACCAGTGGGAGGTCGAAGGAGGCGGCAGTGGGCGGTGAGATGTGATGGCTGACGATGGCCGGACCCTCCCACCCAACACCTCCCTCCTCCCATGTCCAACCTTCCCCCTCCCAGTCACGCCTCCCACCGCCCATCGTTGCCTTCTCCGGCCTCCCACCGACCAAATCTAGTCGGTGGGAGTATGAAGGAGGCGGCGGTGGGCGGTGAGAGGCGATGGCCAGAACCCACCACCTCCCCCCTCCGGCCTCCCATCGGCCAGCTCCCTTCCTCCTCTCTACCAAAAAACAATAATAATAAAAACAATAAATTATCTCTTCGGAGGCCTCCGATCGCTAGTCCTCGTCGCTTGCACCGCCTCTCACAGACCTACACCGACGCCGCCTGCAACGCTCCTCGTCGACCTGCACCGCTGCGTTCGACGCCCTCCACTGCCATCCCCACGGCCATGTTATAATGTCAGACCGACATGAGCCAGGCAGCTCGCACTTACCAGGTAGGTCCCGCTTTGAACCGGTCTAGTATGTAGTGGGATGCACGATCCCGTGTAGGACAACGTGTCCCGACCACGTCCCATGCCCCGAGCATCCTAACATCTACGTGGCATGATCCGGTACAGGTGACCCGTTCCATACTAAATTGATTTGACAAACCTTGGTATCAGTCAAATTTGAACACTACCAACGAAGAAAGAGACTCAAAGACGTACACTATTACACATACATGATAGATAACATAGATAAGCATGGCCACGCCAGCCCAACGTAACGCATCGTCTTTGACTTTGACAAAATCTCATCTTCTTATAATATAATATCCTGTTGGGCACGCGAATGAAGAGAACTGAGAGGCTGGACCGTACAGCATAGCCCGCCAGTCATGACTCCCCTCCTTTGCAAGGAGGAGATCTTGAGTTCAACAAATGCTGCTGTCACGATGGGGAATTTTGACTCTGCTCATCCGTGTGGGGGGTACGTACGTAGGTGTCTCTTCGGAATCATTGGAAGTTATTTTTCGGAGCACCCATTACCCAAAAAAATAAAAGATTGAGGAGAGGCCGATGATGCCCTACATATAATAATAATAATAATAATAATAATTTTTTTTTTACGACAATATATCCGACTGTTGAGGAGCCTCAACCCAACAGGAACTTCGCTTGCTCCCTCCCACCCTGCGCATGATCATGAAAAACGTTTGATAGATGTTTTAAGTGCAATGCCCATGCTAATTACACGCAATGCTAATGCACTATTTTTTAGTGACTATTATTTTTAAGTTGGTTAATAATTTAAAATTAGGCATGAAAGTTAAGAAAAAAATTAATCTCATGTGAATATTGAAAAATATTTTTTTTGTTTGATCTCAAATTATATCCTCCGGTGATGTGGCACTCACGTTAGCTTAATTTGACGTGAGAGTCCTCTAAAAGATAAAAAATAAAAAAATAATGCAATCTTAACAATGACATTGCACTTAATACTCTCAAAAATAATTAATCGATTTTCTTCTTCTTTTCTCTTTTTGATAGGGGTGTTATGAACGGCTAATAAAAAAGGGGGGAAAAGGCAGCTCCCTTCGCTTTGGACGTCGATGCCTTCGGCTGAGAGGATGACGATAGAACGTCGTCACATTCTTCTGATGGGTGGCCAATCATAGATTTTTTTTACAACATTGAATTGATCAAATTTGATGGATGTAAAGGCATAAAAATGGTTCCTAGGTCACATATCACGTTCTCTATTTATTTGTTGGAGAAGTCGTCTTGCGCCCATGGAAGCCTGCACACACCAGAAGCCAAAGAGGCGTCAGAAGGAGTCCCGAGTGTTACCCTAGGGGGCAACCCTCCGATGTTAAATCAGTGATCGGTTTAATGAGTAGCAGAGAAGAGCAGGGGAGAGAGAGAGTAGGAGAGAGGTGGTCGAGGAAGGTTGGAAGACCGAGTAGATCCTCCGATTGAGTGCTCGCCTCTCCCAGTGGACACTCAGCGAGTGCTCGCTGGGCGGTAAGGTCGTTGAGGAGAGCCTTCCCTCACGAGTCGATGAGCGCAGTAGCCTTCTCTCTGTAACGACTAGCTCTATTCTCTGAGGAAGTAGTATAGCAGAATAATCCACCGTGTCCTTCTTCTCTGTTGTTCTCCTTTTTATATGGGTTGTCCTGGGCTGGGAGGCCTCATCCCTTGGTAGGGAACGGCGTTCGAAGTAGAGTAACGTTCCCCCGCTACAATGGCGGAGTTTCCTGTTGGAGGGCAGTTGCTCCGGCGTCGGCCGGTCCCGGGGCGAGTCTTACGACACTCATGGAGCGTGCTCACCCGTTATGGGGGTCAGGGCCGACGTCTGGGGGGTAACAGTCGGTCATCGGAGTGTCCTCCGGCGATAAGTCCGCTCAGGCCGTGGGCCTTATGCGGTGTAGAATCCGAAGCCTTTCTGGGCCGGGCCTCTCTTTATCGGGCCGCGCATATACGTCCGCTTCTTGGGTGCGCTCCTGAGGAGCGATCCGAGTATGGGCCGGTGGTTACCGGGCCGTTGTTGGGCCAAACTAGATTTACCCTCCTCACTTCCCCCCTACTCTCAGTCGCCGAGCACGTAGTAGGGGGCTGAGAGTCGATTTGGAGAGGTCTTTCTGAGGTCATGAGGCTCGAGGCCAACCTCCTCGTACCATGAGCGTTTGGTATCCCTGGGAGCCTGCTTGGCGCGCAAGGCACCTCACGCCCATAATCATGACTCGTGTCTTGTCTTCTTATGGGAGCGCGGGCTCCGAACAGGCGTCTGTTATTGGCAGCCGTACCGCCGTAGCAGCGAACGTCTTTTCACCTGCTCCCAAGGGGAGAGCGTTGCTCCGTAGTGGGCCGTTATAAGGACTACCGCCTGGCTTATCTGTAGCCTCCATCTGCATTCCGCTGGCCACTGAGCTCATCGTAGGCGTCTTCCCCCCTTGTGTCTGGTGAGGGCCTTCTCTTCCTGCGCTTTTCTTCTGCCACAGCTATGCCTCTACGTAGAAGGACCCTTAGGATCGAGTCCTCTTCCTCCGAGGAAGCGCCTTGGGGCCGGGGTGGTGTGCCGAGCACGTCGGACGCCGGTCCCAGTCGACCCAGTTCCCTGCCGTTGACAGCGTATAGGGTGGTCTATGGCTTGCGGGAAGCTTTCCAGATTCCCACCGAGTATGACGTTGTCTTCCCGTCTGAGGGAGATGAAGTAATGAGTTATCCTTCTGGTGGGATCATGGTCCATGTAGCCTCCTTTCAGGCGGGTTTCTGGGTACCAATTCACCCCTTCATCGCGTCCGTCCTCCATCATTATGGGAGACATCCTGGGGAGATAACTCCCAATTCGTACAGTATCCTCTGTGGATTTGTTTACTCGTGCCATAGGGCGTTGGTGGAGCCGAGCGTCGATCTGTTCCGACACTACTTCCTTCTCCAGAGTTGCCCATCCGACCTTTATTTCGCTTATTTCAACTCCCACACCCACCAGCGCCTCATCAACGTTTCCCGTACCATGTCCAACCGCAAAGGTTGGGCGGAGCGGTACGTATACCTCGTCAAGTCGAAAGACTGGGAGGCAGCTTCCGATAGTTGGATGTGTCGTGGCCGTCGTCGTACCTGGCGTGATACGAGGCCCTCTCTCAGGGTCGAGGACCGCCGGAAGTTGAAGGCCATAGAGCGGCATCTCCTTGTCGACGTGGACTTCATCCTAACTCCGGGGCTGCTCCGGGAGCTGGGGTTGAGCCCCCCGTTGTCGCCAGGTACTGGTTTTGTTTTTCCATCGAGTTATACCAGTAGAGAATGATGATTAGTTGTCTTCGTTCCGCTTTCAGGGGCTATCGAGATGCAGGCTTGAACCTACAAGACCGTTTGACTACCACGGCTCGCTCCTCGTCCCGTGGACAACGTTGCCCCAGGAGAGGGTCAGGTGTCGGTCGTCGGCCCCCAGGCCGTTGTCGCGTTCTCTCAGGGAAGGCTACATTATCCGGTTCCGGCCGACGTCCCTTTGGTGTCCTCGCCGGAAGCTTCTGTAGTTGGTGGGGAGCCTATCTCTCAGCAGGGCTTTACTGAAGGGGTCGTGGGCGAAGAATCTGCCATGGCTGGTGGCAGTCGAGCGCCCCCGATTGATGATGAGTTGGCGGCGATGGATACCCGACGTCGTTCGAGGAAGAGGGGGAGGGACTCCACTCCCGCCCGGGGCCGTGTCCCCCCTTTGCCGCCACCCGATGTCCTTTCTCCTGAGCTCCCATTGCCCCCGTCAGCTGGCGAGCAGGCGGTTGTCTCTCCTGTGCCCCCCCTTGTGTTGTCTCTGAGGTCATTTGAGTCATTCTGTGGTCTCTTGGGTCATTTGCCATCATTCTATAGTCATATGAGTTCTGTGATATTCTTGATTTTGATAATGGCTTAACACTATTAGTCATTGTTGTTTATCACTCTCCATGTATTTGGTTTCATTATGCCCATTCACAACTTGCATTATATGTTCTCACATTGCATTAATACCAAGGAACATGTGGTTCTTGAATGCTCACATCAATCTTGAAACTTTGGGTTACATGATGATCATCCATTCGTTTAAATTCATTGTCATATGAACTTGATCTTTTGATATGGATGGTTAATTTGAGAATGAGCTTTTCTATCCTTCTTGTTATTGAGATTCCATGAGTGTGTTTCATGGATATTTTACTTTGGGTGGTTGAGCTCTTATCTCTTGATCTTTAGCTCAGAACACTTGTGATTCAAAGTGTTCACATATAACTAATTCATGAGATTTCATATGTGTATTTGATACCGGTTTTGCCAGAGCCGAAAAGTTCTGGCTACAGCAGGTTCCGGTCGACCGGCCCATGAATTCCGGTCGACCGCCAGCCCTGATGCAGCCATGTTTGACTTCGAAATCCACCTCGTGGCCAGCCCCTTTCCATGGATTTGTTTAATCAAATCTTACCTAACTTCTCATGATTTGTGGATCTGGTCTGGAGGGTGTCCAAGGACCATTCCAAGGGTTATAGAACCAACATGAGAGGGTTAGAAACCCTAGTGGATGGAGTTGATGAAGTGAATCAAGGGAGGCCATTTCGAGAGCACTGTAGCACCTCCGTGAACAGTGTTTCGGGCAGGAGTTCTTCATCCTTCCAAGGTGATTCAAGGTGAGATCTGAAGCCAAGCAACCTCCAATCAAGCAAGAAGCATTCAAGGCTTGCAAAGGTGATCAAAGCTACATCCATACACCTCTTCATCAACTCAAGGAGATTCAAAGAAGATCAAAGCTACATCCAACAATCTCTCCATCAACTCAAGGTGATTCAAGCTCATATCTCAATCCAGCAACCTCCAAGGAAGAGTAGAAGAAAGCAAGACTAACAAGGGAAATCAAAGGAGGCTGCAAGGGTGTGTTCAAGGAAGAGGAGTTCGAGTTACTGTAGCTGTGAACAGTACTCCGGGAAGAAGTTCTTCATCAAATCCTCAAGAGATTCAAGCTCCAACAAACCTCAGACAAGATCTTTTCTCTTAAGCATATTCTATATCTTGTTTGAGTGATTTCATATTTGTTCTGTTTTCCATTTCATTCAAACATTTGGAATTGAGAATCGTCCCTACCGGTGGTTAGTAGGAAGGCAATCGGGAGTTCTCCGATTTGCGGTGTAGCCGTCCCTGCCGGCTTTGTGTGTAGGAAGACAGAAAGAGGGGTTTCTCTGTTCTGTGGTTTGGGGCGTGTCCCCGGGTCAAGCTGTGTGTCAGCAAGGAAGCCTCACCGGGTTTTGGTGAGGGGTGGACGTAGGTTGCAGGGTTGCAACCGAACCACCTTAAAAATCCCTGTGTTGTGAGTTGTTTATTGTGTGTGATTGCTCTATATCTTCTAACCCCATTCACAGGTTCGTGTGCTTCCATACTTTGTTATCTTGCTCACATACATATGCACTTTGAGTGATCAACATAGCATACACACACACGCACGGTTGCGGGGTTGCAACCGAACCACCTTAAAAATCCCTGTGTTGTGGGTTGTTTATTGTGTGTGATTGCTCTATATCTTCTAACCCCATTCACAGGTTCGTGTGCTTCCATACTTTGTTATCTTGCTCACATACATATGCACTTTGAGTGATCAACATAGCATACACACACACGCACGGTTGTTGCAAGCTACTGCATGTTCATCTATGTGTTATGCTTTGTAATTCACTTAAAGAAGCGTGGACGTTTCATAGCTTGTAATTCAAATCTTTCCATTTGAGCCACTCTACTTAATTCCGTTGTGCATTGTGCCTAAGTGATTCATTCACGTTATGAGAGTAGTTTAAGCTTCCGCTAGATAAGAGTTTTTAAATAGGCCATAACTTGTGATAGGATCTATTCAACCCCCCCTTCTAGATCCGTTTACACCTCACGGGACCCAACACCTTGCAGGGCGGGGGCGTGATAGGGGCAAGGCCCATGCCGTCGATGAAGTTAATCCTCCTTCCTCGGGGGTCCCCCCGCGTGGTCGGTCCTTGCCGCCGGGGGACTTGACGTCGGGGCTGTCCGGGGTCGCTACTATAGTCGACCTCATGGTGCAGGGTGCTCGGTGGCACAAGCACGTCGGTGAGGTCGGCCCAGGGATCGTGAGCGTGCTAAAGTCCGTCGCTGCGAGGAGTGCCTACTTTGTTGTTAACGCCTTTGGCTTGTGGAGGCACCGCTTCAACGATCTCGCCCATATGCTGGAGGGCAGCCAGGCTAGCCAGGCGCAGCTTGAGGAGCGCCTGAAGGGATCGGCAGCTGATTATGTTGGGGCCCGCAAGCAGCTGACACAGCTAGGGTTGGCCCTGGCCGGGATGGAGCGGGACCGAGACACCTTCCGGGAGCAGGCTGATGAAGCCAGGAAGCAGGCTAGTGCACCTGAGGAGCAGGCTTTCAAGATGGGCGCGGCCATCCAAGCTATGGAGGCTCATGTCCAGGAGGCCGAGACGGAGCTCGTCGGGTTGCGCTCGTCGATGGCGACCGTAGGCGAGGAGGCGGTGGAGGTCTTTCGCTCTTCGTCGGCTTACCGGGATGAGCTGACCGAAGTGGCTCTGGGGTACTACGGGCCGGCCCGTGACTATGGCTTCCAGGAGGGCTGGAGTGCCACAGTAAAGGCCACCGCGGAGAACCTTGGCCTGGAGGCCCCTGTTCTTCCTCCCCCCTCGTCTCCTTTCGGCCCGGAGGCCGATGACGAAGAAGGGGAACCCGACACTGGGGAGGTTGGTGCTAGGGGGACCGGTGCCGACCGTGGGCGAGCAAGCGTCCGCCGACATGGTGGACTTGGTCTACGAGTCACCTCCCTCTGAAGCCGCTGCAGCACGCGCGTTCGAGGGACCCGGGGCACGTGACAATGTAACCGGGGAAAGCCTTTGAGAGCATGTCTTTCCATCTTTTTGGCTTTTCTGTTGCTTTGCCTGGGTGGCTATCTTTTGTAATCTCTCTTATTTTGGAATGGAAAACTTCCCTTTAATTCGCAAGTTTTGAGATATCTTCCGCGTATTTCTCTCTTTTTGAACCGCCGCGAGATCTCCTGGGATACGAAGCGGCGCCCTCGAGATAACCCTGGGACGGTGCGACTTTCAGGATCCGTCACTTCGATTTCCATGAACTCGACCAGGGCGGTAGGAGTCCTTTCGTTTCTGGGGACTCCGTTCCCCTATAAATAGCGGCATTCATGACGCTTCTTCAGCCATCTTCGACCTTGCGTGTTTTGAGGGAAGTACCTTCTTGTAGGATGTCATCGGGCGAGTCTGGTACTTCGTCTGACGACGGATCTCTGCAGGCTCGTCGTCGTCCTCTGATTCTCCGAAGGAACCCCGTGCCCGCACCGTGGCGGCCGTGGCCAGAGCCAGGACATGGTGGCCCCGTCTCTGAGCAGTACCGGCTTGGATACTTAGATGGTTGGCGGGAGGCCTTGGCAAAGGTCGATCGCTTGTACGCCGGTAGGGGTGTCCTGCTCCTTGAATCTGACCGGTTCAGTCCCTGATGGGGCGAGGAATCCTCTGGTATGTCTTTTCCCTGCCTCTGAGTGGGACTCCCCCCTTTCTTGTGCCTGACTGTTTGTGGCTTTTGGGGCGCAAGTATGTGATGAAATGCCGACTGCTGGAGCATCTTCCTTTCGGCGACGTGGAGGATGTTATCCCTTCTTCCACTCTACAGGCAAGGGCCGGTGCTTGGACGATGGCTGTGGGCTCATCATGCCTTCATCCTCCGTCGGTAGGGGTTCGTGGCGTGGCTGGTTTTCCCACCGGTTTGGAGGCATGGCCAGCTGATTGGGTGGTCATGGTAATGCGTGGGCCTCGTTACTCCAGCCCTACTCGTCGACCGGAGGCGTGTCGGCCTGCTGGTTCCCTGAATGGGCGGACCCTGTTGCTCCAGGACTGTCCACCGCCCTGTGGTGTGTTGGCCTGGTTGTACCATCAGCACTGCACCTAGTGTAGGCCAATGGATAAGGGGTTTGTCCCTCTTCTCTGGCATAGGTAGCGGCTCGCTGTTGGCCCACTTCCTCGAACCGGCTGCTAGATGTCTGCTTGTGAGGTTACCAGAGTTGCTGACAGACGATTCAACGGCGATGGCTCCCAAGGTCGAGACGTTGGGATTGCAGGCCATCAACGCGAGCCAATTTTTGCCTTTTGTACATTCATGTAATGACTTGCTAGCCTCTTGACAGCTCTGTATTTTGACTAAAGAAATGAAATTCTTGCTGACAGACGATTCAACGGCGATGGCTCCCAAGGTCGAGACGTTGGGATTGCAGGCCATCAGCGCCGAGCCAATTTTTACCTTTTGTACATTCATGTAATGACTTGCCAGCCTCTCGACAGTGCTGTATTTTGACTAAAGAAATGAAATTCTTTGATTCAAGTCGATGTTTGCTGTGTACCTTTGTTGAGGGTCTTCTGCGCGTCTTTGATAAATCCTTTGCGTACTTTCTTTGCAGCGTTCGTGCCTCCAACTACTTATTGTCATCATTTTTAAGGAGAGCGGTGCTCGCCTCTAGGGAAACCTTTAGGTTACCTTCGTATTTTCGAGGGGAGCGGTGCTCGCCTCTAGGGAACCCTTAGGTTACCTTCGTATTTTCGAGGGGAGCAGTGCTTGCCTCTAGGAGACCCTGAGGTCACCTTTACCTTTTTAAGGGGAGCAGTGCTCGCCTCTAGGGAACTCTTAAGTTACCTTCGTATTTTCAAGGGGAGCGATGCTCGCCTCTAGGAAACCCTTAGGTTACCTTCGTGTATTCAAGGGGAGCGGTGCTCGCCTCTAGGAGACCCTGAGGTCACCTTCGTATTTTCAAGAGGAGCGGTGCTCGCCTCTAGGAAACCCTTAGGTTACCTTCGTATTTTCAAGGGGAGCGGTGCTCGCCTTTAGGGAACCCTAAGGTCACCTTTACCTTTTCAAGGGGAGCGACGCTCGCCTCTGGGGAACCCTTAGGTTACCTTCGTATTTTCAAGAGGAGCGGTGCTCGCCTCTAGGGAACCCTTAGGTTACCTTCGTATTTTCAAGGGGAGCACCTCAAGGGAAGCGATGCTCACCTCTAGGGAACCCTTAGGTTACCTTCGTGTTTTCAAGGGGAGCGGTGCTCGCCTCTAGGGAACCCTTAGGTCACCTTCTCGGGGCACGTAGGTAGCTTACCTTGATGGGAAACGGTTGGTGACGGCCTACTGGAAAAACTTTCGGAGATTGACGGAGTTCCACGTCCTGGGTATCTCTCCTCCTCCCAGCATCACTAGCCTGTATGCCCCCTTTGCCGAGTGCTTCCGCTACCCTGTAGAGGCCTTCCCAATTTGGTGCAAGCTTGGCTGCAGCTCCTCTTGGATCCGATACGCTTGCTCGTCGTAGCACCAAATCTCCTGGGAAGAAGTGTCGCTCTTTGACTCGAGAGTTATAATATTGCGCCAGCTTCTGCTGGTAACTTGCGCATCTTGTCTTCGCGTTCGCTGTGACGACCCGGAGATCCGGATATCGATATACCGATGTCATCGATATACCGATACCAAGAACTGGGGAAGCCACCCAAGAGGCTGATGAGGCCCCTGAAGAGTTGGAAAGTTTGCTGAGGAGTCGCATAACAAATTGGAATCACACGCACGCGCATATTAATTAGATCGACAATTTGAAAATTAACGCGGAAGCACATTCAAGATATCAGAGTGATAAACAATATGTACACTAGTCCAGAGTCACAAAAGTACAAGTCCACAACACAAGGAAAGTCTAAAAGCACAACTACACGGGGCATACCCCGGTAAAAGTACCCAAAAAGGACTGTCGAACCAACGTTGGCACTCTATACGTGATCCCCAAAAACGCGGGAACCACCGACGGGAGGCTGCGGCTGCTCACCTGAAAGGAGAAAAGGTGAGTCACAGCCAGACTTAGTAGGGGTCACGCGGATCCCTACCTCGCACTAAACAAGTAGACATGCAAATGTAAAGCAATTAGAGCATGCATTTAACACAATGAACATGCATTGGCCTAAACAAACACAAGTGTAGCAAAGCTGTAAAACCCAACTAAACAGTTAAAATAACTAATCATATGCCAATGTGAATACAAACATAAATATATATTAGCGTCTGAAGCTAAATCTATCAATAGAATGAACCCCCAACTACTCCAGGTGACAGGAAACCGAACAAGATGCCCACTAGAAGGCAGAGACCAGATGCGTACACTGACGGCTTACACTACGTCTCAGGCAACTCGCAAGTCAGACTGACAACAAGCGAGAGGCGTAATAGTACCAAACCAAAAATTAGTCAGAGTAACACTCGTCAGTGTCAGTCCAAACCTCTGATCACGTGTGCACACACTGACTCCTGCCTAGAGCTAGGCCTCTAACTAGTTCCCCCCCCCTAGGACGCTACGGTAAAGAGCCGGGGGCCCACGGTAACTAGCTTAAAAATCGATCGACGGGAGCGCCCCTCCACCTCTCCCAGGTGGATCGACACTGAAAGTCTCAGGGCTACGTCTAGTGGTTCTATCACAAGGAAAGTGGAAGCACTCTACCGAGATCTAAAAGTGAGCCATAGTTTATAAAATAACTTAAACATGACGGTTATGCAACACTAACTGCATTAGAACATGAACATGCCACATTTTAGAATGCCAGAGGATGTAATGGATCAGCCCAGTCTGTTACAGAGCATAACGGACCAGGGCACGTGTGTTACCTCACTGTAACGTGCCTCCCGGGACCGTTAGGCTCACCCGAGCTATTCCCCAAACCACAGGGAACATCAGTCCGTAACGGACCATGTGTAGTGCGTTACGTGACCGTAACGCATCCCCTTAGGTCCGTTAGAGACACCCGAGCGATATTTCACTAAAATGCAGAAAACACAGAACGTAACGGACCAGGTAAGGGCGTTACACTGATGTAACGCGCCACCCGAGGTCGTTACGCTCGCCCGAACAATAATCCGAACACAGGTTTTACACAGAAATGTAACGCGCCTAGGATGGTGCGCTACAACACCCTAACGGGCCCAGGGAGGTTCGTTAGGTCAACCACCCCACCCAGCTGACCAGGGGGTCAAGGTACGTAACGGACTGGACCAGTCCGTTACGCCGAGCCGTGACGCACTCGCTGAGTGCGTCACACTCACGTAACGCACCGGGTGAGGCGTGTTACGCGTGTGACGGTCACTGGAATGACCGTCACACAAGCTGGGTTGCGAGTGTGCCCAGTTCGAAATCGAAACACCCCCCGGTTGACTGAAATCGACGGGGCTCGTGCCAAAAACATGTTCCCTGCTCATGCACACATCCATAACATCACTTTAACACTAGAAGACATGAAAGACGATGCCCATGGAAGATCAGAACATAAAAACGATGCTCGTGGGGTCAAAAACATAAATTTGACAATAGCCATGTGATTGGGCCGCAGAACGGCGTGCATGTGGTGTAGAAGTGTTCCTAGGGAGGTCGGGAATCCATCCCGCTACCTGGAACGAACCAAAACGGCCGCGAACGCCGCATGCACAGACGAAGCCACCACACCCCTCCTCGCCCTGTCCCGTCTCCTCGAACCGCGATCCGTGTCGAGGTGGGCGTCAACGCACTCCACTCGTCGCCACGAGTCCAATGGCGCCCTCCACGTCACGTTCTGGCGTCATCTCACCCCGAGACCCAGGGAGAGAGAGAAAAGCAACGTGAGAGAGAGAGAGAGGGAGAAAAATGGGGAGAGAGAGAGTCGATAGAGAGAGAGAGAGAGAGAGATGTGGGTGTTGGGTAAAAAAAGGTTATATATATATATATAATTTTTTTGATTAAAAACCTCTTTTTACAAAATAACCCCCAAACTCCCTAATTTATGTAAATGCCCAAGATATTTACATAATTACTTTAACTTAATCGATAAAATGCCAGAAAATAGCCTTAAAATCCGCAAAAATAGCCCGAATCAACAGAATAAAAGCTAGACCCAAACCACTAAGTATCCGCTAAGGCACGGGCCTTACAGTCCCTCCCTCCTAACAAAAATTTCGACCTCGAAATTTAAAAGGAGAACAAGGAGGAAACTGCAAAGGAAATTATACCTCACGCGAATAAGAAAGGAAAAAGCTACCTCATCTCATCCTCACGTTCTCAGGTAGCTTCATTGCCCGAGTGACGCTGCCAGACGACCTTAACCAGAGGAATAACTTTATTTCTCAACCGCTGCTCACGACGGTCTTCAATTCTGACGAGATACTCTGGTGTAGATAGATCAGCAGTCACTTCTGGCCAAACAGAATCAGCGAGGACTTGAGATGGGTCAGAGACATATTTCCTCAACTGGGAGACGTGGAATACATCGTAAATAGCTTGCATAGATGTTGGCAGCTCAAGTCGATATGCCACTTCGCCCACGCATTCCAAAATAGGAAATAGACCAATATACCGCGGACTGAGCTTTCCACGCTTCCCAAACCTTGAAACGCCTTTCATCGAAGATATTTTAACAAACACCATATCTCCAGGCTCAAACTACAGTGGCCGCCTGCGCTGATCTGCATAGCTTTTCTGTCGATTCTGAGCTGTCAACATTCTCTGCCTGATCAGACGAATCACGTCAACACATTGCTGCACCATATCAGGTCCTGTCAGGAGTATATCACCGGCGTCAAACCAGTTCAATGGAGTACGACAAGGACGACCATATAGTGCTTCATAAGGTGCCATGCCGATGCTGGAGTGAAAACTATTATTATAAGTAAACTCCACAAGTGGCAAATGCTGACTCCACGAACCATGCCAATCTAGGCAACACGATCTCAGCATATCTTCAAGAGTTTGTATTGTCCTCTCTGACTGACCATCAAACTGCGGATGATAAGCTGAAGAAAAAGTCAACTCAGTGCCCAGGGCCTTCTAGAAACTGCGCCAGAAGCCGGAGGTAAAACGTGGGTCACGATCTGACACAAGTGAGACTGGAACACCATGCAATGGCACAATCTTTTCAATGTACAGCTCGGCCAATCTCTGCACACTCCAAGCAACCTTAATCGGCAAAAGCCTAGTTGTCTTGGTCAATCTGTCGACTAACAGCCAGATACCATCAAAGCCCCGAGGAGTCCGAGGCAAACCCACCACAAAATCTGTCGTGGCATGATCCCATTTCCATTGCGAAATTTCTAACGGCTGAAGCAATCCGCCTGACTTTTGATGCTCGGCTTTTACCTGTTGACAAGTCAAGCATTTAGAAACAAACACAGCCACATCACGCTTCATGTCTGGCCACCAGAACTACCTTTTCAGATTTTGATACATCTTGGTAGTGCCGGGGTGAATAGCAAAACGGGATCCGTGAGCCTCACTCAGAATTGCATTCCTTAACTCCTCAACAGCAGGAACATATAACCGGCCACGAAAACTGATAACTAACTCATCATCAAATTCAATATCATGCATCATTATAACACGGGACAAATTAGAGTCAGCCTGTTGGGCCTCTTTAATCTGCTGATATAGAGCTGAAGATAAAGCCAAACTAGCACACACAGCTGCCACCGGATCCGCCGGAATATCTACACTAACCGCCTCACTAGGAAGCTGTTCCCACAATTTCCATTCATGAAGCAATAGTTGACTGACTTGCACCTTCATGCTCAGAGCATCAGTCACAACATTCATTTTACCTGGCTGATAGGAGAGTGTGAAGTCATAATCCTTCATATATTCCATCCATCGGTGCTGTCTAAGATTGAGGTCCTTTTGAGAGAACACATACTGCAAACTCTGGTGATCTGTAAAGATCTCAAACTTTTCACCATACAGATAGTGTCTCCAAATTTTCAAAGCAAAGATTACCGCAGTAAGTTCCAAATCATGAGTCGGATAATTCTCCTCATGCTGTTTCAACTGCCGGGATGCATAAGCGATAACTTTACCATATTGCATCAGCACTGCCCCCAGACCTACCCGAGAAGCATCCGTGCAGACCACGAATCCACCCGAGCCAGAAGGTAGCACCAGCACTGGAGAAGAAGTGAGAAGCCTTTTCAATTCATTAAAGCTCTGCTCACATTGATCTGACCAGACAAAAGGAACATCTTTACGAGTCAGTCTAGTCATCGGTGTTGCGATCTTCGCAAAATCTTGAATGAACCTGCGGTAATAACCTGCAAGACCCAGAAAACTCATGATCTCTGTCACTGTCCTCGGTCTCTGCCATTGAAGAACAACCTTAATCTTGGCTGGATCCACTACGACTCCATCACCAGAAATCACGTGGCCTAGAAAATGAATTTCCCAACACTTACTGAATTTAGCATAGAGCTCGTGGTCCCATAGAGTATGCAATACGATCCTCAAATGCTGCACATGTTCTTCCTCAGAGGCCGAATAGACAAGAATATCATCGACAAAGATTATCACGAATTGATCCAGATATGGCCGAAACACACGTTGCATTAGGTCCATAAAAGCTGCAGAAGCATTGGTCAACCCAAAAGGCATAACCAAAAACTCGAAATGACCACACCGCGTGCTGAAAGTAGTCTTTTCGACATCAGATTCCCTGATTCTCAACTAATAGTAACCAGAACGGAGATCAATCCGAGAAAAGACAGAGGCAGACTACAACTGATCAAACAAATCATCGATCTTGGGCAGAGGATACTTGTTCTTGATAGTCACCTGATTCAGCTACCTATAGTCAATACATAGCCTCAGGCTCCCATCTTTCTTTTTAACAAATGGAACAGGAGCACCCCAAGGAGAAAAGCTGGGTCAGATATAACCCTTTTCTAGCAACTCAAGCAACTGTGCTCGCAGTTCTTTCAATTCAGCTACAGCCATCCGGTACGGTGCCTTGGTCAAAGGTGCCGTACCCGGAATCAAATCAATTACCATATCTATTTCTCGCTGTGGAGGTAAGCCTGGCAACTCATCAGAGAACACATCAGGGAACTCACAGACAACAGGAATACCACTGACATCCTGCCGTGGTGCCTCAACAGCAACCACTGAAGCTAAGAATCCCTGACAACTTTCATCAAGTAATCTACGGGCTCGAATAGCAGAAATAATCAAGTGAGAGGAGCAGGATCGAATACTTTGAAAATAGAATGCTGATTTCCTGGGTGGCTGAAAGTAGACTTTCTTGGGCAGTCAACCACGGCTCCATATTGTTCCAACCAATCCATGCCCAGAATAACATCATAATCTGACAACTGCAAAGCATACAGTCTCGCTGGCAACTGACGGTCACTAATCACTACAGGAGACTCCTCAAGACACAACGGAGTGAACATAAAATCCCCAGATGGCAACTCAACCAACAAATCACAAGTAGACTCAGTGGTGGGCTCCTCAATGCATGCAAGAAAATCCTCAGAAATAAAGGAGTGAGAAGCACCAGAATCAAATAATACGCGAGCTGCATGACCATAAAGCATGATCGTACCTTCCACGAGGTGAGATGCAACAGCCTCCGCGTGAGTAATATGAGAAACCTTCCCTTTCTGCTTCCTGGCTGCCACAGAAGATTGTTGGAAAGACGCCGAGGTTTGAGGATAAAACTGCTGAGGTTGAGGTGGCGGAGGGAGTTTGAATTGAGACTGCCGAGGCTGTACAGATTGAGAAAATTACACCGACACCGACTTCATGGGGCAGTCTCGAACAATGTGACCTGGCTGGTCACATCGAAAACAAACCACCGGCAATGAGCACGGCTTGCCTGGGTGGTTACCACCACACCTCCAGCACCGCTTAGCTGACTGGCCGTGGAACCCTGGCGCTGAGAAAAGGAAGGAGCAGATTGTTGAACAGCACCAGAAGACGCCTGCTGATCGAATTTCTTCTTTGACTTCTTGAACTTAAATTTCTTGCCCTTGGATTTAGCAAAGGGAACATCACCAGCAGCAGGAAAAACAGGGGGAACTCCTGGAACAGTCGGCTGGTACGTTGGCTGAAACTACGCCGCCTGCTAGACCATCCCAGTCTGAGGAAGTCCCCGAGTCCTTGCCAATTCCAGTTCCAATGCAACGGCTGCCTGGTACGCTGCATCCAAGTCAGATACCCGAGTCGCAAACAATGGTAGGCTCAACTCCGCTTTCAGCCCTCGCAGAAATTGCCGAGTCTTCATCGCTTCATCAGTAAAGATATGGGGTGCGTACCGGCCCAATTCAAAGAACTTCTCTCGGTACTGCAGCACGATCATATCACCTTGCGTCAGCTCCAGAAATTGATACATCTTAACAAGCTTGAGACTGGCCGGAGTATAAGCACGTTCAAAGGCAGCAACGAACTCCGCCCAGGTGATTTACCGAAGCGGACGGGAGCGGAAGGCAATCTCCCACTCCGTAGTCCACCACGTGCGCGCTGTACCTTGCAGCTGATAGGTCGCCAGCATGACCTTCTCATCCTCTGCTCACTCCATTGACTGGAACGCGCTCACAGTGGCATCAAGCCACCCTCTCGCTGCCTCCGGGTCCGATTGTCCCTCAAAGATAGGTGGGTGGAACAGCAAGAACTCCTTCAACGCTCTACCACGGCCACCTGGCATTTCATCACGTGGAGCAGGATTAACGGGGGCCGGCACAACTGGGGTAGAAGTGCTACTCTCCTCCCGAGGAACCGTAGCTCTCCTCCAACCACGAGGCATCATCTTGAATCTGAGAAAACACGGAATAACGGAAAATCCATCAATAATAACAAGAAACACCCTAGGCCAGTAATAGATGACACAATGGACTTACTCTGGACCAGCACAGATTTCAATTTCTTGTACGAATCCTCATCACCGCTCTGATACCAACTATGACGACCCGGAGATCTGAATACCGATATACCGATGTCATCGATATACCGATACCAAGAACTAGGGAAGCCACCCAAGAGGCTAAAGAGGCCCTTGAAGGGTTGGAAGGTTTGCTGAGGAGTCGCATAACGAATTGGAATCACATGCACGCGCATATTAATTAGATCGACAATTTGAAAATTAACGCGGAAGCACATTCAAGATATCAGAGTGATAAACAATATGTACACTAGTCCAGAGTCACAAAAGTACAAGTCCACAAGACAAGGAAAGTCTAAAAACACAACTACACGGGACGTACCCCATCAAAAGTACCCAAAAAAGACTATCGAACCAACGCTGGCACTCTATACGTGATCCCCAAAAACGTGGGAACCACCGACGGGAGGCTGCGGCTGCTCACCTGAAAGGAGAAAGGGTGAGTCACAGCCAGACTCAGTAGGGGTCATGCGGATCCCTACCTCGCACTAAACAAGCAGACATGCAAATGTAAAGCAATTAGAGCATGCATTTAACACAATGAACATGCATTGGCCTAAACAAACACAAGTGTAGCAAACCTGTAAAACCTAACTAAACAGTTAAAATAGTTAATCATATGCCAATGTGAATACAAACATAAATATAAATTAGCGTCTGAAGCTAAATCTATCAATAGAATGAACCCCCAACTACTCCAGGTGACAGGAAACCGAAGAAGATGCCCACTAGAAGGCAGAGACCAGATACGTCCACTGACGGCTTACACTGCGTCTCAGGCAACTCGCAAGTCAGACTGACAACAAGCGAGAGGCGTGACAGTACCGAACCAAGAACTAGTCAGAGTAACACTCGTCAGTGTCAGTCCAAACCTCTGATCACGTGTGCACACACTGACTCCTGCCTAGAGCTAGGCCTCTAACTAGTTCCCCCCCCCCCCTAGGACGCTACGGTAAAGAGCCGGGGGGCAACGGTAACTAGCTTAAAAATCGATCGACGGGAGCGCCCCTCCACCTCTCCCAAGTGGATCGACACTAAAAGTCTCAGGACTACGTCTAGTGGTTCTATCATAAGGAAAGTGGAAGCACTCTACCGAGATCTAAAAGTGAGCCATAATTTATAAAATAACTTAAACATGGCGGTTATGCAACACTAACTGCATTAGAACATGAACATGTCACATTTTAGAATGCCAGAGGATGTAACGGATCAGCCCAGTCTGTTACAGAGCGTAACGCGCCTCCCGGGACCGTTAGGCTCACCAGAGCTATTCCCCAAACCACAGGGAACATCAGTCCGTAACAGACCATTTGTAGTGTGTTACGTGACCGTAACGCATCTCCTTAGGTCCGTTAGAGACACCCGAGCGATATTTCACTAAAATGTAGAAAACACAGAATGTAACGGACCAGGTAAGGGCGTTACACTGATGTAACACGCCACCCGAGGTCGTTACGCTCGCCCGAACAATAATCCGAACACATGTTTTCCACAGAAATGTAACGCGCCTAGGATGGTGCGCTACAACACCCTAACGGGCCCAGGGAGGTCCGTTAGGTCAACCACCCCACCCAGCTGACCAAGGGGTCAAGGTACGTAACGGATTGGACCAGTCCGTTACGCCGAGCCGTGACGCACTCGCTGAGTGCGTCACACTCACGTAACGCACCGAGTGAGGCGCGTTACGCGTGTGACGGTCACTGGAATGACCGTCACACAAGCTGGGTTGCGAGTGTGTCCGATTCGAAACCGAAACACCCCCCGATCGACTGAAATCGACGAGGCTCGCGCCAAAAACCTGTTCCCTGCTCATGCACACATCCATAACATCACTTTAACACTAGAAGACATGAAAGACGATGCCCATGGAAGATCAAAACATAAAAACGATGCTCATGGGGTCAAAAACATAAATTTGACAATATGCTTGCGATTGGGCCGTAGAACGGCGTCCATGTGGTGTAGAAGTGTTCCTAGGGAGGTCGGGAATCCATCCCCCTACCTGGAACGAATCGAAACGGCCGTGAACGCCGCATGCACGGACGAAGCCACCGCGCCCCTCCTCGCCCCGTCCCGTCTCCTCGAGCCACGATCTATGCCGAGGTGGGCGTCAACGCGCTCCACTCGTTGCCACGAGTCCAACGGCGCCCTCCACGTCGCGTTCTGGCGTCGTCTCGCCCCGAGACCCAGGGAGAGAGAAAAGCAACGTGAGAGAGAGAGGGAGAAAAATGGGGAGAGGGAGAAAAATGGGGAGAGAGAGAGAGAGATGGGGTGTTGGGTAAAAAAAAGGTTATATATATATATATTGATTAAAAATGTCTTTTTACAAAATAACCCCCAAACTCCCTAATTTATGTAAATGCCCAAGATATTTACATAATTACTTTAACTTAATCGATAAAATGTCAGAAAATAACCTAAAAATCCGCAAAAACAACACGAATCCACATAATAAAAGCTAGATCCAAACCACTAAGGATCCGCTAAGGCACGGGCCTTACATTCGCCCTGTCTTCTTCGAGCAAGTCGAGGTTCTCCCGCATTGCTTGGTTGTTCCTCGCCTCGTCGAAGTGTCCCACTCCTAATGAGGGGTTGGATACTTCTACCGGCACCACCGCCTCGGCTCCATAGGCAAGATGAAACGGAGTTTCTCCGGTGGCAGCTCTGGCGGTGGTTCGGTGGGCTCACAAGATGTTTGGAATAGAGTCGATCCATGAGTCGCCCGCTTGATCCAGACGAGTCTTGATGCCGTGGAGGAGTGTTCAGTTGGCGTTTTCCACCAGCCCGTTGGCCTGAGGATGTCCCACCGAAGTATAGTGGTTCCATATCCCCAGCTCCGAGCACTTTTCCTGGAAGGAGGTGCTCGCGAATTGTCGGCTGTTGTCCGTTGTGAGGACCCTCGGGATTCCAAAGCGGCAGATGATACTCCACAGCACGAATCTCCAGACCGCCTCGCTTGTGATCTTCCCTAGTGGTTCAGCTTCGACCCATTTGGTGAAGTAGTCGGTGGCGACTATGAGGAACTTCGTTCTCCCCTGCGCCTCAGGGAAGGGACCCAGTATGTCCACTCCCCACCGAGCAAATGGGCGGGGTTCCGTTAAGCTGTGGAGCTGCGTGGCCGACTGATGATGTAAGTGAGAGTATTTCTGGCACTGGGGACATCTCCGGACGAATTTGAGGCAGTCTCGCTGCAAAGTGGGCCACCAATACCCTTGCCAAATCAACATCCTCGCAGGTGCTCGCCCTCCTATGTGGCTCCCGCAGAGCCCTTCATGAACCTCTTGGATAGCCTGATTGGCCTCGGTGGGGAACAAGCACTTCAGAAGAGGAGAGGAGAGGGATCGACGGTATAGCCTACTATTTATCATTGTGAAGTGAGCTGCCCTTACTCTCATGCGCCGAGCCTCACTATGGTCGGCGGGGAGCTGTTGACGCAGGAGAAAATCTACGAGCGGATCCATCCAGGAGGGCTCGTAGTTGATGGCGTTGACCTGGGGGGTTGGTTCGTCTATGCACGGCGCCGATAATTCTTCTATCAGGATCGACTTCGAGTTGGAGACTACGGTGGCTGATGCCAGGCGAGATAGGGCGTCTGCTCGGACGTTCTCCTTGCGCGGGATGTGGACCACCTCAAAATAGGTGAACTCGCTTGTTGTCGCTCTGACCTTCTCGAGGTACTTCATCATGGACGGGTCACGGGCTTCGAACTCCCCCTAGACCTGGTTGGCGATGAGCATGGAGTCGCTGTATGCTCGCACGTTCGATGCCCCCAGGTGCTTCGCCTTACGCAGCCCTGAGAGGAGGGCCTTGTACTCGGCCACGTTGTTCGTGGTCGACGTATAGTTCCCACACGGACCCGGAAGACTGCTCGGGCGAGTCCTCGACAGGTATGGTGCATTCGGCGATGAAATCGGTGAGCGCCTGAGCCTTTATCGCAGTTCTCGGACGGAACTTTATGTCGAACTCCCCCAATTCGATAGCCCACTTGATCAACCTCCCCGAGGCGTCGGGGTTCTGGAGGACTTGACGGAGCGGCTGGTCAGTGAGGACGACGATCGGGTGAGCTAGGAAATATGGTCGCAACTTGCGAGCAGTCATGACGAGCGCCAGGGTGAACTTCTCGATCCGCGAGTATCAGAATTCTGACCCCTGCAATGCTCGGCTGACGTAGTAGACGGGCCTCATGACTCCCGCTTCTTCCAGCGTAAGCACAGCACTCATTGTGCTCGGTGTCACGGATAAATATAGGAGTAACTACTCTCCCTTCTGAGGTTTGGCGAGGATAGGAGGTGTCGCTAGGTAGCGCTTAAGTTCCTCGAATACTTGCTCGCACTCCTCGCCCCAGTCGATATGCCCTCTCTTCTTCGGTGTTTGATTAGCTTGCTTGATCAGTCGGAAGAAGGGGAGGCATCGTTCGACTGCTCGAGACAGGAAACGGGCCAGGGCGGCGATGCGTCCCTTGAGACATTGCACATCCCTTATTTGCCCCGGCCGCCGCATCTCCAGCACTGCCCGGATCTGTTCAGGGTTGGCTTCGATTCCCCGGTGGGTGACGAGGAATCCTAGGAACTTCCCTGACCGTACACCGAACGCGCATTTAGCTGGGTTAAGTTTCATGTTGTACCTTCTGAGCGTGGAGAAGGTTTCCGCCAAGTCTCCCAAGTGCTCGCCAGCGCGGAGACTCTTCACGAGCATTTTGTCGATGTAGACCTCAATGTTACGGCCGATCTGCGAGTCGAACATGTGGTTGACTAGGCGCTGGTAGGTTGCTCCCGCGTTCTTTAACCCTATGGACATCCGGGTGTAGCAGTAGAGGCCGTGGTCGGTGACGAACGCGGTCTTGTCCTGGTCGGGCTTATGCATACTGATCTGGTGATACCTGGAATAGGCATCCAATAAACTCAGCATCTCGTGCCCGGCCGTTGCGTCGACTAATTGGTCGATTCGTGGCATCGGAAAGCTATCTTTAGGCATGGCCTTGTTAAGGTCGGTGTAGTCCACGCACATCCGCCACTTTCCATTGCTTTTGGGGACCAAGACCACGTTGGCTACCCAGTCCGGGTATTGGGTAGGTCTGAGTAGTCCTGAACATAGCTTCTCACTTACTTGTTCCCTGATGATAGCCTGTCGCTCGGGATTGCGGTGCCGTCGACGCTGCTGAATCGGGCTGTAGGTGGGGTCCAACCTGAGTTGGTGCGTGATAACCTCCGGCAGGATCCCGAGAAGTTCATCCTCGAACCAAGCGAATACGTCCTGGTTGGCTACGAGGAAGCTCGTATATGCTTGCTTGTCGTGCTCGGATAGGTTTGCCCCGATCCTCAACATCTTGCTCGGGTCTTCTCCTACCTGAATGAGGTAGAGGTCCTCGGCTGGTGCACTCGTGCTCGGGCCCGAGTCTTGAGTCCTCGCCTTCTTCTCCGGGGGTGCCTCGTCGGGACGTCACTCACGCGTTGAGATAAGGTAGCATCTCCTGGACTCCTTTTGATCTCCTCGGACTTCCCCCACTCCCCGGGTGGTGCAGACACCAGAGCGAGCGAGAAACACGAACCGGCAAGCCGTCGATACCGTACGCGGAACACCACTCGAGCTACATCAACTTCTCTTTGGCTCGGAGATAGTCTGGAGTCTCCGTCATGAGTTTGGACACTTTTTTTGCATTTATTTGCATTATATTTGGGCTTTTAATGTGTGTTTTTATTTGGATTTTCATGTTGGGCTCTTTGTAAGGCTCTTAATAAGCCATTTGGATTAAGCCATTTAGAGTCCATTAAGAAGTGTGGCCATATTGGACCACTAGACTTCATAATGGGTCTTTAAATGACTTAAGGCCCAATTGGGCTTCTCTCTTTCTCATGGGTTTTCTAGATTGGAAGGCCCAATTGACTGGTCTATGGCCCAACTTGGACCAAGCCTCTCTTGTTGACCAAGGGAGACAAAGTGGGAAGAAAAGTCCACTTTCTCTCCTTAAAATAAGGGGGCCGCCCCCCCCCCCCTCTTTTGGCCTCATTAGGCTAAACTTATTTAATTAGACTTGACCACATGGGAAAATAGCATTTGGCATCTCCTCTACGTAAACCAAGATCCATGGGTTTCATATAAAAGGGTTGTATTTCCTATTTTCAAGAATTAATGAAGATAAAAATCTGAATTTTGTTGGAGCAAGCAAGGGCTGCCCCCTATCTCTCTCCTCTCTCCCCCTGATACAGCTGGCAAGGCTGTTATCTTGAGGTGTGAAGCCTCTTCTATCAGTTCGTGAGTTCGTCGTTGCCGCCGCCGCCGCCGCCATCGTGCCATCATCGCACCACCGCCATCGTCGCCGGAGTTCTGTCCATTTAGGATAGCCCCTCCTTCCACGAATTTTAACTCCCAGCCCCGAGATCTTCTGGAGCCCAAACTTTCAGGGTGAGTTACAGGGGTCATCACCACGTCCTAAAAAAATTGGTGGAGCTTCTAGTTTTTATTTCCCATTTTTTCATTTTCTTTCTCCACCGTCTTTCAGATCTGCCAGCAGTCTGCCCAGATTTCCAGAACCCTAATAGGTCGTTCATGAACCCACCTTCTTGTGATCCAAATGACTTGATATTTTTATTGAAGGTTCTGTCCACCTAATACCACATCCACAAATTTTCTTGTGAATTTAGATTCACGTTCATATTTTCTAAAAATTCACTCTAGATCCCAACTCAATTCTGTCTGCCACAGTCCAGATCCGACCCCTGGTCAGTATAAAATCCCCAACAAATCGAAACCTCCACCAAACCCTTCATAAAAATTATTTCTGTCTTCCTCTCTCTCCCCTCTACAACTTTCATTAAGAGCTCCACATCTGAATCAGAAGTATACCTCACGGTCAATGCCAACTCTCAGGAAAGTTCATTCCTGTCCGGCCAGATCTGAAACATAGATCAGCCCGGTTCATAAATCTGCCAACAAAAGTACAGTCCCCACGAATTTTCTGGAGTCACAGAGGGTCGAAGGACTTCGAGAGAGCTTTCCAACGGTACCTCTTGTGCCTCGATCCGAAGTCGGTGCTGATCGCAGCGACAGATCTTGCCGGATCGCGCGCGGTAAAATAGAAGTAGCAGGTCCGTGGGCAGCCACTCCCAGACTTGGAGATCGGAGCCGATCGGCCTCCGACTGGTGCTCCAGTCCGGCCGTCGTCCAGGGGAGCGCGCCACCTGGTGTCACCATCACAGCGGGACCCACCCCGCTAGATCTGGAGGACTGCGCAGCACGTTGGCCCCACGTACCGACAGATCGCGCCGTCCGGACAACACCAAAATACGGATTTCGGAGCGACATCAAGATGCTGCCCGTCAACCCAATTCCCGTTACTCCCGGGCCCCACATGTGACATGTTACCTCCCTGCGTGGAGTGGGTCAAAACATTGTACCGCTGTAAAAAATTGTTAACTGGGAGTACGGATTTGGCCAGGGATGTCTTCCCCACGTCGGGTGCGTGGAGGTACGGTCTTAACTTCTTGGCATTACGCTTGCTTAGCTAGTATATGGTCATATGCCGCTGTGAGTGCGTTAGGATTCTAGCCCGTGAGTTCATGTCACCGCTGTAAGCGAGAGAGTGACCCGTCCCGTGGCTCGATCCGAGCACGGAAGTGAGTCGACCACCC
This sequence comes from Amorphophallus konjac, assembly GCA_022559845.1. NCBI lineage: Eukaryota > Viridiplantae > Streptophyta > Magnoliopsida > Alismatales > Araceae > Amorphophallus > Amorphophallus konjac. The sequence continues at coordinate 17,212,743 of CM040118.1, read as the reverse complement.
TTGACTCTGCCGATTTCTCAACCGCGCGGATCCACGTTTCCCCTCGCTTGGGACGACGAGTGAGCTTACGTTTCTGTTAGCGACGTATAGTCCATAGGAACTCTTAGTGTCGAGCCGAAGTGCCGTTCCTACTCGTATGTTGCTGGTCACGTCCGCATTTAGAGTCCGAGGTCCGCATCACTTAGAGTCGATCCCCGTGTCCGTCCCGCATCACCGGGGAGTGGGAAACTTAAGCTTCTGGTGGTAGGAAGAGGGGACTCCCCGGAGCGTGCCAAGGATCCCTCGCCCAATGATGGCGTTGTATCCTATCATCGCACGGACCACTGTGAAGTCTGCGAGGAAAGTTACCTCTCTCGGAGCGGTTCCGAGTGTGATCGAGAGGGAGATATGTCCTTCAGGGCGGACGGTGGTTCCGGAGAACCCGTACAGTGGCGTGTGTAAAGGCGCGAGTCGAGACACGTCCACACCCATAAGCACAAGACAGTCGTACGCAATAACGTCGGGTCCGCTTCCATTATCCACTAAGATATGGCGTACAGTACATTGGTTGATGGTGACCGAAACCACCAAGGCATCGGAATGGGACGTAGTCACGCCTTCTAGGTCATCCTCGGAGAAGATAATGGGGTCTCTCGGGCGATCTAAAGGGGAGACCTCTCGTTGAGAGCTGCTGTCTTGGTCTACCGCGTTGATGGCCGTAACGTACCGTCGCCTCCTACTCGCGCTATCTCCCCCGGCCGTCGGACCTCCAGAGATCATCATGTTCTCTTTTCCGTTGGGCCGGTTGTCGATGGGCGGGGGCGTCTACTGTCGCCTTTCAGTGGCCTTGGCGAGGAATTTGTCGAGGAGGCCTTGGCGAACGAGGTCTTCGATGGTGTCCTTCAAGTTGATACACTCGGCAGTGTCATGGCAGTAGTCGCGGTGGAAGTTGCAGTACTTCTTCCTGCTCCTCGTGCTCGGATCTGATTTCATCCGAGGGGGGCACTTGAGGAATGGCTCCTCACGAATCTCCATCAGGATCCGATCAGGCGGAGCCGTCAGGGGTGTGTAGTGATGATAATTGCCCCTGTCTTTTTCGGAGCGGTCGCGGCGATCCCCGTCGCGTCGCTCGCGCTTACTCCGACCCTCTCGTGGCGGGTCGGTAGATCTCTTCCGGTAGGGTTGTTCGGTCCCGGCCGCGCAGCTTAGGGCCGCGGTGTTCTCCTCGCAACGCACATGCTTTTACGCTAGTGCGAGGAGGTCGGGAAGGGTCGTCGGAGCTTCAACCACGAGCGCACGCCGGAGGATGCGGTCTCGCGTCCCTTGGGTGAGCGCCGTGGTCGCGATGCCGACGTCGACTCGCGTCCCTAACTTCTGTCGTTTAGTTGAGACTTCGTTCTGCCCATTTTCAGCATCTTCTTCAAGTTCATCTTCATCTGCACCTAATTTCACAGGTGCTAGTGCAACTTTTGACTTGTTTTTCAAGCTGAAAGCAAGTTTACCGCATGAGGTAGATGTGCTGGGTTTCTTCATATCATTTGCCTTGATATCAAGTGGTTTCTTACTCAAGAAAGTATTGGTTGTGTTCATTCTCAAAGGCACAGATGAACCGGATGGCATACTGGATTTAGACACCTCTCTTGGAGACTCCTTCTCTTGTTTCTCTTGCTAAAGCTGTTTAAACTTTTCCATAAAGGAGCCATCATTCACAAAAAGGCTAGATGCAGAATCCTTGTCCATGAGGGAAGTTGTTATATATAATCGCAACCGTAGAGACTTCTCTTAATCCTCTCAACAATATCAATTATCTTGCAATTCTAGCTCTACAAATATATGTGCCTTGCGATGCAATAGTCATAATCTGCCTTAGAGATCAGGAAATGGCTGCATAACTTAAGTTTTGATTAGAAACATCATTCACTAAACTATAAAAATATTAATGAATGGTCAATAGACATATGCAGATGTTTAGCTAAATAAAGAACCTCTCAAGTACACAAGTCAGTAGGGAGCCCGAATTAATGTTCAAGAAAGGAGGCACCCTATGAGAGATTTTTTTTTCCTTTATGAGAGTGGGTAGTACCACTAATTATATAAAAGAAAAGGAAAGAAGTTACAAAGTATAGAGGGAGCACTCCCACCAAACTCCCACAGACAAAAAGTGACAGACAACTCTCTGCCCCAGGAGCAAAACATAGAGAGAAACAAAACCCCATACACCCAAGCAACCCACCCACCCCCCAGACATACAAACCAACCACCATCACCACCCAAAACCTGATAACAACCCTACTCCACCCTATGAGAGATGTTACTTCATAGTTTTTCTTGAATAGCTCATACACTTTTTTCATGCATAATAAAATTTAGATAAGGAAAAATTCTAGCAATTTATTTTCAGTTACTCATCCACCAAAGATATATCAGATGATAACATTAAACAAAGGCTCCAGACAGCAACACCTATGTTTTTTCAAACATTAGATAAAGAAAGAGAGTACAAGAAAGCAAATTCTTAGACAGTAAAGCATTCTAGCCCCCTTATGGACTAAAAAGGAGAAGTTATCAAAAGATAGAATATGTTGCAGACATGATTACATTAAACAAAAATAATTAATTTCATGCATATATTGCTCCTTTCATTCAGTCCTAAATCTTTATTGCTACAGTGTTCTATGCAAAAGCATAATTCTCATTCAATCAAAACAGGGCAATGCTTTTCTGTTGCCAACAGACTGCACGGAGAGAATTTTTCCAACATTTACTGGGTAGCGAAAAGAAATTTAATTGTTAAAATCCTTACTTGAACTGGTTACATAAAAAAAATGATGTGAACTGGGTGACAGACGTCAGTTAAAAACAACATTCAAGTGAATCATCAAGTTTACAAAAAGGAACAATCTGATACTCATCAAACAAGGGAGCTTAGTTTAAAGTTTCAAAATAGAAAGTAATGTCGTTGTAACTTCTAGAATTTCAGTACCATCATAAACCCCTCTCCAGTGCCATTATAAAACCCCTCTCTGACCCTATGTTGATATAATTTCAAACTCTTAGATCTACCAAGGGGTCTAGGTGGATCTCAAAGACAACAGAATCCAAGAACAATCACATCCTTATGATACAGGGAATTTCATTAAAGGTTTTACATGAATCAACCAAACTCATACAGGTTCATGCTTTTTCTGTGGAACACGTGATAATCGGATCTACCCACCCAATTTCTGATTTTAACCATATCAATTGACACAACTGATTCTTCAATCCATGCATGCTACCATATCTGCAGCTAGACCCAAATCTGGCTTCCTTCCTAACCCATCTCAACTCTCTCACATTCAAGGTAATTGTGGTGTCTTCACGAAAAAAAATGTAAAACTTTGTATTGAGTGGGAGCACTCATTTTGAAAGGTTTTCTTAGGCATTCACTCAAGAAATATGTAGGCTTATGTCGCATTGAATTATCATTCTGGAACACCTTACTAGACTTTCATGATAGTTGATGGTCACTCTAAAACTCAAGCTTTAACACCAGTAAGGGAGAAAAGAAACATAAATGACACTTTGGGGGCAATAATCATCAAGATCACTATTTAGATGTCAATATTAAGCAAAGCTACAACCAATTTCAATGAGCTTCATAGAATGCTTACCTGCAAGGATATGGACGGCCACTACAGTCATCAATGATCCTACTAGACTAGGATGCTAAGTCTAAAGCAGAAACCCTCATCTTAGAAAATCCTAAAATTCAATCAAAACTCTTATTTAGCCCATTAGTCTCTCAAATCTCTTCTTCTTTCCCTTTGGCTAAGGAAAAACCTAGGTTGGTGCCAACAAAGTTGTCCAAGTAGAACCCGAATGTACACCAGATCTCCTGCATCATTTGGGATGCCTTAAACATGGCCCTTGGCAGAAACATGATTTCAGCTGATTTAGTAAGAAGTTATAGACTTGACCTCGATCATCTATGAAGTAATGTCAATTTCCTAACCAAGAAAGTATAGACATAAGATGACATGCTTACGTCCCTTGAAGACAATCGGGTCAAGAAAGCCAACATTGTAAGGATTCAATAAATTATAAAAACAGCAAAAGGACACATCTCACCAAAGCACGAAAAAAATGTCTAGAAATACAAAAAAGATGATACAGGGAACTATGGTCGTTTGAAAGTTGAAAGTCCCCAAGTTTCTAAAGTCAAACTCTCTTTATCATTCTCAATGGTGAGACTGAGCCGATGGTAATAAATTAGTCCAACATGTTGTCCCCTTAGTTCCTTGAATCAGTCAGATACCTAAAAAATACCGAATTTATCTAGTCCTCTTTCAATACAACCCCCCAATGTTTTAGCCTCCAGAAGGCAATTACATGACCCAGTCCAGTTCCATGAGAAAATTTAATTGTGAAAACACATGAGAGAAATCACTTTGCAGGCTTCCATATGACTGCTAATGTTTACAAATTTCAGGTCCTTTCCTCGGTCTGCAGCCACCTGTGTATTGCAACTGTTCCTCGCATGTTTCATACAGATTGGCAAAATTAGTTCATACTCATTCACTGGACACATTTCCTGGTAAGCTCAAATACAAATCAATATGGGGAAACGTGCCCAAAAATAAAAAGCATTTATGTCAGTTGCTTTTGAAGTAAATTTTCTTTGTGACTATTTTGTCAACTAAAAACTTTCATTTTGATGTATATGACAACTCTTGCAAACATAAACCCGAGGAAGTCACTTTGTTAAAAATGGAAGGGAATTCCTCCATCATTTTTCTCTTGGATGATTTGTCTGATACAGGGTTGGCCGACTCGTCTCGTCAGGACAGACCAACTCAGATCCGTCCTGGCCAACTCAGGCCAACTCAGACCAAGTTGCCCAATGAAGTCTTTTATGGCATGGGCCGACTCGGCCGATCCGTATCGACCCGGGTTTCCCCAGGTACAGGTACAGTACGAGTTGGCCAACCTTGGTCTGCTATTCTTGCACATCGGGAAAACTAAATCATATTCATTCACAAGAGAAATTTCTTGGTAATCTCTACCTGGCAATCCATATGCGGAATATGCGCCCAAGCATAAACAGGCCCTAATGCCCCTTTTCCTTAGAAAGTACATCTGCATTACGACTCCTTGCCAATCAAAAACTCTCATGAAGATTACCATGACACAACCACAAAAGCACAACATAATCATGCAAAAAAAAAAGTGCAGCCTAGTTGCATGAAGCTCCCGCCCTATGAGGTCTGGGAGGGTAAATTTTATGCAGGCCTTACCCTTGCTCCTCTTTCTTAAAGCTGCTTTCAATTTTGAACCAGTAATCTCTAGGTCTCAATGAAACAATCCTCCGGTTCCAAAGAACAAGGCTTTCAAGACAAAAGGTCATCTCAAATCCAGAAAATCCCTAACCTTCAGATTAATTTCATAACCCCCTTGCCCGATTCCAGATTCGTGGCGTGTTTGCTTCCTCGTAGCCCTCGAGATGCATGCAACCCCGGTGCCTTGGACCCACCCAAGAAGCAGGATTCCTTGCTAGGGTTCCGATCCCGGACCGCGGACTAATCGCAGGGGTCGCGATCTCCATCGTTTGGGAACGCGATCCATTGTGATGTCGGCAGCCGGGGGTGGGGGAGTGAGGGAAGAGGGAAGAGGGGAGGAGGAGAGGGAAGAAAGCTCACCGGCAGGGGGTGGGGTTGCAGCGGGTGCGACAGAGCAGCGGGAAAGCGTGTGGGCAACGACGGCGTGCGGGGTGCAGCAGGCAGAGCGACGGGTTCTTCCTGTCCTCTCCTTTTTTTTGCCCCCTTTAATAGTGCGTTGCGCTATGCGTGGTGATGTGGCGCGTGGGAGGCGGTGTTTTGGACTATCAATTATCAAAGGGCCTAGAAATTTTGCGGGGAAAACGGTTAATTATATAAATAATCTTATTACGTACATAATTATTAATTGTTATTTTAAAATGGTACTTAACATTAATAACTTTCTTCCGTGAAAATAAGTGTAAAATGATCCTCTTTCTTCCATACCATTCAAGATGTAAACAATGGCTCGTTTCTACGTTCTAACAAAAATGTCTGTATAGAAAAATATTATTTCTATCCAAACATTGTGATAATAGAGAGAGAGAGAGAGAAGAAAATAGACAGGTATACTGTAGAATGCGAAAGAGTTTAGGAGAACTTTGCGATATTTTGACCCCTTTTCAAATTTAGTAAAAACTAATTAAAGTGAAACAAGAGATTTTAACAGAATATTGACTGCGGGTGATGGTAAGAGTATTTTGTGAATATTGCAATACACTGAGGTTATTGATATCAATACGTAGGAGGTGATCTATAATTATACACTTAAGAGAGTTATTTTTTACAAATAATCTAAAATTTTCTAAAAGACATAAAGGACAGCTGTGCAAAAATTTTTTAAAAAAAGAAATGAGCATTTGCATAGATTTTTTGTAATTTCTAATCTAAAATGGACGTAAGCGGTCAACTTCAAGAAACCTTTCGAATACCCTTCCAAAGAGTGAGACATTATTAGGATGGACCTCTCTTGAATTTATGATCGTTGACAATTGATTTTGAGAATGATTTGCTGCACACACTTTGACACGTAGTAATCATAATCATCACACACCGTTTTTTTGCCGATCCACGTGGTAGCAAGTATGTAAGGGGCCTTTAAGTGTGTATTCATCTCACAGCCCGATCTGTTAGGATGACAGCCCAATATGCTCTCTTGAGTTTTGCGACATTTAAATAGAGTGAAAAATAATGTAATTCGATTAAGTATAATTCACAAGAGTGAGAACGAGTCATATGAATTATTTTTCATTTCTATGAATTTATGAATTAATTTTCAATTCCATGAACTTATTTGATTGATCTATAGTATTTTTTTTTCACTTCTCTTGAACTTTACATAAATGCACGGAGCAGAGTACATGGAGTTACCATTCGATTAGAGCATTTAAGATGTCCAACATTATTTCTAGCACGTGGACCAACCAAAAGATAATGCATTGTTCATTAATTTTAGGTCCGAACGAAGTTTTGTACATATTTTAAGGAGGGTGACAAGTGACATTCGCACGTCAAATCTAACCAAGGACTGAGATTGGTTGTATGCCACTAAAATACCGCGAGGTTATCTATATATCAACAACAACTCACCAAAACTATAGATAGATACTATTGGGAGATTCCCCGCAAAAGTTCAAGCCAAATCAAATGTATCATCCATTCTCGATTTTCACGTCTAGACAAAATTTTTAATTGAGAGAGAGAGATTGAGAGGGGAGTCAAAGCATCTCCATAAACTCCTTCTATGAAATTTCTAGATGGATTTCGATACACATACATCAGTTAGTGTCATATTTAATATCTATCTAACATTTAATCAGCAGTTTAATGTCATACTTATGTTGACTCAACGTCTAAGAAGTGAGATAATCATAGTTTATGGCACGGTAGATAAGATGGTGGGAGTGAAATATGCAGAGGCGTCCCAAATACAACGTTTCCCTGCAAAGATTCCTGACACATCTGGTACATGGTGAATGGATTTTTTTTAAAAAAAATTCATAATGTCACCATCTGTTTCAAAGGGGACCTAAATCCCCAAGCCTCACTTTGGTAGAGGATTTGGGTTAAATTAAACTATTTAGATTAGTCAATAGTTAATTTATTTTTGATTTGATAGTAAGAGTATTAACTCGGAAATAAGTAGGTGAGCTAACCTAGTTTGAATCTATTGTGATTTGATAGTTAGTGAGTTAACTCAATAATATTTATAAGTAAAATATTGAGAGAGAGAGAGAGAGATGGTGCATTTATTACGCATTTATTGTTGGGTTAACCCTTCTAAATCCACCTCTGGAGATGGATTTCGAAGTCCAGAATTACTCCGAGTTTAATACTCATCCTCCCGATTTAGTCCATGTTTAAGTATCAAAGTAATTTAGATTTCAAAAATAGTTAAACCTAAACTAAACTATGACTAACCCAAAATTAACCATATATCAAAGTGAGGCCAACAGTGCAATGGGCCACATGGGAAGTAGGAACTACTCTTCACCTCTTTCTTCTACCATCCAACGAATGAGAGAGAAGCGATGAGCACCCAGTGACAGCACTACACGAGAGAGTGCCTTTTCTCCTGTGCCATGTGGAGAAGAAGCATGCGGCGACGGTGCCATATTACCCCGAGGTGAGTTGATCCGATGGTTCCCTCGACACCGTGGTAGCCTCGCCGGGAGCCAACCGTGTCATATGTCGAGGGGAAATGACGACAATGACACGGACCTAGCTGGATCTGTGTTGGAGAGGGGACATTGTCGTCGGGATCTACGTCGTCGAAAAGGAGAGGGGTGGCTGGGATGTACGTTGAGGGAACAATGTTGGGGTTCACCCAGTTCAATCTACCTTGTCGCGGAATCACGGGATGTCACCATCTCGCCGTTACGATGTGTGTCATCCACGGTCGTCAAAGCCCGTCGAGAAATTTTTGGGTTTTCAAAAAGTAAAATTCTACAGCCTTTGTAACAGAATGGACCTCTGAGATTAAACTTGTGACAGAACGGGCTACAATTTAGAGTAATGATTATTGCACATCTCGGTGTAACTATACACCCGAGATGCGCACCAAACAAATAATTTATTTTTAAATTTTTTTTTATAACGTGAGATGCAAATCAACTTACAAGATAACATCCATCCCACAACCACAAAAAATCTAAAACACAATTTTTAATTTTTAAACAATTGAACACAACACTATTCAATTGATACAATATTTTTAATTTTTTTTACACCATCAAATGAGAGTGTATTTTTACGACAAACAAAGTTGACTTGATGTTTTTTAAAAAAGAGATTTACTTGGTGCTCACCAGGGTTAAAAATTAACCCAGGTGTGGACTGAGCATTACTCAATTTATGACATCCAGCATTTGGGCCTAAAGTGATTTAGGTGCCCCTTTTTTGGGCTGAGAAGTAATTTTCACTTTTTCTTGTTTTAATCCGAACGGATTTTATATTTACTCGCATAGGTTATATCATCAATCTAGTCCATTGGATTGCAATCCCTTCTTGATAAGAAGTAAGAAATGACACTTGATAGAAATACTGATTAGCAGACTCCTCCTGGATGACCTTCCATTCGTTCGTAACAATGTTGAGGGCTACTTCAACATTGTAGAAATACGGAATATCAGAAGAATGACTACAAAAGCAGCATCAAACATGTGGTTGCACATAGTACGAACAAAGATCGTGTTAGAAATGCATGCCATTCAGATAAGTGAACAGTAGCCTCCTCTTCCCGCATAACCAGTGGCTATCTAAATCACTGATAATGAGAATATTTTTCGGAAGAATGCTAATCTATGCCAAAAAAAAAATGGTGTATTTCACCTTGAAATCCCTAGTCATCAAAGAATATGATCTTCCGCTAGACAAGCTTTATATATGAGATAGCTGCAACAACTACTAAACTCTGACAGGAAGAATGTAGGCAACGATGAGGACATCTGATCTTGGGCATGAAAAAATTAACAGCTTTTATAAGTACTAAAATGGACTAACCAATGTTTGTAGAAGTCAATTAAGTATCCAAGTGAGAAAGAACATGTTTCTCTGAAAATCTCCTCACAAGTTCAGATCATTGTCTTTTTCACATTTTAGCAGCCCATTGTTAAAACTCACTGAATAGAGACGAAGTGCGCGAACAGATTAGCTCAGTTCAATGAGTACTGTGAGATTATGATTCCTTGGGACACAGTGGAGTTTCATTTAAGAAAGAAACAGAAAAGGTGAAGAATACCATGAGAGAGAGCAGGAAAGGAAGAATCCATTGAATGGTATAAAATTAAAGAAATAAAGGTGAAGAAAATAAAACAGGGAAAAGAAAGGACAAAGAGACAAAATGCCGTGAAAAGGCAGAAAGAAAACAAATTCAACAAATATCCACACTTTTTTCGAATGGGCTCAAAGCACTAGAGTTACTCAACAAGTATTACTCCCACTTGTTCAAATGTTACTTCTATTAAGTATGAGACTGAAAAACCATATCCTCATAACCGTGGTATGGTCACCGCAAAAGAAGGCGAGAACAAGGCAGCTCGCAGGTCACCTGGAAATAATTTCAAAACAGACATAGTAGAATAAATATAAAATCTTTAGGAACAGTCACAGTGTAAACCAGACTGTCACTGCTCTGGCTAGCCTAAGATATGCAAGTCCCTTTGCCCAACTCTGAAGTGACACCTGCCCTAGGAAATTTTGAGATGAAAAGCAAATATCCAAAGGTCGAACTTTGTTGGAAGCATATAGAATCATGGCATTTCTCCTTGCTTCGTAGACATATGAACCACAAAAACCTCTTTCCACAACTCGCTTCTTCCATTTTTCAACAATTTGTCACATCTTCATAATGCATGTGATGACATCAGAACCATAGGAGATGAAAGGCCAGGATCATTTTGGTCCTCAGAAAGATTACCAAAGCATTGTGGGCAAATCCTTCTAAGAACTCCCAAATCATTGTGCACAAAGCAGTAATTTACATTGAAAGAAAGATGGCTAGAAGGGGTAAAAAAATTTCCAAGTTCCCCAGGGATAGTCCACCAGCAGGTCACCCAGCAATGGCCGCTATCCAACTGTGGCCTCCCACACATTCCTCTGGACTTCAGAAAACCGTTCCCCTCTTGGAGATGACCAGGCCCTACAGGGTTCAAGTTCTGCAAGTCTCCTCAAGACGACCACTGTCATAGTACCTCATGGTGGAGGTAGCAACTGTGGGCACCCCCACCATGGGGAATAGGCAACCAAACCCAACAGGGACCAGCCCCCTCCACCCCCAATATCCAACAGTGGGCAAGATGGATTTAGAACCTTTTAGGTATTGAACCAATAAGCTCAGAACATGTGGCAGACTTAGTGGACCAATCAAAAGGAGCCAATTGAAGTGCCAATAAATGCTCAACAAGTCGCCCATAACTGTCCCCTCTGCCAATCAACACAATGCATGCTTGTTCTATCATTTGACCCCATCCCCTATCAACTGGCATATTAGGCACCTGATGGCCTTCATCAATAGGTTCCACATCATTCATTGCAGCCCATTCCATGTGGTGAACTATAGGGCATGAATCTTCCTTTTTGCTTCCTATTATGAAGTAAAGCAGATCCCTCCGAGGGCATTGTTTGAAGAAATATCATACTTTCATATTCATATTATATTTTAATTTGGGAATATTAATTGTAAACCCCTAAAGACTTTAAATATTACCCATATACCCCCAACCTTTATAGAATTTACCCCAATACCCCTTAAAATCTACTAACCCGAGTTGCCATGCCCCTGAGGTTATATTCCGTGAGTTACTTGGGGCATGGGTGTTAACACTTCATATGAAATAACAATTTTACCCCTTCTTTTCCGACTCTCTCGCCAGCTACGGGAGGAGGTGGACGCCAACCGACGACGCCACACGGAGAAGGCCCAAACCACAGTGGGTTGTGGGTCGGCACGCTTGACAGCAGCCTTGTGCAGGGAGACGAAGCTGGCGACATTGGAGCAGACCAGCCCTAGCACGCTGTCACCGCATTCCATCAAATCCAACAAGCAGTGGGCGCCCACAAATCTGGCGGAGCCTGCAATGAGAACGGACATGCCGCCCATGTGGTGCGGGCCAGCAGACCGCCGGACTTTGCACGGGACTGTGGACTGCAAGACCTCGACCTCAGCGGCGATGTCAGAGGAGGTTGGCATCTGCAAAGAGGGAGCAGGGGCTGAAGAAGAAGGCTTCGTAACTGCTCCAGATCCAGCTCACTCGCTTCACCTGCAGCAGGCTTACGTTGGGCTTCCCCTCCTTTGAATGGGAGCTGTGAGCTCCTCCCAAGACCTATGTCGTCAGGGGTGAGAGGCAATCAAGATGACCAAGGGGTCGCCTCATGCCTCAAACGCCTAGGCAATGGCCTAGGTGTTTGAGACGTTTGAGACGATGTTTTATTAAACTAATATATATAATTCAAAACTATAAATATATGTCTAAAAATCACAAGAATGCATACATAAAACCAATAAACTTCTTAAATTCATTCATTCTTAAAATCAAATAAAATTAACAACAAATCTAAACAAATTTAAACAAGAAATCAAACGGGCCGGGGCTTGTTGAAGAGTGGAGCCTAAACTCAGTTGGAAGACGTAGTTTGAAGGTTTCAGTTGGAGAGTCGGATCTCACCAGGAAAAAAATTTATTTAAGGGTATTACTATAATTGGAGATTAGTGGTGCCCTAAGGGTATCATTGTAATTGACGAGACTAGGGTCGTGAGAGAGGTCCGTGTTCTCAACAGTGCAGAGGTGGGCCGAGCCCACGAGGCCGGAGTGATGCGGAGACGAGGCGACTTGTAGCCACCTCACCTCGCCTCATCGCCTAGGCGATCGCCTCCATCGCTTTTGATAACATAGCCCATGACCCCCCTCCCCCAGATGCGAGTTCGACCACCTGGCGTGGAGTTACAACGTAGGGCCCCCAACCTAGCCGTCGGTGTCTGTGCCTCCCAGGGGGCAATGGAGCACCGCTGGTCTTAGCGGCTCCCCTATAGTACCCATGCCCCATGCCTCCACCAATGACAACCGAGCGATAGCAATTCTGATCGCAAGATCTCTCTGTGTGCTCGCAAGAGCTGGTGGAGAACCTGGGAATCTACTTCGTGTCCTTCAACCGGGTAGGCTACGGCGAGAGTGACCCCCACCCTGGCCGCATGGGCTTGGGAGACCGGTTCTATGTCATCAGCGCCTCCAGAGGGGGGGATGATCGGCCGGTGGGCGAGGGACCACAACCCTTACCACTGCCACCACCACCCCCGTGGTAGGAGTGGGTGGAGGAGGGGGAGGGGGAGGTGGAGAAGAGGGCCTTGGAGGCCGTGGAGCCCCCAGTCGGACCGTTCAGCCACTGCTGGGCGTCGGACGACCCTCAGGGCAATGTACTTGTGAGTGCTAGAGGCCCTGCCACTACAGCCGCCATCGCCGCCACCGCGATAGGAGTGGCGGCGATTCCAACGTCGGTAGCAATGCGCTCGAGCAGGCGACGCTCGGAGGACGAGTAGCAGTGCTCACTCCATCTCCCTCCGGAGAACCAGTAGCAGCTTGGTGTCGACAACAGTGCGCTCGAGCGGGCGTTTGACATGGCGATGATGTCCTCCACCAACTCCAGCATGCCTCACGTGCCCCTCTCCTACAGCCGGGACTTCATAGTGCCCATGGCCTTCTCCGGGGGCCCGCCGAACCTGAAAGGCGTGGTGATGGCAGCCATGACGGTCTCATCGCAGTTGGTGAGAGTGGAAGGGGATATCTCTCCGATGAGCTTCCATCGTCGTCATCGTTGTCGTCGTGGAGAGAGGGGAAGAGAGAGTCTCAGCGCTGGGCTTCCCCTTCCGACATGGACAACCCCCACCTAGTGACGGGGGGATTGTAGAGAGAGAGAGAGAGTTGACAAGGTTAACGGGGTAGGTTAGTCATTTGCTCCCTATTAACCACTTGGGGTTAACCATCGTGAAGCACCATTGACGATAGGGGCATGATGCGTTCATCATAAAGATTTGAGAGCTATTTGGGTAAATTCCATAAAGGTTGGGGATATAGAGGTAATATTTAAAGTTTTCTGGGGTATACAAGTAATTTTCTCTTTTAATTTTATTTAACTGACAAATTCTACTCTTTCTAAAAAGCCTCTAAAAAAATCAAACTGCATAAGGCACTTTAAGATAGCACACAGGGTTGACGGTATGATTAAACTTCCAAACTGATTGACTTGTGAAGGTAAGATCAGCGGTTATGAATATATTGAGGGGAAAATGAACATTACAAGGCATAAAAATGGCACATGGCATAGACAAGTGCATAGTTTCCATATACAGAGACAGTCATAACTTTTTTCATTAAAACTTGAGTCTACCTCCCCTCATTAATGAAATCCAGCAAAAGGGCCCAATTTTCTCTTTTTTGGGAGTTAGATGACAACAAATTCCTTGCCGACGGGTATCTAGCTCTAGAGGTTCTGAACCTCTCAGGGCAAGTCTTGGTGTTCGAAGAACTATGGGCATTAGAGTATTCTAGTTAGCCTGCCAACGAAGACATGAGACCTTATGAGGAAGCACAAGGTGCTGTCAACTCCAAAAGACATGAACTACAGGTAATAGAGCAAGATGAGAGAAGAATACCAAACCTATTATGCAGAAATGGTATAATTCGATTATAAAGCAAGAAAAAATATTTGAGATGTGGAAACTCTGCAGAAGAAAATTGACAGCAAGAACCCCAAGGAATCAGAATGCACTCAATCCAAAGAGTCCAATGGCATGGCTTTTCCTTATGATGGAGGTGAAGATGATATTAGAGGACAACAATAATTACAGGACTAACATATGAGAATGTAAAACATAGAGTTGAAGGTATATATTTGATCATTTGCAAAATAACTAATAGCACAAATATTGGTGAAGAGGAATGGTAGGTATAAGATGACTATTACATGACCATGGGGGTATCCATAGTAGAGAAAAAAGAGGAGGCATAAGAGTTGGTCAAAAGATGCAATACTGATCCTGAATTTGTAGAAATTAACACAGACATGTACAAGGGAAGCAATTGGGGGTGGAGGGAGGGAATTTTAACCATTTGGTGGGGAGAAGTCGGTAGGACAACAGGCAGGATTTTGGTACTTTGGAATGAATATGTTTCAGACAAGAGGCAAGAATGGAAATCGGCGCCAACCAACTTCAAATGACTGTAGGATCTCTTTTGATGAGTTTTCTTGGAACGTGTGACCCACATAGCATGGATGAAGATGAAATCAAGAAAACTTCTAACTTTTTATTGCAGGTTTGACAATTTTGGGGGAAAAGTCATTTAATGTTATTCTCAAGGCATCCATCAGAGCAACATACAGATAGATATGGGAGTCTTTGTTGGATCTATGGAGGTAGAGCTAATGGGTGTTCCCATCTGCAATGCTTCGTACATGGTCAAGTTACAGGAGTCTCTCATTGTAGCGACCCAAGATCTGGATACCGGGAAAGGAACCCGATACAATTCGAATCCTGGCCCACCGCCCACGAGCCGAGGCTCGGAAGGGCTAAAAAGGAGTGTGGAGGTACAAAGAAATAGGAAACAAAGCAGGACAATTCAACAATTAACAGGAATAAATAAACAACCACAACAGAATCCAGTCCAATAGAAAATACAGCCTAAGGCAGGAAACGTACCAAATGCCGAGCGGACACTCGGCCCGACGAACTGGCAACTAAGAACCTGCACGCAACGCCCTCGAACCCCGAGGAAGAACCGCAGCAACTGAGACGCAGGGGTGAGCCTCCTGTCACTGACTCAGTACGGGTCCCACGGAACCCCAACCGTAAACAGCGGTAGCACGGAAAGCAGCAACAGCAAGAACAACAGTAACAGCATGAACAGTAAACACAGTAGCCGGTGAAACCTTGACTCTACAGCTACTCCTACTGTACCGGAAAACACGTCCCGATCTCCCAGTCGGGAGACCACCAGACTACGAACCATCCTAGCCACGTTACAGGGGAAAACGACCACACCGTCGGGAACTCAACGCTGTCTAGAGGAAAGCCCTCGGTGAGGGTCACCGAAACCCCTAGGCCTCGGCATCGAGAAAACACCCGGAACTCCACGCAAAATCACGTCTCGCAGACGTGAAACGGAACTCAACTCGCGAGAAACTCCCGTCACGTGACGGGAGCACTGCCCACCAGAAGCAAGGTTGGATGCGTCCACTGACGACTTAGTCCACAGCCTCAGGTGTCCCGTTACCACGTCCCAGGCGGAGACTGAGACACCATACTAGTAACCAAGAACACAAAACAAGGACTAGCTGGGGTCGCGCTCGTCAGCGCGGGTCCGACGTCCCCAGCCCAGTGTGCACACACAGACCATGCGCCCTAGGTCAAATCCTCTAGCTGGTTCTTCCCCCGAAGCCCGGACTCGGCTGCGCGTGGGGGCCTTACGGTAACCAGCCTAAAAATCGTCTCTCTCGGGTCACGCTCTCCACCACTCCCAAGTGGATTCGCACACGCGTGCAAAGGAAAGTTACGTCTAGTGGCAGGTCACTCAACGTGAACACGGAAAGCCACACACGCACCCATCGCGAGTAACACGGAGTAACAGGCGGCACGAGCCACCAAACTCTGGATGGCCCACTAGACCTACTAAATCCAACAATCCTTGAGTCACGGACTCGGGTCAAGACCGTCGTACACAACAGCACAACACCGTTAATCTAGCCTAATCCCTAGATCTGAAACCACGATGGCACAATTACCGAGACAGCTCACAAGCCGCCAGGTGAATCCCTTGTCCAAGGGACACACGGAAAACCTCCAACCCCAGGCTAGTTAACTGGACGCACAGTCCAAGGCCACACACACGGCCCACTCGAAAACCACCTTCCGGAGAAACCCACGACGTGCGGGGAAGCACCACCGCACTCATACCGACACACGGTGACTCGATCTTAGCGAGAACACGAAAGCCCGAAACTCATGGGGTCACCCGGACCCTCCAAATCCACGGGCACGCTAATCGAGGTAACACGGTATCTCCAGACACCCAAAAACACGGACATGGAACCCACATGATGTCCGAAACATCCACGAGGCCGAAAGTCAACCACTGGGTCACAACCGGGTCGACCGGAGACCAACACAATGCGAACCGGAACACAACTAGCACAGAACCCAAGTGGCAGTCCTCCCTGGACCGTCACAGAGCCTGGCGGTCTGGCTTGGACCGCAAGGCCTGGCCTAGCGGTCCAGCCAGGACCGCATGGCCCCAGACGCCACCAAAACCCAGGCGGTCAACCCCAGACCGCCAGGAAGGGTGGCGGTCCATTGCCTGACCGCTAGGCGTTGCCTAGCGGTCAGTCGCACAGCCGCTACCCCGCCTGACCTCGAACGACTCCAAAGCAGAAAACGATCTTGCCCTAACTGCTACAACGAGTCTGGCGGTCTACACCAGACCGCTAAACCCCTCAGGCAGTCTATCGCGAGACCGCAAAACCAACCGACATAGGGGGAACCTTGGCGGTCTCCAGAGGACCGCTAGGTAGCCTAGCGGTCTCTGGAAGGACCGCTAAGGCGTCCCGAGCACGAAAACGGCGAACTCCGCAAAAAAATACATTCCACGCCCCATTCACACACATGTGAAGGGGAAAATAAGGGGAAACTAGTCCCCAACCTCTCTAGCACCGAGATGACCCATTTAAACCCCAAAAACGCGGTTAAAACGCAAGATCCGGCTCACACCCCAAAAACATGCATTTTCCCCAAAACGCTTAAATAAGCCTGCTCGGCTCACCACGGCCTATAAAACTCGCGGGAAAAGAAGTACACGAGCTGGGAGTCCATCTCCCTACCTCCACCGAAGATTTGACGCGCCGTGGACGCCGATCCGCGAAGAAAACACCGTTAAAACTCCACTGGCTCGGAATCCCACGAACCGCCTCCACCATCACGATCCTAGCTCCATCCTCGCCACTCCACGCCCCACGATCCTCGCCGCCTCGCCCCTGTCCACCTCCGTCGGCCGCCGGAGAAAAGAGGGAGAGAGGAGAGAGCGTGAGAAGAGAGAGAGTGGGAAGAGAGAAATGAGAGATGGGGAGAGAGAAAATGAGGTTAATATATATAGAAAATTCCAAAAATTCCAGAAATTCAGAAAAATTACCTTCGCGATCCTCAGAAAGAGCACAACGCGCTGGTCACATCCCGGAGTCGGAGAACGCAACGGTTCACCCTGCACAGAGTTCCGAAGGCACATCTGGGAAAAACACGTGTAAAGCACAAAACACACTCCGGGACCCACAAAAATGATCCGAAAAATATCCGAAAAAAATTCGGGACATTACAGCCCTCCCCCCTTATAAGAATTTTGTCTTCGAAATTCAAGACAAGCACCAAGCCACAAGGGGAAGAACGCCAAAATCAACTGATAACATTGTCAGAGCCCCAGCACCGAAACCTCGATTCTCACAAAAGCACCGATCATGAGGGATACAACCAGACCATAATCACGAGCAACACCTCGCTCCGCACACAGCACACATCGATTATCAGAGCAAGCATAACACAAAAGCACAAGTCTGGCATCACCTCAGTTGCCACGAAATCCGATCACGGCACCGCTCCCATAATCTCGCTCACCGAAGAGACGCAGCCCTCGTCACGAGAAATAGCCATCAGCTTCACCCCCAATTGACTAACCCACGCCCCACATCGAGGACAACCATCGCTGGGCCTCCAACCAGCTCACGCAGTCTTTCCAACCGACTGTTACACAACCATCGACTCCACGCCTAGGACCATCTCACACTTGGCAAGCCGAATGCCACAACAGCACGAAACCAACTCTGTCAGAACTCAAACTTCGACAAAGCCCAGATCCCATCCGGAAAAACACATCACAGAAATGGCCACCAAAGGCCTCACTGGCACACGGCTCTCACCACTCCCGAGCCCCAACAACCAGCATCTTCTGTCTGTGAAAGACCATCCACTGGTCACCAGACATTCCTCAACGGGAAACCTCCGCCGGCCCAGCAGGCACGATCCAAATCACAACAGGCCATCCGCTGACTTTCCACAGACGAACACCGCCTCTCAGCCAAAACCTCACTCAGACACCGCATCCAAACATAACCTCATGCCAACTCTACCCTCTCCGGGAGCACGACGAAACCACATGACAAGTCTCTCCTCGGTCCTCACGTCACTTGGCTCAGACTTACAGGGAAAATCCTCCCACGCGAGTCACAGACCAAGGACCACCATTCCAACGCCAACGTCCCATCAAGGACTTCCACGAACAGGCATCATCCATCGTCCTGTCTCATCAAATCCTATCTCATCTCAATTACTCCAAGTGGACGCCTGCCCATCCCGGCTCCGCGCTTATCACAGAGTCACGGGACACAACCTGAACAATTCACGGCACACAATTCCCACGCAACCAAGTGCCACTTGCCACCACAGCAACCTGGTTGACAGCGCCACGACCAATGCACACGGGTCCCCAAACGATACACATCTCACCATGGTCGACCACTTGGTCAACCTGACCAGCCACTCGCAGCCACCAACAGGGACCCATAATCTCTCAGAGATCACTTCTCAAGAAAACACAACCTCATCCAAGAGCACAACTTCCAACACAAGAACATAGTACTCATGTAGCGCACTTGCCGACATATTTCCCCAACTCTCCACCAGCCAGTGCCACAAACCACATTATCTCAGGCAACGACACGGCAACAACACGTCTCGCACTGCCGGAGACAATCTTATATCGAGGAACCAATCCTCCAACGCTCTACACATCCTCAGGAATCCGCCTGTAGCAACCAACGCTACGATCCGCACACTCTGATCCACACGCACAGCCAACCACAACGACTCGGGATCCACCATCCCGACAATCCTCTACAACTCCGCAGACTCCGATCCTCGATACATCGGGAACCACAACACCAGCCACAAATCCTCACGAACACCGCCCAAGCGGCACACATCCTTCCAGAATAGCGCCAACACACCTTACACACCAGGGGAAATGAGCACGACTTCTCACAGGCAACCACCTTGCCAAAACACGGAACACGTCTCACACGGATTTCATGGCACACAAAGGCCAACCAATCCGGACGCACAATGCAAGACGACGAACCTTAGCCAAACGCAATCCTCTCCGACCAAAGGAGGAACCAACATACCTCCGACCAACAGAAGGTCTCCACGCTCGACCTGACCTCGAACCTTGCACACGCCGGGAACAGCACCTTCCAGCACCAGGAAAACCACCACTTCTGTCAGGTCAGCTCCTCCAACAACACTCACCAAATGTTCTGTCGGGCCACAATCACAGCATCTCTCGATGCACCTCCGCTGCAATTCCTCGAACTGCAACACGCCACGCCAAGAGCCGCAACACGAGCCATAATCGACAACCGCCAACGCTCATCCTCGAGTCCCGAACTCACCGCGGAACCTTCACATCTCAAGCCAAACCAAAGGCGAACACAACCCATTCACACACAAGAGCGCAGGAGCAAGAACTTAATGGGACGCCTCCACCCAATCCTGCCTCGAAATCCGCAAGAAGAATCGGGACCGACACGTCATTTCTGACGCCACAGAGCATGACAAGGACATCAGGCTCGATAAATCATCAGCTCACCAAGAACATCCTCCGCTCACCCGAGCACATCTCTCGACCAGAGCACCCACTCCGACACCTCAAACCACAATCTCAACGCCTCAGGGGCTGGATGAACCTTGATATGGAGTGGCCAACACCAATAACAGCTCCCTCATAGCACACTCACGGCCACTTAATCACGAGCAATCCTCACCAGCCACCTGACCTCGCTGCAAATCTCTCGAACGCAGCACCACATCAACGCACCTGCCGGCAACCTCTGCCCAACATAGCACCATCGGGGCCACCATCAATGGGAGAAAGCTCTCGACCTCGATCCTCAGACCCCACGCCAGCACAAAAGCCGCAAACAGCAACCACCTTCACAGCGCCAACGCCGCGCACTCAAGCTCTTACGCGAGAAACCAAACGAAAAAACGAATGCAAAACCCTATGCCAGCTGCCGACTGTACTGGACCTTACGGACTCTGATCACTGCAATGTCTCGAATTCCCATGTACGTCCACAACCACGCTCTGATACCAACTGTAGCGACCCAAGATCCGGATACCGGGAAAGGAACCCGATACCATTCGAATCCTGACCCGCCGCCCACGAGCCGAGGTTCGGAACGGCTAAAAAGGAGTGTGAAGGTACAAAGAAATAGGAAACAAAGCAGGACAATTCAACAATTAACAGAAATAAATAAACAACTACAACAGAGTCCAGTCCAACAGAAAGTACGATCTAAGGTAGGAAACGTACCAAATGCCGAGTGGACACTCGGCCCGACGAGCTGGCAACTAAGAACCTGCACGCAACGCCCTCGAACCCCGAGGAAGAACCGTCGCACCTGAGGCGCAGGGGTGAGCCTCCTGTCACTGGCTCAGTAGGGGTCCAGCGGAACCCCAACCGTAAATAGCGATAGCACGGAAAGTAGCAACAGCAAGAACAACAGTAACAGCAGGAACAGTAAACATGGTAACCGGTGAAACCTCGGCTATACAGCTACTCCTACTGTACCGGAAAACACGTCCCGATCTCCCAGTCAGGAGACCACCAGACTACGAACCATCCTAGCCACGTTACGGGGGAAAACGACCACACCGTCGGGAACTCAACGCCGTCTAGGGGAAAGTCCTCGATGACGCTCACCGGAACCCCTAGGCCTGGGCATCGGGAAAACATCCGGAACTCCACGCAAAACCACGTCTCGCAGACATGAAACGGAACTCGACTCGCGAGAAACTCACGTCACGTGACGGGAGCACTGCCACCAGAAGCAAGGCCAAATGCGTCCACTGACGACTTAGTCCACAGCCTCAGGTGTCCCGCTACCACGCCCCAGGCGGAGACTGAGACACCGTACTAGTAACCAGGAACATAAAACAAAGACTAGCTGAGGTCGCGCTCGTCAGTGCGGGTCCGACGTCCCCAGCCCAGTGTGCACACACAGACCATGCGCCCTAGGTCATATCCTCTAACTGGTTCTTCCCCCGAAGCCCGGACTCGGCTGTGCGTGGGGGCCCTACAGTAACCAGCCTAAAAATCGTCTCTCTCGGGTCACGCTCTCCACCACTCCCAAGTGGGTTCGCACACGCGTGCGCAGGAAAGCTACGTCTAGTGGCAGGTCACTGAACGTGAACACGGAAAGCCACACACGCACCCATCGTGAGTAACACGGAGTAACAGGCAGCACGAGCTACCAAACTCTGGATGGCCCACTAGACCTACTAAATCCAACGGTCCTTGAGTCACGGACTCAGGTCAAGACCGTCGTACACAACAGCACAACGCCGTTAATCTAGCCTAATCCCTAGGTCTGAAATCACGATGGCACAATTACCGAGGCAGCTCACAAGCCGCCAGATGAATCCCTTGTCCAAGGGACACACGGAAAACCTCCAGCCCCAGACTGGTTAACTGGACGCACAGTCCAAGGCCACACACACGGCCCACTCGAAAACCACCTTCCGGAGAAACCCACAACGTGCGGGGAAGCACCACCGCACTCATACCGACACACAGTGACTCGATCTTAGCGAGAACACGAAAGCCCGAAACACATGGGGTCACCCGGACCCTCCAAACCCATGGCACGCTAATCGAGGTAACACGGTACCTCCAGATACCCAAAAATACGGACACGGAACCCACAAGGTGTCCGAAACATCCACGAGGCCGAAGGTCAACCACTGGGTCACAACCGGGTCGATCGGAGACCAACACAATGCGAACCGGAACACAACTAGCACAGAACCCAAGTGGCAGTCCTCCCTAGACCGTCACAGAGCCTGGCGGTCTGGCTTGGACCG
This sequence comes from Amorphophallus konjac, assembly GCA_022559845.1. NCBI lineage: Eukaryota > Viridiplantae > Streptophyta > Magnoliopsida > Alismatales > Araceae > Amorphophallus > Amorphophallus konjac. Next base: position 17,190,234 of record CM040118.1, on the reverse strand, counting down.
CAAGGCCTGGCCTAGCGGTCCAGCCAGGACCGCATGGCCCCAGACGCCACCAAAACCCAGGCGGTCAACCCCAGACCGCCAGGAAGGGTGGCGGTCCATTGCATGACCGCTAGGCGTTGCCTAGCGGTCAGTCGGACAGCCGCTACCAACGCCTAGCGGTCAGTCGGACAGCCGCTACCCCGCCTGACCTCGAACGACTCCATAGCAGAAAACGGTCTTGCCCTGACCGCTACAACGAGTCTGGCGGTCTACACCAGACCGCTAAACCCCTCAGGCAGTCTATCGCGAGACCGCAAAACCAACCGACATAGGAGGAACCTTGGCGGTCTCCAGAGGACCGCTAGGTAGCCTAGCGATCTCTGGAAGGACTGCTAAGGCGTCCCGAGCAAGAAAACGGCAAACTCCGCAAAAAAATCCATTCCACACCCCGTTCACACCCATGTGAAGGGGAAAACAAAGGGAAACTAGTCCCCAACCTCTCTAGCACCGAAAGGACCCATTTAAACCCCAAAAACGCTGTTAAAACGCAAGATCCGACTCACACCCTAAAAACATGCATTTCCCCCAAAACGCTCAAATAAGCCCGCTCGGCTCACCACGGCCTACAAAACTCGCGGGAAAGGAAGCACACGAGCTGGGGGTCCATCTCCCTACCTCCACCGAAGATTTGACGCGCCGTGGACGCCGATCCGCGAAGAAAACACCGTTAACACTCCACCAACTCGTGATCCCACGAACCGCCTCCACCATCGCGATCCTCGCTCCATCCTCGCCACTCCACGCCCCACGATCCTCGCCGCCTCGCCCCTGTCCACCTCCGTCGGAGGCCGGAGAAGAGAGGGAGAGAGGAAAGAGCGTGAGAAGAGAGAGGGAGGGAAGAGAGAAATGAGAGATGGGGAGAGAGAAAAGGAGGTTAATCTATATAGAAAAACCTAAAAATTTCAAAAATTCAGAAAAATACTAAAAATTACCTCCGCGATCCTCGGAAAGAGCACAGCGTGCTGGTCACGTCTCGGAGTCGGAGAACGCAACGGTTCACCCTACACAGAGTTTCGAAGGCACATCAGGAAAAAATACGCGTAAAGTACAAAACTAGGCCTGTCAACGGAGCGGATACGAAGCGAATATATGACTATCCGTATCCACTCCGTTTTAAAATTCGAATTATGCGATTTTGATCCGCTCCGATTTGAATTCGGATACGAAGCGAATATATGACTATCCGTATCCGCTCCGTTTTAAAATTGGAATTATGCGATTCAAATTCAAAAGTATAAAAATACAATTATAAAATGTTAAAAGTATATAAAATATAACTATAAAATGTCAAAAATATATAAAATAAACTCTAAATTAAAATACAACTATAAAATGTCTAAATTTCTCTACAATATTATTTATTTTATAATATATTATTTAAAAATATATATTATATGATATACAATATTACGAACGGATATTTTTCGATGCGAATATTATAATATCCGTATCCGCTCTGATTCGAATTCGGATATTATCCGTATCCGGAAAAACGAATACGAATTCGAATATTGTCCCTTAATACGGATTCGAATTCGAAGCGGATCCGGATAATATCCGAATCCGTTGACAGGCCTACACAAACACACTCCGGGACCCACGAAAATGATCCAAAAAATATCCGAAAAAAATTCGGGGCATTACACTCATGCTCTTTAAACATGGCAAATTCATGACACAAGTAATATGGAAGGAGACTCCAAAAGTAAGATGCTTAATTTGCTATGGATCCTGCTCAAAAAATGCTTCAGCTCCCTGCAACTACTCCCCCTCCCAAGGAAACTTTCAATTATAAACTAGAAGATATGCCCCCTCCCCTCTCCCATCCTATGTAGTTAGAGACGTGAGACGACCAAGGGGTCGCCTCATGCCTCAAACGCCTAGATGATGGCCTGGGCGTTTGAGGCGTTTGAGGCATTTTATTAAAAACTATATATACAATTCAAAAAATATAAATATTTGTTTAAATGTCACAAAAAGTACATACATACAATCAAGATTTTCAATAAAATTAATAACAATCAAGATTTAAGGCAAAAATACATAGGGTAAGTCAAACAAGATCTCCTGGGACCAGCCCTCCTGGGAGTGAGGCGTTTGAGGCGAAAGCGAGGCGGTTTGGGGCCGCCTCGCCTCAAAAACCGCCTAGGCGAGTGCCTAAGTGGGCTTTTGATAACATAGCTCCCATCTCATTCACATTACCACTTCCCTTTCCCACCACATGGTTCAATGTAAGAGACTGACCATTGTTGGAGGCTAGTTTCTTGGTCCTAATCACACTAGATCAAAGGCCAACGCTACTATGGCCAACTATGGGAATAAAAAGTTAAAATATTATGTAATTTAAGGCAGACCCTTCGGTAATGTACCGGCAATGATAGTGTAAGGAGGAGGGATCATACAATTGCTATAGGCTCGGTGGATGAAGGGGTTATCAATAGGTAACCCTTTTCTATGAAAGTGATAAATAACTAAGGAAGAAGTTTCTCAAAAACTGAAGCACTATTTTTCAGATGAAAGTGGGATATACGTCCAACTTTATTAAAAGTGGTTATACATCCAAATACTAAATGCAAGATGCCTTAACCAATAGCCAGCACAAATAACCCACAAGGAAGACTGTAAATGCCAAGAGAAACCCTCAAAGCCCTGCCTGAAGGTTTGCTTGCTGCACAGCGCTACAGGACACTCAGTATCAAGCACCATTCAAACAGTAGCAAACAGCCCTGACAAATCACTGTTTAACTCTTCTAACTCTCCTTTCATAAGAGAGAATAACCCCATCACTAAATGCAAGAGACATTTCAGTTCATGCAGCACATATCTTCTTTTCCCCTTTTAACCAGCTTCTTCCTAGCAAATGGGAATTTGCCCATCGTCAACACATAATTGCTTCCAGATCAGTCTGTATTGACACTTTGTCTTCAATATTAACCCCAAGAATCTTACATATTCTCATCAATTCCTTTTCGGATAAGTGATCAATAAAATTAACCGCCCAGGTGAAGATGATTCATCAGCAAATTCTGCAGAATCACCATCCATGGAGGCAATGGTATGTGGCTTCTGAGTGTCTTTCACTGACCATAGCATGGATCAATACCTATAAGTAACTGGATCCAAGCCTGAGAGTGACAAGAAAAAGGAGTCTGAACCATTAAGAGCCAACCAAAACCAGGCTAAAGACTGCATGCCCATGTGTCTATAAAGCATGAACCAGGTCTCAGATCCTATTGAGAAGCATGACACCCAGCAAACCCGTCCCAAGAATAAAAACCCTTCCCCAAGCTATCTTGAAGAAGAGCTCCTCGATCCAGCCCCCTTTCCTGAGGCTTCAAAATCCTACAAGCTGCTCCTTCGCACCAGCACTCCTAAGGTAGGGTAAGTGGCTCAATGGAACTTCCAAATGTGTCAATTTCCAAATGTTTCCCCTGAAAAGCAATGCCCCTTCAAAAATGGCAGCTGAGCATGTCAAGGGTGCCAGCAAAACAACCCACCTAGCAATGGCTGTACAAAACCACCTAGCCACCCCTCAGCACAAAAACTGAGGCACCTTAAAATGCAGCTACTTGGGTGAAGCAACAACAAGCCTTTTCATTTTTTGAAGAGGGTAGGATAGGATGTACACCACTTTTATTCAGAAAATAAAAATAGATAACACATCCAAAGCCATACATGTTCTACTTCTAGTTCATAGTTATACAAAATATTCACAGCTCAGGAAGAGTGCTTTTAGCTGTGACAGCAGCCTTATTGTGTAATGCATACTAAAGTTCTCAAGCAAAATTACAAATATTTTATACACCTCTCTACTAGGAAAATTTGCTTCATTCCTTTCCTTCTACATAATGGCATGAGGTAGCAAATAAGGTATTCTTGTTATGCACCTCTTCTTGCTACATTTCAATCGTCTGAAGAAGAAAGACATCTCATGGAATCAACAAAAGTTCGGAAACACGTGCATAATGCTTGCTGTAGACGTTTAAGTTGGGAAGGCACCAGTGACACAGTGTAGGCAAGATAAAACAGGAGGTTATTGATAAATATGCCCACCTTTTTTGGAGCAAGACATGTGGAGAGCACTTCAGAATGAACTGCAGGTTTCAGGTTTAGATCAAAAACCATTGATAACAGGCTAGCAATGAAGATTGTTGGGCTTGAATTACTGGGCTCTATGTGAACATATTGAAAGCCCCGCTGGGTCATTGTAAGGCTTGATCTAGGGTTAAAACTTAAAAGGATGAAATCAAATAAACAACAACAAGATAAATGTACTTTGTGTAAAAAAAATGTTAAAAGGAAAGACGGCACAGGTTTGCATTCTCCCGGGGTTTCACATGACACACACAGAGATACAATCTGCTGTCAGCAATTTCATCTCCCGGCAGTGGATTGTAACCCAAACTATTGCATGAAGATCTGATACATCCAATTGTCTTGCTGTGGCCGTTTTGTGCACATTGCGCACGCGCCTGTGGGGATGCTGCACAAGGCATGGAATGAGAAAAGCGGGCTGCCCACCCCCAGTGCCTTGCGAATCATGCCTTTGCATGATCAGACAGACCAAAGAGCTGTTTCCTTTTTTTAAAACAAGGAGAAAATAAGAATTTCTCATGTCAATCAACTGCCTCTATGAAAAAATAGTGGTGCGCTGCCAGCAGACGGTAAAAGTGCAGCATGATGTATCATCTCCCTATATATATGTAGCCAATCACCCCATCTTTTCCTCTCTTGGCTTTGGATAAGGGGGGGGAGGGGGGTCTTGGGAACTTGGTGAAGGTACTGTCTGAGGAAAATGGGCATGACAAAGATGAATATGGTTAAGATGGACAAGAAATGGATATGATACAGGTTCTTTCCTTTTTTCTGGACTCCATGAGAGTCGTGATTGGGTTGTAGCTGGAGCAAAGAGAAGGAGATGAAGAAAACCAACCAAAGGTAAAATAAGATGGGAAAACTGAATCAGCAAGAAATGAAACAGAGGCAAAGGATACAAGAATTAAATTAATTTGGCACAAAGTAAAGAGAGTTGCAAAAATCAAATGGGTAAAGAAACGAATAGTGATAACTACTGTCTCACGCTGCATTCAAAAGGAGGGTATCAGTTTCATGCCATCAGCTTCACACCATGCCCATGAAGGAGACGATCACATGCAGAATTTCTTCTAATAATGTCAAATTTATCATTAAAAACACTAGAGGTAGCTAAAAGAACTGAAATGACCCCAAGAAATAAACAATGACATGAGACCCGATGTCAACCGCATAACAGAATGACAAAACTATACCCAGTACATCAAAACTAACAAAATAAAATAAACTAAACTAGATGGCTGTAGATCTAATACAAACTCCATGCAATTCATGTCCAGACAGCCGAAACACATGCAACATGATTGTAATATTCATCCATCACATCCACTGGTCTTTTTCTTCTCTTTTCTATTGTGATAATTGGGGCAAATGTGTCCCCACCACCGACCTCAGTGTGCAGCCACTTTGGACCTACGGACCCTACATCCCATCCATTGTTTTTACTCCCACAATAAGATCTCATATGCTGCTGCTTTCAAGATTTCCCTTCATTTTGGTACCAGAACATCTAAGCTCAGCCCATACAGTATTCTACCCGGTTTAACAACAGATACCCAATATTCGGGAGACCCTTTCCCCAAACCCATACGTGTTTCTGTAGGTCTTACTGTCACAGGTTTGTTGGGAAATATATGTACCCATATTTTTCCACCACGACGTGCATATCGGGTCATTGCACTTCATCCCGCTTCTATTTGTCTAGCTGTGATCCAAGCAGGTTCAAGTACCTGAAGAGTGTATCTTCCAAAACAAATATGGCTGCCTCTATAAGATATTCCTTTCATTCTTCCTCTATGTTGTTTACGGAATCTGGTTCTTTTGGGGTCATCGTTGATGGTTGTTTCCCTCTTCCATCTCTACTGCAGAACCGGACATGAGAGTTTCTTCTCATCTGCTCACATCTTTCTAGGGCAAGGAATATTCTATCAGATCTCAGCTTCATCTTGAGAGGTGTCAAAGAGAAGAGATCTTAAAGAAATTTTGGGGGATGGGGAATGGCAGTAGGATTATGACATTCTCAAGGGACTGTAAACCATGTTCTAGGCTACAGGATCATGCTTCCAAACACTCAACTCAATATAAAAGGCAACAATCACTAGAAACAATGTGTCAGGACCTGTCTACAAACAGTCAAACACATACCACATAAATAGAGAATGGATTTTCTATTACCAAATAATAAAAAATTGGGATTTTTGCATGAAAACCATTGTTAGAGGTGAATTTGTAAAAAAAATATTCAATGAAATGCATTAGCAGGCATATCATTGCATTAATTCAAATAGTGCATAAATGCTATTTAAGCATATTTTTTTTGCAAGTTTTTGGCAAAAATAAGTGATATGCCTGCAAATAAAAATGACATTTTTGTACAATTCAGATTTACACAGTCATATGCCTATCAATGCATTTCCATGAATGGTTTTTTTGTAAATTCCCAGTTAACAATGGTTTTCATGCAAAAAACCCTAAAAAATATTCCTGTTACCATTCCTTAAACCATTTGATCGTACATGTACACAATCCAATCGCTCTCAGCACATTCATAATTTTTTTCTTGCCAGAAGTTTTGGTGGAGTCCCACTTTTTCATGAATGTTGTGCCACCTTTGGTCATCGGATCAAATGTGGTGGGTTCCCTTTTCATTTTTTCCCCATTGTCCCACTTTTCCTGAATGTTCGTGTGGTATGGGGGGTTAAGTGTGGGAAGAAATACCAGGCACTAGATGGTGGGCATGAACTTTTTTGAAGACATTGGCATCATCTGGGCCATTGGATGGTCCAGCTGGACAGAGCAACAAGTAAATGTATTTGGAAACCGCACTCATGATTAACAAGAGGAACTGAAGAGCCAGGGTTGTCAGATCAAATAGCCCAACACCTGCTACATAGAATCCTGCAGATGTCACCCTGCGCAAGAAGGAATTCTGCAGCTATAGAATTTAACAGGTATGCGTTCGCCATGCCGCCACTGGCCAAGAGCAAGTGCTCATATCCTACATCTAAAATTAGACTTCACAAGGAACATTTCTAATATGCATATATCTATACATTTGTGTGTGTATTCAACACGTATATATATATATATATATATATATCTCATAAGTATAGGACTTTAGAGCATGGTACTAAACACTGGCCAAACCAGATGCGAACTGGCTGATCCAGATTTGAACCATCCGTTTTGAATGGAGAATAAAGAACTGGCCTGTTTAGGCCAAATCTTGCCTTGGAACCGAAGCCAGAACATTAACCAAAACCAACCAGGGCCGACTTGGCTCTAGAATCTTATTTTAAATCCTTGATTTGGAGAGCACAGTTTGCACATCCATTCCCCCAATGAATAAAAGGAGATAACCTATGCACACCATCACAGACTTCCTTTGATACTCTACTGTTTGATCTTGTTGTTGGATCTATGCAGTGCTTCTCTTTTTTTTTTTTTGCTAGGTCGATCTATGCAATGCTTGCCCTGACTCGCTACAGAAAACATAGTATTGGTGACAACACCAACTATACTATGTCTTCTTATGAAATTATATAATAGAAGAGGAATTAGATGCCTTGCATCATAAGGAGAAGGATAAGGAACTTTCTATCTTCAAAGAGTTTTTATGATGAAATCTTTCAACCATGCCCTGATGACCCTTTTTGCGATATTCATTTTTCTATATCAACTAGAACATGAAGTTCAACGACAACCCCATAAGAGAGAGAAACTAAGAAGGCCCAAATCAAATAAGAAGTCTTATTTCCTGAGAAAATATAGGTATCAATTAAACTTCGTGTTGCATGTTCTCAATTTGAGATCCATGTGAGAGTAGAGGATTGATGGCAGCATCTAGTAGGAACGTGCAGGTCCACAACCCTATTCTAAAAAGAACAAGTGAACAGCCACATTCCTCTAAAAGGATTTTCCCCTTCAGTGTGAACATCTTAGATAATTGAGTGTCATCCAATACAATTGTCCTTCCCTGGGTTTCTTTATCAATGTTGCATGATCCAACTGAAGTATCCAAGTTATTGAATTTTATCAAACAGTGAAAAGAATAAAACGAAGACAGGTGTTTCCCGGGGAAGTCAAATTTGTGTCCAAAAATTTGGCCGTCAATCTTTGACTTCTCTTTTAACTTGGGAGTCTTGGAGTCATTTCCTTCTTAAATTCAACCTTCATGTTTGGAAGAGGGCTGTTAAAGCCAGTAATTTTTTGTTTTTCTCTTTTTTCTGCGGTGGAAGAGGAACCTCCCCTCTTCACCTCCTTGATTGTACCTCTTCTATTTTTGCAATAAAATTGGTAAAACAAACACAGGTTATGAGTGAATGATCTGAATGTCCTGGTGCTACCAGATAACTCTGAATCCAATCAAACAATGAAAGGAAGCACCAACTGTCATTACCTATACCACAAAATTCAAATGTGAGGAATTCATAAATCCCGGGCATGGCGTCATGCTACTCATTCTTTCCGTACCCAGAGACACAAAAAGCATACAATTGAGGGTTTTTTAGGGTTTTGATCTACTTCATCAAATCCAACTCCCATGTTTCCCATCAGATTACACAATCCGTTTACCTTATTCGCGGACTAGAAACAAGATCAGGGTATCAACAGACACAACTGAGGCCCGTACCAAGGCATCGAAGGCCGAGTGAGGGGGGCGGAGGGTTTCACTCGGCCGCGTCGATCTGCTGCGGCTGCTGCTGGCTCTGGAGGCGCTCGAGGGCCTTCTTGTGGGCCCAGGTCTCGAGGGTGAGGTCGGGCTTCGCGTTGAGGCCGACGCCGAGGATGACGATAGTGAGGAAGGAGGTGAGATAGCAGGGGAGCTCCCAGTCCTCCCACTTGCGCGACTCGCCGGGGGGCGGCGGGGTCCGGTTGAAGAGGTAGCCGTTCGGCCGCTCCTGGGTCCCGGGGCTCGAGAACCGGGCGAGCTCGCCACCACCCCTCGTGCGCAGGGAAGGCCTGGCCCGGGCCCTCAGCGTCCCCGCCGCCGCTGCCGAGAGCTTCGACAACATCCTTCACCCTTTTTTCCGCCCGAAAAGCCGCTGCCGTCGACGATCGAAGAAGGGTCAGAGATGCAGCGGTGAGTTAAGAGGTTAATAAATTAGTACAAGGGAATTTAAAAATAAATTACAAAAAAAATATGATACTTGTTCAATTTTGATTGTAATCCAATCTTTTGAGAGTCTACATATCTCAAGTCGAGTCAATCTAATGTAAACTCGTGGTGTCAGTCTTTTTCGAGTGTAAGACAAGTTGGATCTCATGCGTACGTTGTGGACTTACCTGACGAATATGAGATCAGCTCTATCTTCAAAGTCTCGGATCTAGTCACATACAGGGACCCAGTGGTGATTCCCAGTGAGTCTTTCGAGCTGCCTCCTCTCCTTTGAGAGTGACCCCACCCCAGAGTGTCCACCACTAGTCTCATTCCCACAGCAGCGTGAGCATATAGAATATATACGGGATGAGCATGTGACGATTACTAGGAGTAGGATTTGTCGTCCCGCCCCGTCCCGCACCGACCCGCACGACCCGACCCGACCCAGGCGGACGGCGGGTCGCACGGGCTGGGGGTCGTGGCCGGGACGCACTGGACCGCATGGTCCTGTGCGTCCTGCTACTTACCGGACCGGTCCGAGGCGGGCCCGGTCTGATACTTGCGGGTCGACGCGAACGTGCCGGTTCGCGCATTTAACGGGTCGGGGCGTGGGCGCTTCTGCAACGCAGAGAAGACGGTGGACGGCGGCTATGGGCGGTGCTCCACGGTGCAGAGTGGCAGTGGAGGGCGGCGCAAGGCGGTGGCGGTGCAGAGCGGCGGTGGACGGCGGCTCTGGGTGGCGACGACCGGCGATCATAGGTAGGTGATGTTACTTATTTTTTTTTTTGTAATTGGAGAGGGTGATCGGTGGGGCGCCGTCGTCGGACTGTGGGAGGGCGGTGGAGGGCGGAGGGGGCCGGATCTGGCCGGAGGGCGGCGTACTCCGCCGGTGGGGGGTGAGGGAGGGAGGAGGGGCGTCTGCCATCGGGGGGCGTCTGCCACCGTGTGCCAGCGGGTGAGGGTGGGGGAGGAGGGGCCGGATGTGGCCGGTGCGGGGTGAGGGAGGGAGGGAGGGGGGCGTCTGCCACCGATCTGGCCGGTGGGGGGTGAGGGAGGGAGGGGGGGGCGTCGGCCACCATCTGCCAGCTGGTGGGGGTGGGGGAGGGAGGGGGGGCATCTGCCAGCCGCCAGTGGGGGGGTGGGGGAGGGAGGGAGGGAGGGAGGGGGGTGTCTGCCACCGGCAGCGCCGGTGGGGGAGGGGGAGGGAGGGGGGGCTGCCAGCCGGTGGGGGTGGGGGAGGGAGGGGGGCGTCGGATTTGGCTGGAGGGGGGGCGTCCGCCGCCGGTGGGTGGGTGAGGGAGGGAGGGGGGTGTCTGCCACCAGCAGCGCCAGTGGGGGTGGGGGTGGGAGAGGGAGGGGGGGCTGCCAGCCGGTGGGGGTGGGGGTGGGGGAGGGGGTGCTTACAGTGGCCTGATCTGGCCGGAGGGGGTGATGCGGGACGGACACGCCACTTGGGACTCCAGCTAGCGATCGTCCCTATGCGAAGGAAACGCTGGACCGTGCGCGGTTGAGAAACCGACAGTGAGTCTCGGGTATCGGCCTTTCCGCGTTAACTCGGGTCGAGTCACGGGACGGGTTACGCTCACTCTCTCGCAGCGGTGAATAAAAGTATAGCAAGCTAGATAATCTATCACTCATGCAGCGGCATATACAAAAATATACGAGTAAAGCAATGCCTACGAGGAGGGTAGCGAGTGTACCTCCACACTCCGGGTGTGGGGAAGACGTCCCCGACCAGTTACGGTAACTCTCGGTAACAACAGTAAAAAGTTAATTACAACCGTGAATTTTATTACCCACTATACGCAGGGAGGTAAAGGGTTACAAGTGGGGCCCGGGAGGACCGACCTTGGGTTGACGGGCAGCAATCTGGAGGTGCGTACGGCACGAAGTCGGCCTGCTGGTCCGACTCGGCACTAGTCCAACTCGGTGCTGCGCCAACTTGGTTGCTGACTCACTGGACAGCAAGCAACGGTTTCCAAAGGAACGTCACCTTCCTGAGATCTTCCGGAGATGCCGCTTGGCTGGGACGATGGCAGGGCGTCCCTGAACGACTCCCTGAAGGGGTGGCTCCTGAAGTTGATTTTTGATATTTATTTCTGAATATCTTCTGGACTGCAATTTCGGACCTGCACAGAGAACAGATCTGTAGGCCTCGGCGACACGAATTATGACGCTCAGATCCGGAGGCCGATCGATACGTGGCTGATACCGTTGGAAAGAGGACTCATAGAAATATAACATATATTTTTCACAGGTCCATCCAGTGGACGGATTGAAAATGAGGATGATTGTAAGACTTTTTTTTTTATGACCCGAATTGACAGACACACAGGGTAGCAAAGAATCTGCCTGAAACAGACCTTTGACCGAAGGGGAAATGATTTTTTCAGACTCTACGAAAATTGTGGTGGGAGGGGGTATGTGTGAGGAACACTGAGTAATTTTTGTGGATTTTCTAAAATTTGATAAGGTGGTGGGAAAAATACAACAAGGAGACTCTGTCCCGTAGATCTGTAAAAGGGCAGATTACTGAGAGGACACAAAAATATGGGAAAAATACCTAATGACTTCCAAATGACACGAAATTTGAACTGGAGTTTAAGGGAGGTGGACAGAACAAACTCTCAAAATTAGGGCTCGATCAGATAACAAGAAGAAAAGATAAAAATCCGGAGGTGAGGTTCTGTCCTGATGTAGATAAAATCCGACGATGGTGGCGGCGGCGCGACGGCGGTGCGATGGCGGCGACGGCGGCGGTAGAAATAGAATTCAGAGGGGCTAAAGAGAAGATAGAAGGGCATCACACCCAAGATTTAGTAGAAATCCATCTGCAAGAGGGGGAGGGAGAGAGGAGGAGGGCACACCCTTCTTTGGTTCCAACCAAATTTCACAATTTTTTTTCTCTTCATTAATTTCTCTAATGACACTATACATAGGCTTATATAGAGAATGACAAGGGGTGGGGGCTGGGAATTTCGTGGGAGAGAGGGGATTTTCTTCCCCATGTGGTCAAATGACCAAATTAAATAAAAAAATACAACATGGGATAAACTATATTATAAGGGGGAAGCATCTTGGGCTTTAAGGGTTGGAATATTGGACTTTTTAATCTAATTGTCCCCTTGAATGGTCAAGCCATCTAGAAGCCACCTAGGATGGTTGACCAGCCCCACATGGACCCCCTATGGCTTAGGTGGACCAATGGGAAAGGAGTGAGGGCCCCCTTGATGGGCCTACTGACATTTTGCACAAAAACCCAAATAATCCTAGGGAATGACACATTGGCTTATAAAGCCTTACAATTGTGTATATGCTTTCTCAAGGATATAAAAATAAACTAAAGGACACAAATGTAAATTAAAATGTCAGTGCACTTGCTCTGATCTCCCCATCAATTCTCCCCGGGTGGGAAGAACTCGACCCCGTCGAGTAAGGGGTGCGACTGCTCGAGTAGCTCCGGCGGATGCGTCACCGAACCTGGAAGCGCGGAGTACGCTCCACTCCAAGTAATCGACACCTGCTCATCCCGTATAGATTCGATATGCACATGCTGCTGGGGAAGAGGCTAGAGGTGGACACTCCGGGGTGGGGTCACTCTCAAATGAAGGAAGCGGCTCAAAGACTCACTAGGAATCACCGCTTGTCCCTTATGTGACTAGATCCGATATGAAGTAGAACCGATTCCAAAGTCCGACAAGTCTCGAACTCGAAAGGGACTAACAACGCGAGCGTACAAACCGACTCAACTCGATGTATGCACAAACACACGACAGACAAACGAAACAAAGACTCAAAAAGACCCTAAACAAGCCTAATGTTAGTCCGACCAACGCATAGGCGATGGTGGACCAGGACACCCGAATATGTGCCATGCATACACTAGATGTACTCGATGGTTGACGGAATGGACGACTCCTAGACACCCTAAGATGTACCACTCATGCATTGGCGACCTATGGGATTTGGGTGGGGAAGGGCTAGGAGATCTAAAACTGCCCTCGTCATTACCCCTAGACGTAGGTACGGCTTGCCAACTAGACCGAGGGGTAGGGGTGGGATAGTGAACTCCTTGGAAGAAGAGGGGTGAATATGATAGCTCGGGAGGTTCACTAGTGAATGGGTCAAAAGGGTCAAAGAAGGTATGACCCCATGAAGTGGTTCCCCCCGTGACTCGGTCCCAATTTAAGAATTCATAATCACCGTCATACATTGTGGTTGGTGGGACGACGGTCATGTGTAGAAAATTGGATTCCTCCCTTGGGCAAAAGGGAACGAAGTCGGACTCGACCTGCATCGGGAGGAATAGAAGAATCTCCGTGGTGACACAATCCACAATGCACACGGAGGTAATGGACCCTATGACCGGCTGGGTGAAGCTACGACTAGTGGGTTGGTCGAAGCCTCGGGCCAATAAGTGCGTCAACTTCCATTGCCAACCTAAACCAAGAATAAGGTCACCCAATGTATCAACATGGTGACTAGACCGGAATGTCGTATGGTAGGAGTTGACGGACACTAGAGGTAAGGTGGGGTCCATAGATGGGTAAGGAGGTGGGACCAAGCCATCCTTGAGCCAACTAAGAAGTGGCTCGGCTATGTATAGCGTACCCGTTAGAAACACGGGTGGCTCGGGCTTGGGTGGCTCCCAATAAGATGGTTCCGAATAAAGTTCGAAAGTAGAAAGTGGCAATGGAGCACTCACGGGTGGTGAAGGAGCATGTGTCCTTTCTATCCTTTCCAACCAATCTGAAAGCATTTTCTTGATTTCATTTAAGGTGTAGGTTGGAGTAGGGGTCTCGGGGTGGACTCGCTCCTCATCTCTCAGCTCGGGTGTGGACCTAGGCTCGGCTAGAAGCGGGGCTTCCACTTGGTGGGAGGTGACTGGGCGGACCACTTGATTGGGGTTGCCTTGGAGGGCTTGGACGGGGGTGAAGGGGCGGGGTTGGTTGGAGGTGTGGCCCACTTGATTGCGGGTGAGTTGGTGGGGTTGGCTAGTGGTATGACCCCCGTGGTTGGAGGTAGGTGGGCGGGGAAGGTAGACCCTCCTAAGCGTTCTCTTCATATCCCACCATGACTCGATGGGCCTTAGCCTCCTATCTTCCAGGAAGTACTTGATGTCCCTCCATGTTTTGGCGGCTTCATAGAAAAGTCACATTTTGGCAAAGTCGACTTGCGCGGGACCGGACATAAGATAACACTCAAAGTAGTCATCTATAATGGCTTCCCACTCTAGGTAGTCACTCGGATTATCGGAGCCGTAGAAGTCCCGGGCTACGGGCCTTTTGGGGTGGTCCGGGTGATCCTTCCATTTTAGATAGTATCGCCACCATGCAGAAGATGCGGCCCCTTGGTCATCCATGGGACACGGGAACACTAGTGGATGGACATGTTGACACTTGGACAAGACACTAGACCGACTATGCAAGGCTGGAATGCATGCACACTAAGGACCCTAGACTTAAATCAAGACTCGGTACGTGGCGGAGTTAATCGATCCGAAGATCACTCGCGCAAGTGTGCGGCCTTCCCGATAGGCATAGCCTAACATTTGGACAACACCTTTTGATATAACGGGTTATTAGGATGAAATGCAACCTACACTGACTTAGACGATGACTAGACGTAAATGACACATTTTTTTTTTATTTTTTGACCAAATACTACCCTAGACTCAATTGGCGCTCTGATATCAAATTGATGCGGGACGGACACGCGACCTGGGACTCTAGCTCGCGATCGTCCCTATGCGAGGGCAACGCTGGACCGTGCGCGGTTGAGAAACCGGTAGTGAGTCTCGGGTATCGGCCTTTCCGCGTTAACTCGGGTCGAGTCACGGGACGGGTTACGCTCACTCTCTCGCAGCGGTGAATAAAAGTATAGCAAGCTAGATAATCTATCACTCATGCAGCGGCATATACAAAAATATACGAGTAAAGTAATGCCTACGAGGAGTGTAGCGAGTGTACCTCCACGCTCCGGGCGTGGGGAAGACGTCTCCGGCCAGTTACGGTAACTCCCGGTAACAACAGTAAAAAGTTAATTACAACCGTGAATTTTATTACCCACTCCATGCAGGGAGGTAAAGGGCTACAAGTGGGGCCCCAGAGGACCGACCCTGCGTTGATGGGCAGCAATCTGGAGGTGCGTACGGCACGAACTCGGCCTGCTGGTCCAACTCGGCACTAGTCCAACTCGGTGCTGCGCCAACTCGGTTGCTGACTCACTGGACAGCAAGCAACGTTTTCCAAAGGAACGTCGCCTTCTTGAGATCTTCCAGAGACGCCGCTTGGCTGGGACGATGGCAGGGCGTCTCTGAATGACTCCCTGAAGGGGCGGCTCCTGAAGTTGATTTTTGATATTTATTTCTGAATATCTTCTGGACTGCAATTTCAGACCTGCATAGGGAACATATCTGTAGGCCTCGGTGACACGAATTACGACGCTCAGATCCGGAGGCCGAGCGAGACGTGGCTGGTACCGTTGGAAAGAGAACTCATAGAACTATAACATATATTTTTCACAGGTCCATCCAGTGGATGGATTGAGAATGAGGATGACTGTAAGACTATTTTTTTTTATGACCCGGACTGACAGACACACAGGGCAGTAAGGAATCTGCCTGAAACAGACCTTTGACCGAAGGGGAAATGATTTTTACAGACTGAACGAAAATTATGGTGGGAGGGGGTATGTGTGAGGAACACTGAGTAATTTTTGTGGATTTTCTAAAATTTGATAAGGTGGTGGAAAAAATGTAACAAGGAGACTCTATCCCATAGATATGCAAAATGGCAGATTACTGAGAGGACAAACAAAAATATGGGAAAACTACCTAATGACTTCCAAATGACACGAAATTTGAACTGGGGGTTAAGGAAGGTAGACAAAACAAACTCTCAAAATTAGGGCTCGATCAGACAACAAGAAGAAAAGATAAAAATCAGGAGGTGAGGTTCTATCCTAATGTAGACAGAATCCGGCGATGGTGGCGACGGCGCGACGGCGGTGCGATGGCGGCGGCGGCGGTAGAAATAGAATTCAGAGGGACTAAGGAGAAGATAGAAGGGCATCACACCCAAGATTTAGCAGAAATTCATCTGCAAGAGGGGGAGGGAGAGAGAAGGAGGGCACACCCTTCTTTGGTTCCAACCAAATTTCACAATTTTTTCTCTTCATTAATTTCTCTAATGACACTATACATAGGCTTATATAGAGAATGGCAAGGGGTGGGGGGCTGAGAATTTCATGGGAGAGAGGGGATTTTCTTCCCCATGTGGTCAAATGACCAAATTAAATAAAAAAATATAACATGTGATACACTATATTATAAGGGGGAAGCATCTTGGACTTTTAGGGTTAGAATATTAGACTTTTTAATCCAACTGTCCCCTTGAATGGTCAAGCCATCTAGAAGCCACATAGGATGGTTGACCAGCCCCACATGGACCCCCTATGGCTTAGGTGGACCAATGGGAAAGGAGTGAGGGCCCCCTTCCTGGACCTACTGACATTTTACACAAAAACCCAAACAATCTAAGGGAATGACACATTGGCTTATAAAGCCTCACAACTGCGCATATGCTTTCCCAATGATATAAAAATAAATTAAAGGACACAAATACAAATTAAAATGTCAGTGCTCTTGCTCTGATGTCCCCATCAGGGGGGCGTCCATCGCCGGTGGGGGTAGGGGTGGGGGTGAGGGAGGGAGGAGGGGAGAGACGGTCGGGGGATGGCTGTGGGGGACGGTGGGGGCCGAGGAGGTGGGGGTGGAGTGATTAAAAAAATTTAAAATTTTATTTTTAGTAAATTTAATTTTGTTAGTTGTAAAAAATTAAGATTAGATGTTGTTAGTTTTTTAAAATTTATTTTTGATCTATTATGTAATTCATTTAATTGTAGAAGTTTCAAATTTAAATTTAGTGATAAATATGTTAGAAATGATTTTAAATTTATAGATAAATTTATGGATTGTAATTTGTATTAGATGATTCTACATAAAATTTAATTTGTTTAAAAATATAAGATTTTATATAGATGTATTAAATAATGTATTCATTTTTACATATTGTAGAATTAAATTTATTATTTTAAATACAATTTAGTTATAACAAAACTTGTAGATGTAAATTATATTTACTATTGTATTAAATAATGCTTTTAGTTTAACATGATGTAGAAAAAAATTTGGTTTTTTAACATATAGTTTTGTCTGTTGTAGAAAAAATGATATTACTTTCATTAGTTGTAGATGTAGAAATTTATTTTTTTTGGAGAAATTAATATTTGGTTTGTTTGTAAATTATATTCGATACATCTACGTAAAAATTAATTTACTATAAAATGAAGATATTTTTATTTTATATTTGTTTATTAACAAATTTAGTGATATTTAAAATTTATATTTCTTAAATTTAGGAGATACAGTTAAACACTCCATGGCTCCTAGGGAACGACCAAATGACATTGGATGGTCACACGGAGTTATGTTGGATGGCAACCGTAGGTGTTGGCGTTGCAACTACTGTAAAATAGAACACCGGGGCGGAGGTGTGTCTCGGTTGAAGAAGTACTTCGCAGAAGGAGTCAGTGCAGGATACGTACTCTTAGGTTGCTGGGTGTACCCATGTGCCTAGAGATGTGAAACTTGCAATGACCAGGCACCTGCGGGAGAAGAGAGTTGAGATGCAAGAAAAGGAAAAAAGAAGAAAAGAGATGAAGCGGCAGTGAGCGGAAGAGGAAACGATAGCGACGAGGATGAATGTGCATGGACACCCAGTGACAAAGACTAAGAAGCACGTACTGACCAGCCTAATGTGTATGTCACGGTGAACGATCCATACGAAGCCGAGTTTCGTGAGGTAGTACCTCAGAGCAGGGATGAGGCGAGACATCCCGAGGAGACGAGAGTGCGGAGTCGCGAGGCGGCAAGGACCGGAGCATCAGAGAGTGGTGGTTCATCTACGACTCGGCAACCACGGGGCATAAGGAGTTTCTTGACTGATGACTCGGGTTCACAAAGAAAAAGGACACAATCGATCAACATTGAAGATGTGGAGCCCGGTGCACTATCCGAGAGCATGGCAAGCAAACGAGGATGGACGATGCATATGGCCAGAAGGGGCCCAAATGAAAACTTGGTCAGGCCGTTGCAAAATGGTGGCACCACGAGGATCTGCCTTTCAATGCAGCCAATAGC
Source organism: Amorphophallus konjac (assembly GCA_022559845.1). Lineage (NCBI taxonomy): Eukaryota > Viridiplantae > Streptophyta > Magnoliopsida > Alismatales > Araceae > Amorphophallus > Amorphophallus konjac. The sequence goes on along the minus strand of CM040118.1, from coordinate 17,171,800 downwards.
CCTTACTACAAGTCAATGTTTCAGGAAGCACAAGTTCTTGGGTTACACGTGCAACCACCTACAGCGAGAGAGTTGGCCGGCATATATCTTGATGAACAAGTTGCTGAGATCAAGAGTTATATTGACTCATTCAAACAGAAATGGACAAAGTTTGGAGTGACACTGATGTGTGATGGATGGTCAGGTACCACAAAAAGTAGCCTGATCAACTTCCTTGTTTATTGTGACAGACAAGTTTTCTTTCACAAATCTGTGGACGCGTCCGGTCAAGTCCACAGTGTCACGCCCCGACGCGACATATCGGGACCGGCAGTAGAAAACGCTAGTAAAGATAACAAGCTAAGCTAAGAATAACATAATGCCATGAACAGAAATAACTCCAATCTATTACAATAACCATCAAAACGTCTTACAAACCGACTCCGTTACAATAACTAATCACAAGTTCTAAGACATAGCTAGATGTAAACAACTGAACAAACTCAACATATCTACTAGTTGATACACTCCAAGTCATCACTCTTGCCCATTCCCATCCATCTGTGAATCTTCACCTGAGCTGCCTGGAAAGGGGGAAAACAACTATATTAGTGAACGCTCAGTAGGTAACAACAGGCAAGTGTAAGTGATTAACCAATTAATTACATATCTATGAAACGGAAAGAAAAGAAATATCGATCGAATGAAACAACGTAATAACAAAAAGTGCTAAAGAATGGAATGAAATAACAATATGGCAGAATGATATAACTACAAGAATTGCAAGTTAAGAACAATATATATAACAAGAAATTGGCCAACAAGCAAGAATGTAACCAAGTCAAACAAGATTCAAGTAAGAGATCATTGTCATAGACATCACGCTAGTCATGCACTCGGTGCAATGCCTCACCATGTCATTACAAACTCCCATGGGCACAGGTACTTTTCGGGCGCTCTCCCCAGGACCAGACTGGGCCCCTACGGTGCGTTGGCATTGATTTATTGGATACAAGATCCCAAGTTCCGTCTAGACTTTAATCAAGTTAAATGGCCAATTATAATCAAGTATAAACTTACCTTGGAACATCTCAAGGCTAAGTTGAAGAGATACTGTCCAGAATTTCTGTCGAGGAGTTCAAATTATCAAAAACCAAGGATTCACAATTATCAAGGATTCACAATTAAAATTGACATTCATTGGAAAGATGAATCAAGATCAAGCTCAAATTAAATAAATCAGCAAGAATTATGTACTGTCATGAATTACAGTTTATTAGGTGTGTTGCTAACATGCAAATAACCACTAATATATTAACCTAACATGCTGAAATGATAATTAATCTGTTTTGTTATAGAGGTGCGGTCGGTTCTGGACCTTACATCCCCATGAACGGTCACAGACTGGCCGCACACATCCCCTCAGATCCGAAGACCTGTTGGATATGGACGGTCGGTAGTGTGTCGCCTGGAGGGATGTGCGGTCTGAACTGGCAACAAGAAAGACATGCGGTTATGGCTCGGCCGCACGTTCCAGGGACACGATCAGGGTTCGAAAGCTATAAACGGTCAACAGAGTGCCGTATGTCTTGGTTGTGCGGTCTATCGTGTAGCCGCACAAGTCCAGATAGGTCGCTGCCACTTCACCTTGCCCGACTCCGGCGAGGTTTCTAGGGTCAGAACTAAAACATGAAATTCGTACGATATAAAGCATGTAATTTGGGGCTTTTACTACCAAATAAAGAGCATGAAAAACTATATAAGATGCATGAATCAATTTTATGTTTACAGTCTGAAATCACTACTTAATCGAAAGGGAACAATTATAACCCTAGATGTGACATGCTTCTACTAAAACTAAAAATTCTCGTAGCACACTTGATAAAATTTAGGGCTTTCTACATCAATGAAAAGCTGACACGATGATGCTTCCAACCATATATTATTTGTAGGGTTTGGCTTGCTATCACCTACCTGAATCAGATGAAGAAGGAAGGAGAAAGAAAACCAAAGATGCCGGTACACGCAGCCACTAATCACTGGAGATCTCCCTCGATCTAACTCCTCTGCAGCCGCCGCTGGTTCTAAACGATTCTAGGGTTAGAGAGTTGCATTTTAATAGGTCACACACCTTCTGGAGGGTTCTATGCGCGGAGTATTCATCCACGCAAGTCGGGTTGATGTGAACGCTGCCGTAATAGTTTACTCGATCCAAACTCCGCCGAATGCATCTCCTAGGGTTAGGGTTTTGAGAGATTAAGAGAGGATAAATGATCCTCTCTTTCTGGCCTTTCATTTGCCACCAATTTGGGCACATTTGATGGAGTATTGGGCTCGAATTTGGCGTTTCAAGGTATGGTTAACTAAGTGTTCAATTTGGGCTTAATCCACTAATTCGGCATACTTACAGATTTTATTTGGGTTGTCCACAGAAGACAAGTTTGTTAAACGCGTTATCCTCTATAAGAATATAATTTTTTTATATTTTTATAAAATAGTCAAAATATAACTTATTCTATTTATTAAGGAATTATTCTAATTAATTTCTAATTAATTTCTAATTAATTTTTAAAAGAAATCAGGGTATTACACCCTCTCCCATTTAAGGAATTTGGTCCTCCAAATTTAATACACTTAATAAAAAGAGGGAGTGAGATAGCTCACCTAGAATAAGTCAGGATACTGTCTCCGCATAGTATCTTTCGACTCCCAAGTAGCTTCTTCAGTTCCACGTCGACTCCACTGCACTTTAACCATTGGTATAGAACGATTCCTGAGTTGATGTTGCTTCCGATCCAAAATCTTGATCGATCTTTCTTCATAAGTCAGATCTTCCTTCAATTCGAAATCCATATGCTGAATTGTGAGTGGGATCATACACATATTTCCGTAACATAGACACATGGAAAATATTGTGTACTCCATATAACTGAGGTGGTAGTGCCAAACGGTAAGCAACATCCCCCACTCTTTCCAGAATCTCGAATGGACCAATGTATCTTGGACTCAGTTTACCTTGAATACCAAACCTTCGAATTCCCCTCATAGGAGAAACCTTTAAAAACACATGCTCACCAACATGAAATTCCAAAACTCTCCTCCTGGTGTCGGCATAACTCTTCTGTCTTGATTGTGCTACTTGCAACCGATCTCTGATAATACGGATGTTCTTGAATGATTCAAAAATGAGATCTGGTCCAAGCCATTGCTTCTCACCTACCTCATCCCAACATAACGGGGATCGACAGCTTCTACCATACAAAGCTTCAAATGGAGCCATCTGAATGCTGGACTGGTAACTATTGTTGTAAGCGAATTCAACTAATGCCAAATGATCACTCCAACTACCTCCAAAGTCAATCATGCAGGCTCTAAGCATATCTTCTACTATCTTGTTGGTCCTTTCAGTCTATCCGTCTGTTTGTGGATGGAAAGTATTACTGAAATTCAGACGAGTTCCCAAAGACTCTTGTAATCCTTTCCAAAAATGAGAAGTGAACCTGAGGTCTCTATCAGACACAATGCTGACTGGTATACCATGTAGCCTTACCACTTCCTTCATATACAAAGCAGCCAAAATATCAACTGTCCATTTAGACTTAATAGATAAGAAATGAGCCGATTTTGTCAATCTGTCGACAATCACCCATATTACGTCAAATCCACTACGAGTCCTAAGTAGACCCATAATGAAATCCATGCCAATGCTCTCCCACTTCCATTGGGGTATATCAAGGGGTTTCAATTTCCCTGCTGGTCTAAAATGCTCCGCCTTGACTTGCTGACAAACCAAGCATCTACTTACGAAGTTCGCCACTTCCCTTTTCATATTCGGCCACCAAAAAGATCTTTTCAAATCCTTAAACATATTAGTACCTCCAGGATGAATGGTGTATCTGGATCTATGAGCTTCCTTGAGGATCTTACTCTTTATCTCAGCTACATCAGGTACACAAGTTCTTCCCTGAAATAACAATCTTCCATCATCAGCCATCATGAAGTCAGGCATGTTACTCAAGCTTCCCTTGATCTCTACCAACTCTGGGTCATCATCTTGCAGATACTTGATTTCCATCAATAATTTGGGCTTAAGTTGAATCTGAGAAATCATAACCCGATCCTTGTCAACATAAGATCCAAACTAACTAACTGCTCCAACAATTTTCATTCTTGTAACATGAGGCTTGACAACTTAGCTATAGGCTTGCGGCTTAAGGCATCTGCCACAACATTACCTTTTCCAGGATGATACTCAATGGAGAAATCGAAATCCTTCAAATACTCCAGCCATCTTCGCTGCCTCATATTGAGTTCCTTCTAAGAAAACAAGTATTCAAACTCTTATGATCTGAAAACACCGTGAATGCTTCTCCATATAAGTAGTTCCTCCATATCTTCAAGGCGAACACCACTGCTGCTAGCTCCAAATCATGAACATGATAAGTCTCTTCATGCTTCCTCAACTGCCTAGAAGAATAGGCTATCACTTTCCCGTGCTGCATGAGTACACACCCTAAACCAATACCTGAAGCATCAGTGTATACCACAAAACCTCATTCACCAGAAGGTAAAGCCAAAACATGTGCAGTAGTCAAACATTCCTTCAAGGTCTGAAAGCTTCGCTCGCAATCTTCTGACCAATCAAATTTGATCTCCTTGCGG